>JAYKKT010000089.1:5835000-6290000 GCA_036023115.1 Brasenia schreberi | reverse complement strand
CTCCCGCTTTCTCCATCAAGTCGGAACCCCCACGTCATCGTCCAGCGTTCTCTCTCTCTACTCACCAGCTGCCTATAAATAGGTGGCTTTCTCCACACATGATCCCACACCATCAAGTGTTCTTGTCTATCACACTGAGAACTTCCCCTGCTTTCTCTCTGCAAGCAACCAAACAATTCTTCTTCTCAAAGAAGTACTGCCCAAAAGTAAAAAAAGAGAAAGATGGCATCATCTGGTGTAATTAGCAGCACAATGAACGGTGAGAGCGATTTTGAGCCTGAGATGAGCAACAAATCGACGGTGGAGGTGCTTTATGAGGCGCTGGCACAAGGCGACGCCGAGACAGTGAGCGCTCTGCTCGCCACTGACTTGGAGTGGTGGTTCCATGGGCCACCGAGCTGCCAATACATGATGCGCGTCCTGACCGGACAGTGCGACCACCGGGCGTTTGCATTCCTTCCCCAGAACGTCACGGCCATCGGGTCCAAGGTGTTCGTGGAAGGGTGGGAAGGGGAGAATGTGTACTGGGTTCACGTTTGGACCGTCAAGGACGGTGTGATCACGCAGGTGCGCGAGTACTTCAATACTTGGATCACCGTCCAGGACCTTCGTCCCCTCATGCTTAGGTCCGGACGCACCGAACCAACCCTTTGGAAGAGCGATCTCGCCGGGCACTGTAACCGGTCTCTTCCTGGGCTTCTCGTCGCCATTTAGATGAATTGTCATGGACGATGATTTCCATGTTTGATCCTTGTTGTCTGTTTTTTTTTCATTTCTTTGAGGTGTTCTCGTGATGGTAACGAGTAGGTGCTTGCATTGTATAGTAAGAGAAGACTCCAAAACCGGTGCCCCGTAGTCCCATCAACGGCCATGTAAATGTGCTGAAACTTTCTAAGAGAGAAATAACAGTGTACATTTGTAATACACCTGCTCTCTCTCTCTCTCTCTCTCTCTCTCTCTCTTCCCTAGCCGTAGAGTTGATGAGTTTACCTAGATGGACGTGTGTGAATGGATGGGATTCTTTTAGTGGAACTTCATCGCTAATGTTTCGCAGAATGTGCACAAATTCAGAGGTCGACCAATAGAAAAATTATAGGATTTCAGCATCTATCCTTTTTGTCTAACATGGGGGAGAAAGAGATACTATGTTTCGCAATCTACTGTTTCGCCAAAATATCCAAATGATAATAATTGGGAACAATTTTAGAGGTAAAAAATTGCATGAAGTACCATCCACTTTTTGCTTTTCACATTTTACCCATCAGCCACCGCTGGTCGGATGAGTCCAGTTATTGATGATTGGAAAGGAAAGCAATTTAGAGAAGGAGTTGATCATGAGAGGTTGTGATATATGTAGCTTGGTCCTTGGAGGACAGGTCTTAGAAAGATAAACCCACTTTGATTGGTCTCGTGGATAAGAATTGATTGGTGGGGAGTTCGATTCCCAGAGGGTGCATCTGTGGGTGCCTGTGTTAGGTTTTGGCCCTCTCTTGTAACCAATAAAGAAAAACAGAAATGATATTATGATATGGATTTCTGATGTTGGGTTTGGATCGGTTGTTGGTTTGGTATAAAATTCTCACTGGTCCATACACTAATTTACGAACATCGGGTGGATCCAAGAATTGGACATGAAGGTTTAGTCTACAATCATTCCTAATGTCCAATTTTTGGAAGCAGATATCGACGTTAAGCTCGTTGTGATGTTTGGAAGGTGATATTATTTACTACAACTTAAGATACTCCCTTTGGTTCTACCAACTATTCCTCTCAACTTAAAGCATAGATTCAATTGCGTCTCTCTCACAAATTTAAAAATTAGTGATCTTGGGAAATCTTTGAAACGACCGGTCAAGTTTTAGTCATTCAATGCTGAAAGCGAATTGACAGCACCTAATTACACACCAAGAAAGTTGATGTTAATTATACAAGTTGAGACTAATTTATTGTGAAAGAAAGGCGCCTACCTTAGTAAGTCTTTCTCTACGCTACCTGGGTCGGTTGGAGGGTGCAGCATGTGGACTTTCTAAGAGGTCATTCATCTATGTTTTGACTTGAGAGTTTGAATGATATCCAAGGCATTAATGCTCAAAATGTTTGATCTTTTCAAATCCAGCAAAGTTTTTACACTTTCTTTTGGCTCCTTAAGGTAATCTTCCTCCATTCAGCCTTACAAAGGTGATTTCTTACATAGATTCGACCTTTACATAAGTGAAGGTGGAAAGAAAAGCAATCCCACTGCCCATAATTTAAAGCACCTTGAGAGATTTCATATCAATGCTTCTTAAGGATGTACCTTCCTCACCTAGATGATGACAATAATACGGCAAAATGTGCAACGTGGGTAAAGGTGATGCATCACTAAATCTGAGTCTCATAGATTATGCGAATGAAGATGACTACTGGAAAATGCTTTTGTTTACTCATTTGTTTTCCCGCCCTTCTTTGGGGCTGGCAAATGAGCTGAAAGTTACAAACCCTGTTCACTGTTTGGCTTGTTTTCTATGAGTGAGCCTAGTATACTGCTTTACTAAACAGCCAAGTTTCATAAATGACTTGCAACCCTGTTATGAGCCAAGCTGAAATGTGTGTGTGTGAGACAGAGAGAGAGAGATTTCTGTAGATTTCCCAAGTAAATGGTTCTTCTTTCACCTTAAATTATCTTTTATGTAAAACTAAAAGAAAAATGACCCTTTGTTTACCTCACGTACCATAATACAAGTACCTGGGGCTGTGGTTTAGGAAAAAACTGTGAAAATCCCATCCTCGGGCAATCATTCAGCTGAACCGAGTTAAACATACCACATTTCTAATCAACTCATATGGTTTGGCAAACCGGACATGGACGAGCCAGGGACGAGGCAAACTACTGGTCGGGTAGGTCCAGCGGCAGAGCTTTACTTATGATTCATCTCGTAAAAAAGGTCAAGCTTCTCAGAATATAGCAGTCACATCTACTCAGGCAGGCAAGGAGATCACATCTACTGTGTCTGAGGTGGTCATCGGGAGTATACCTCTTGTTAAGGCCACACAATTTGGATTTAATTTCTATGAGCATATTCCATGAATCATCTTCGCACCCAGTATCGATCGATCATGAGACGAGCGTGATTTTCTCTGAAACGACTCAGTATCGAACGTTTCGAACCCAATTATTCGCAGTTGATATTTTCAGTGAAAAAGTAGGACACCCCATGAATCCTTTTCAAGAAAGCATAGTATCTCTTTCTCCCAATGTTGGGGAAAGGGGATAGATTCTGAAACCCGATGATTTTCTACTGGGTGATCTCTGAATATTTGCACATTCCGGGAAACATTTGCATTGGAGTTCCGGTAAAAGGATTCCATCCGTACACACAATTACATCCAGGTAAACTCATAGGATCTCAAGGAGAGAGAGAGAGAGAGAGAGAGAGAGAGAGAGAGAGAGAGAGAGAGAGAGAGAGAGAGCAGGTCTATTTATTACAAAATGTAGTCGTTTCTCTCATAGAAAAAGGTTCAACACTGTTATATGGCCATTGATGGGACAACGGGGCTCTGGATTTTGACAATGCAAGCACCTACTCGTTACCATCACGGGAAAAAAAAGAGGAAAAGAATCAAGCATGGAAATCACCGTCCATGACAATTCATTTAAATGGCGACGAGAAGCCCAGGAAGAGACCGCGTACAGTGCCCGGCGAGATCGCTCTTCCAAAGGGTTGGTTCGGTGCGTCCGGACCTAAGCATGAGGGGACGAAGGTCCTGGACGGTGATCCAAGTATTGAAGTACTCGCGCACCTGCGTGATCACACCGTCCTTGACGGTCCAAACGTGAACCCAGTACACATTCTCCCCTTCCCACCCTTCCACGAACACCTTGGACCCGATGGCCGTGACGTTCTGGGGAAGGAATGCAAACGCCCGGTGGTCGCACTGTCCGGTCAGGACGCGCATCATGTATTGGCAGCTCGGTGGCCCATGGAACCACCACTCCAAGTCAGTGGCGAGCAGAGCGCTCACTGTCTCGGCGTCGCCTTGTGCCAGCGCCTCATAAAGCACCTCCACCGTCGATTTGTTGCTCATCTCAGGCTCAAAATCGCTCTCACCGTTCATTGTGCTGCTAATTACACCAGAGGATGCCATCTTTCTCTTTTTTTACTTTTGGGCAGTACTTCTTTGAGAAGAAGAATTGTTTGGTTGCTTGCAGAGAGAAAGCAGGGGAAGTTCTCAGTGTGATAGACAAGAACACTTGATGGTGTGGGATCATGTGTGGAGAAAACCGCCTATTTATAGGCATCTGGTGATGAGAGAGAGAGAGAGAGAGAGATGGACGATGACGTTCGGTGTCGGATGCGAGGAGAATGCTGGACCTTGCGAATCGACGGTTGACATCAATTTTGCGTTGAGGATGGAAGGTAAGAGATTTTGCACTGACCTGGACCACGTAATCCGAACGTTCTTGTCTTGTATACGATGTGCAGCTTGCAGATGAACCAAACCATCGCTATTGTTCATACCTTGCTCGTCGCTGAGCACGAGTTCAGTTGGTCGAGCTCAACAGAAGATGCTAGTTAAACTAATTGTTAGTTTCTTTTACGATTCATCTCATACTAGTGACGTAAAACGTGTACTTTATTCTCTTTTAGTCGGATTTCGGTGATGTAGTGGAATGAGATAGGGATGATAGACACGAGCTTCCACACAGGGGCTTGCACATACGAAGATTCTTTTTTTATATTGTTTTCACTATCTTTTGTGTTCTTTATATGCTTGTATTTTATAGGCAGGTGCTCTCCCTTCGTCGTGCTTATCCGCCTGTGACTTCTCTCGTCTGGGAGTTGTAACGGATGACCGTTACTAGATCTGGCTCTATCCTCAGGTAATGGACTGGATGGTCAGTCCAGCCATTACTTGAGCTGAGAATGACCACTTACTGTAACCTCTCCCACTTAGCCATTCGAGCTAAGTGTATCGACATACTGGTTTTCCTCTTACTTTTTAGGAGTTTTCTCTAGTTATGTCGATTCTTCATTACTATTGCAATCAGAACTTGTTGTGTGGTTATTTTTCTACACAACAAATCATCTGTTGTATGATTATTTACCTATACAATAATGTATATCCGTTGTATGGTTATTTACCTATACAACAATGTATATCCGTTGTATGGTTATTTACCTATACAACGATCAAACATATCTCAAACCCATGTTTCTAACATGTTTTGAGAAAAGTTCATCTGTTATACCTTTTGTTAAGGGGTCTGCCAACATGTCTTCTGTTGACATGTATGAGATAGATATTTCATTGCTCATAACTATATCATGAACATAGTGGTATTTTACCATTATATGCTTGCTTTTCGAGGAATCTGCTCCACTCTTAATAAGAGTAATTACTGCATTGTTATAACAATAGATAACCACGGGCTCGTTTGTTATCTCCAACTTCAAATCTCGTATGAAGCGGTTTATCCAGACAGCACCTGTTGCAGCCATACAATAAGCAACATACTCATCTTCTTGTGTATGCAATGCTATACAGCCCTGTTTCTTGCATGCCCAAGACACAACATCACCTCCAAATAAGAATATTTGTCCCAAGGTTGATTTGTTGTCATCTTTGCTCTCAGCAAAGTCAACATCTGAATATCCTACCACATTCAGTTCATCTGCTTGAAAACACAATTTCAAGTCCTTTGTTCCTTTCAGATATCTTAGAATCCTTTTCACAGCTACCCAATGTTGTCAACGAGGATTACTTTGATATCTACTAACAAGACCATTAGCGAAGCTGATATCAGGCCTTGTGCACAACATAGCATACATCAAGCTGCCAACAACTTGTGTATAAGGAACATTAAGCTTATCATCTCCTTCACCAAGACAATTAGCCTTACTCAATTTAACCCCTTTTGCAATAGGTGTATCTGCAAACTTGCAATCACCCATTTTAAACTTCTTGAGGATATAGTCAATATATCTCTCCTAACTCAGGCATAAGAGTCTAGATCTTCTATCTTGAGAGATCTTTATACTCATGATATAAGATGCTTCCCCCATACCCTTCATTTTGAACTTGGAGTTCAACCATGACTTGGTTTTGATAATCATCTCATTATCGTTTCCAGTCAACAATATGCCATCAACATACAATGACAAGATGACAAAGTGGCTCCTACTGTTACAAACATATATACAGTGATCAAGTTTGTTAGCCACAAACCCAAGTTCTATAATGGTATTTTGAAAAGTCAAATACCATTGGCGAGGTGACTGTTTCAGGCCATATAGGGATTTTTTCAACCTATATACTTTATCTTCTTGGCCTTCAACCACAAATCTTTTGGGTTGCTGCATATATATGATTTCTTCTAAATCTCCATTTAGAAAAGCTGTCTTTACATCTAACTTATGTAAATTCAAATCATAGTATGCAGATATTGCGAGGATTATCCGTATGGATGCAAATTTCGCAATTAGGGAATATGTCTCAACATAATCTATCCCTTCTTTTTACGAAAAACCTTTTGCAACTAACCTCGCCTTAAACTTGTTGATTGTACCATGAACTTTGTATTTCTTTTTTAGAACCCATTTATAGCCTATAGCTTTCCTTCTTTTTGGCAAATCAGCCAATTTCTAGACTTGGTTTTTCTCAATGGATTCAATTTCCTCATCCATGACTTTCTCCTAGTCTGTTGCTTTCGATGAGTTCATTGCTTGCTGATAAGTCAAGTTATCAGTCAACTCATTCAAATCTACCGAATTAAACACTTCATGAGCAAGATAAGTGTGATAATCCTTTAAGTAGGACGGAGTGACTCTTGGTCTCTTATGCCCACTTAAGGTATCGATAGTTTCAGAAAGATCTTCTATGAGCTCAAAAGATGATTAGTCTAAATCTACCAAATCATCAACACATTCCTCATTATTCTCTAGGATGTCATTCTTAGTATCCTCTAAGAATTCAACATCTCTGCTTTCTAGCTTATCTCTAGACTGATCAAGGATCTTCATGTGTGCAATAGATCCCCACCTCCTAAGATGACCTAAGTTGGGTTTTCTTCCAAACCATATCTCATATGGTGTAGTGAATACAGCTTTATATGGTACTTTATTGAGTATGTAAACAATTGTACTTACTACTTCTCCAAAAAATACCTTTGGAAGAGATGCATCAATCAACATTAACCTTATCATATTCAGCAAGGTTCTATTATATCTCTCAACTAATCCATTTTGTTGAGGTGTCCTGGGCATTATATTTTGTTTAGCAATACCAAAGTCTTTCCAAAATTCCAAGAATTCCGTCGAGGTATATTCACCTCCTTTGTCTGAACTTAAGACTTTGATCAAACTCCTTAGTTGATTTTTCGCTTCTTACTTATATTCTTTGAAAGTATCAAGTGCCTCTGATTTATATGCCAAAAGATATATATACATATATCTAGAGTAATCATCGATAAAGGTTATAAAGTAACTTTTTCCCCAATGTGTCTTTACTCTAAAAGGTTCACATAAATTTGTGTGAATAATTTCTAAAAGAGTTGTTGCCCTTGTTATTTTCTTGGAAAAGACTTTCCTTGTCATTTTTCCTTATATACAAGCTTCACATCTGTTGAAAGTCTTTTCCTCAAATTCGGGCAATAAGTCAAAGTTGGATAATTTTCTCATCTTTTCCAAACTTATATAACCTAGGCGTTTATGCCACATATTCACATCAACAGAAAAGACACTTTCAATATAAGCAGAAGATGGATGACTTTAATCTATTCACATCAACAAAAAAGGCACTCTCAATATAAGCAAAAGATAGATGACTTTAATCATCTGATAATTTGAACAATCCTTGTTTTACGTCAAATTCTCTTGAGAACAAGATTCTCCTATGTTTGCCTACAATTACCTTATTAGGTATAAACCTAACTTCAAAACCCTTCTTAATTAAGGCAGGGATTGAGACCAGATTGCGCCTTATAGATGACATAATTAACACATCAATCAGTACAATTGGTTTGACTTTTACAAATATCTTAAAAGATCCAATACCCAAAACATCTAAGAAGGTATTATTTCTCATATACACACGATGTTCTTCGGGTTGATATTCTTTAGGTCCATTGCCCCTTCCTTTATCTTCGAGATGTGTCTTGTAGCTCCCGAGTCTATCCACCAACTTGTCACTGTGCGGTCCAAGTATAGGCATTTTGAAATCATACAGATTATATCCTACTTTTCTGACTTTTCGCATTATGGGTTATTTCCTCCACCTTTCTTGTTGCGGTAGTCCATTTTTGTAGTATCACATCTTTCTACAGTTGAAACACTTGACCCGAGAAGTAGCTTCTTGTGATTTCTTAAAACTTTGATTGTCTTTCCTGATATTCTTGCCAAACCTTTTATTTGGTTTCTTTTTCTAGTTGATTTTGAAGATAAACGCTAACTCATCCTAGATCACTAGCAATTTTTCCTTTTTGTTTTTGAACATATGTTCTTGCTCTATTTTTAGTTTTATGGGCAACTCAGAAAGGTTGATCTTAGGCCCTAATCTTAGGGTAGTGGTGACCATGTTCCATGATAGAGGTAGACTGTTCAGTATAGTTGATATCTGCATCAGTTCGGGAATGACTTATTTTGCTACGGTTAAGTTTCTAGCCATCACTAGCATGTGATTTACATGCTCCACTATATTTTCTCTTTCTTTCATTCTGAAAGAGTTGTATTTCTGTAGTAGCAACTGCATATGGAATTTTGCAGTTGTATCATACTTAGTTGTTAGTGAGTCAAACTACTCTTTTGCGGTCTCAAATTCTTCAAAGACCCTAATCAGATCATCCTCCATGTAGGTTAACATGATTGTTCTTGCTATGGTATCGTCCTTTAGAAATATTTTATATATTTCTAACTGTTGCTCAATTACGTCTGGCGGTGGAGGACACATTGTTTCCTTTAAGACATACTCTACACCTTCTAGTGTTAAAGCTAGCGAAATTCTTCTCTTCCATGTCTGGAAGTTCAGACCATTCAATTTTTTTTATTTTTGCCAATTCGGACACACATATTCTAGAACTCGTTTTTAAGTGTTTCGCAAAAATAACAATGAAGCGATCTAAAAAGGAAATCATCACATAGCAAGAGATATGTTAAAGTAATGTAGAATATGTAGCAGATAATCTTTGAAAAAATTTCTATGGGGTTTTCTGCTTCTGAACCCCTAAAAGGTTACCAAGGAATAAAACTGTAATTTTATCTATTTTTCTCTTTTGTAATTTTGTAAAACCACGAGGACAAACTTGTAAAATCACTATTTGGTATTCTTGTAAAATTTGCAACTGATCGGGGTTAAAAACGTAATTTTAACCCTTAGGGTGAATTTGTAAATTTTCAAAAGAATAGGGGTAAACACATCTTTTGATTGAGTGGCAGAACTGAAATTATTCAAACCGGGATGGATAGAACAGTAAAATGGCAGCTCCAGTTTTTCACTAAATTTCATAAACAGTCAAAGGGTAAAACTGTCTTTTTGCTCAGTAAGGGCAAACCACTCTTTTTACCCAATGGCAACTGCATAATATCCGAAATCGGATAGGAGCAGTTTTGATTTTTGGGCACGAACCCCGAGGCATTTTCGAAAACCACTAACGGTTTTGGAAATCGCTAGCGGTTTTCAAAAAACCATGAGCGGTTTTGGAAAACAACTAGTTTTCTTGCTGCAGTTTTCCAAATCATTGTTTTCATTTTTTATTTTTTTAATATATATATACAAAAACACTTTAATAGCTTTTTATTACACGGAGAGAGAGAGGGAGAGAGAGAGACTCTTTGGAAGGTTCAGAGAGAGAGGGAAAATTGAGAGCGTGGGAGGGGGCCGGAGTGGATCCTATTGGCGGGTTCCTCCGGCCGTTCGACGGCTGTCGGCGTCCCTCGCTTTTTTTCTTGTCGGCTTGCCTTTGCTTCATCTCTTGTCGGCCTGCCTCTGGGTTTTACCTTCAGGCTTTTGTCAGCCTGCCTCTAGGTTTTACCTTCGGGCTTTTGCCGTGGCTGTTCGGCTTCAACCGTTCGGTCTTGACCTTGTGACTTCTGCGCCTCTGCCGACTGCCACCTTCTCTCTTATGTTTTTTTTTTTTCTTTCTCGTTCCCTCTCTTTTTTTTTTGCTAACCCTCTCACTCTTCTTTGCAGGGAACCAGGCCCTGATACCACTGATGTAAAACGTGTACCTTATTCTCTTTTGACCGGATTCCGGTGATGGCCTCTGTGGTTCTACAACCCTCTTAAGATGCAGCGGAATGGGATGCGGGTGATGGACACGAGGTTCCCACACAGGGGCTTGTACAGACGAAGATTTTTTTCTGTATATTGTTTTCACTATCTTTTGTGTTTTGTATATGCCTGTCTTTTATAGGCAGGCGCTCCCCCTTTGTCGTGTTTATCCGCCTGTGGCTTCCCTCGTCAGATAACGGACTGGATAGTCAATCCAGCCGTTACCAAAGGCGAGAATGGCCACTTACTATAGCAACTAGTTCATGCATTCATGGAAAGCTAACCTCACCATGCATTATTCACTCTCGTTTCTGACATAATATGGAGTCGACCAGGCAATCTCCACCACCGATTAACAGAGATAGACGACACCATTAAACAAAAGGATTCGCAACCCAATTAGTTTGGTGATAGCAGTAATTGACGAAATTTGATAGATTAGATAAGCGCGCCTAACTATCCATAACGATGGATCTCATGATCTGTTATTGAGAGGAGAAACTTGACACCCCAAAAGCGAAACTCTGTTACGACGAGGATATCACCATCAAGTTGAATATAACTCCATGAATTAGGTCATCTAATGTAGCTTTTCGTTTGTTAACATTGCTTAGTTTCTATCACTATCAAGCTCTTTGAGCCTCACATTCGAGTGGAAAATCATGGAAGTAAGCAATACACCAACCTAATGATCCATACTCATCACTATTTTCAGTTTAATATAAACATCTAGCGCAGGTAAACCAGCCGAATGAACCACACAGAGGCTGGTCGAATTACTCGTCTGCGAACTCATCCGGGCCGAACACGAGCACGAGCTTTTATATGAAGTAGTCATGCGAGCTGCTTGCTTACAGAATTTTTTTTATCTTTCTATTACTAGTGCCAAGGTGAAAATAGATTTCTTTACCTGTGTTTTCTCCTTTTAGGTCAAAGTTTCTTCGTTTTCTCTTCTTCACTACAAGTTCCCTATATAGCAAAGGATTGGACATCTAATCAAACAGCTTAACACCCAAAAGCAAAATCAAAACGAAGCTTTTTTCAACAGTAACTGAGTTCTGCTACATGGATCCTCAGTAGTCACTGAGCTTGTTCTCTGTTATGGCGTTTAACACTTAAAAGGGCAACTTCATGCTTTATTTTATGTTGCTTTCAATACCTGAGAGTTATTCCTAATGTTTTTTAAAACCTCTGAAAATGTTCTTCATCTAATCCGTGAGACGAATATTCTCTTCTTAGTTCTTACAGAATCGATAGGAGGATAAATTTGTTTAATTTTGTCCCAACAAGATATTAGAATCGCAAAATCTGGCTATTCCATCTATATATATTTATATGTTATATAGATATATGAAAGGAATCGAAAATGGTGTACAAATACGATGGCAATACGATAAAGTTCTAATATAATTATATTCAGCAAGTGACAGCCTGGAGCTTTGGCAGGTTGGGGCACTAGAGGCGTCTTTGTTTTTTCTTTTCTTTGGTTGTTTGAAAAGAAATATTATAGAACACGAGCGGAATGAGATGGGAGTGGGGCCCGTTGGTTAAGCTGGCAATACTAGGACTGCTTTGACCGACACTGTCAGCATCTGTCTTGGGGGTGTTGACCTGTTCCCCAGTTTGTCGTCTTCTCCCACTCACTTTCCTCGAAGGCTCCAGCTCCCTTCATAATACTGAAAGCCGGGGCCCTCGACCTGTGGTGGGCCCAAGAGGTATTTTGACACATCACCATTCGCCAATCTGGATTTTGCAGTTTCGAAGCTGTGGGCCCTCTCCACTTCGATGGTGGGAAGACGAGGAACCGAGCTATAACAAGCTGGAAATAAATTTTCTTGCATGCAATAATACATTCAATAATTAAGTTAACTCTTTATATGAATACCAACTAAAATATTCTTTATATGAACGAATTCTTTACAAGTACAAACAAATTCAAAGGGTTTTAGCAAGTCAAAGGATGGCGGATCTTCAGATTCTACAAAGTGGGACCAATGTGTGTGTGTGTGTGTGTGAAGGTGGAGGTGGGGTGTTGGAAGATTGATGGTGCATGCATGCACGCATAGCCCTCGTTTTATTTTGTTCATTATTGTTCGGGGGGTCTGGAAATAGGTTGGCTTGCTTGTATAAAGACTACAGAGTGCTCGCAGCTGGGTCTGACGTGCGCAGATAGTTAGGGCATGGCGATCAATTCCCGTCATCCACAGTGGCTTTGAAGGGCAGAGACCCCATGTTTGGAAGGCCATTTCTCTCTCTCTCTCTCCACATTGATGTTCGTGATAAATGCGATAATGGACAAATCGATTGCACGAGCTTCTTTTGAAAAACTTTTCATGTCGACACTCGCATGCCCAACCTCTTTCTCTCTCCGTCTCTCTCAAGACAGGTATACAGACGCGGGCGCACACGTACATATATATATATATATATATATATATATATATATATATATATATATATATATATATATATATATAAATATAATTTAACTGGCAGCAGTGGATTTTTCTTCTTTTTGCCCGTCCTTGTTTTAAATCATGGAAGTCCACTTATGGATGTGACATTAAAATTGTTTAGTAATAAACCTGTTTTTGACATGTCACTTACAATATGTATGCAGTTCTGTATGGGGTTGTCTAATTAATTAATGGTCCACACTACATAAAAGTTTGATGACTGATACATCTTAATCGATCATCTTAAGTCAGAATCACCTTAATTGAAGATCATCTCAAGTCAATATCATGATCATTAATATCTTGCTTCTTAATACGGCATGCTGTAGCGATGGAAAAATTCTTAGATATCGGCCTTGTTTGAGAATTCTGACTTTATAGAGATACTGAGCACAAACGAGCATTTTGTTAAGAAACAAGGTATTCATTCAGCCATTTTAACTTAAGAAGATTAATGATAATTTTCTCAGCTATCAAACTTTTTGCATTTTCATGCTTTTGGTTTTATCTAATATGTCTTCGGTAGCCCTTTCATCCTGCCAAAAAATAAGTGAATAGAGTGCTGATAAGAAAGAGATCGTGGGGCAAATTATAGGATGAGAGATAGCAAGGCCAATTGGACAAATGCAAAAGTTTTCTCTCTCTCTCTCTGCGTGTGTGCATATGAAGAGAGAGATGTCCAATCAAATGATAATTTGTTCACAGAAGGAATAATTCAGTTGACTGCCGGTGGCAAGTTGCAGGGTGCCCTATTGTTTGACGGAATAGGCAGATCGACTGGGCTACCCAAATCATGCAGGATTCGTCTTTATCATTCAATAAAGTGGAGGATGTCTTTGAATTAATAACACCGTGCGTGAGCAGACATCTGTCAGACCAGCCACTATCTTAAATAAGTTTATTTCTATAATGGAGATCCTAAAATAATTAATGAAGCAACGTCTTTTGGATTGCGCTTCCCTTGTTTACAATTCAGTCAATGAATAATAATACATTTGAGGAAATAAAGCAAATGAAGAATGCCAAGCAAACTACAGCTGTTGGCTGCCTTTTTTGTTTTGTTTAATACAGAAATCTTACAATCACCATCATCAGATTGAAAGTTTGAGTGGAGGTGCACTTGTAGTGGTTTAGATGCCATGTTTTCTTATTGTATTACATCCCCAACCAAAACAAAACAAAAATCAAGACTTCTCTCTCACCAAGTGGGGTTGGCTATATGGAGTTTAAATTGCCGTCAGCGAGATATATTGTGTTAAAATTTTCCTATTGCTTCGTTGTTTTATAAATAATCACTGAACTTTGGCATGCGAAAAGCTGATCAATAGATTTGTAGAGATTGAGACATATTAATGGCCTATAATGCAGTTGTGTTGCACCCGTTTCCTTGAAAAAGCCTTCCAAGGTTACGCATTCCATTGTGCTCATCGATGCAATACAAGCTGCTCTACTGATCAGACCTTAGTTGCAAACCAGGGGCGCCCAATCGCTTCTAGTAATCATTTTTGCATATATTAATTGCAAACCAGGCATTTGTTGATCAATGAATGATATGATGAGCAATAAGTATATTATTTATATTACACTCATGCCTCCTCGTCCACTCACTCTTTTATACTCTCATATATATATATATATATATATATATAGAGAGAGAGAGAGAGAGAGATTTTGTTCATCCCTGATATTGCTCACTTGTGCCTTCTCATTCCCTTTGAGTTGCATGACTATAATACCGATGTCTTTCATACTTTTCAATAACCTTACAAATTTTAAATTATACTCTTGTTACTAAAAAGAAATGTATAGGTATGTTAAAGGTGAGCAAGATCCGGTTTTCCTATATACATATGTATATATGTGTGGATCATGAATAAAATGGGTGTGGAAATATAGGACCTGCTGGTCATAGCTTGCATCCAGATGAAGATTCGTGATAGGATTTGCTTCTTGTATGTAGCCACAACAGTACAAATATTAATGTAAACTCTCCCATGGCCCTGCAAAGCTTGTCCGCCGAGCATTGAATTATTGAGATGAAGCATTACACAATTACTGATTGACAGAGGCTTCCAAACTTCACAAACTATCATGATCATGCACTCATTCACTCAAAAAGTGTCCCACCAAATAATATGATCGAATTGCTACATTTTTTATACAAGATTATCGTGAGCTTATTACCGATAAGGAAGCTAAACAAGTAAAAGAAGACGAGACAGCATCGATCGCTGTAATTGGATTGGAGCACTATTTTCCTTTTCCCTTTGAGCTTAATTTTTACCAGTATGATATATATTCTTGGCTTTAATCCTTTCATTTTAAAATAATCACTCCGAGTTTCAGCCAATTCTTTTAATCAGTTTGGGAAACTATCCAATTTAGAAACCGATTCTAATGACATCTTTTTGAAATTTATGCAACTGCACATGATCAACAATGGGTGTTGCTCAATGCAATTTCTTGTTGGATGATAATCAATTGAATTTGTAAATAAAATTACATAATTTATTAAAAAATCCTGATTGGATCCCTTGAAAAGCTTCAATTTAGAAATGGCAGTGGTAGGCCATCACGGCCCATGCGTGTGCCGATCTAGTGATGAGACGTATACAGGGTGATGCATGATATGCCTCTCCTTTTGGACCTGTGGTTGTTTGGGGCCAGAATGTGGGACTTAGATGTGTTGGTCAATAATGAGAATAAGGTGGCAACTTTCCTCGACGTGGCTGGTTTCAAACCGGGCTGGCTGTTTCAATCGGAACTGAAATTGGGTTAGGAATCAGTAGGAACTGGAATTGCTCGAATCGGACCTGATATCAGATCCAGAACTGAAGACCACCCACTTCGATTTCAGTTCTAACTTTTATGGAACCCGTTCCAAACAAGAACCAACGGTTTTCCGATATTTAAAAAAAATTCTTTATATTTCAATTTTTAAAAATAATTTTTACCAATTTCAAGTGGTTTCAAACTCAAACTGAAACCACTCTAAGCCTGTTCAATTATGGTTCCAGGTTTTGAAGAAACCGAAAATGTCTACTCTTTCCAACATCCAACATCTCTTATCATACCCGAAACAGTCATAAAACCGGATCAGACTCATCGGACTCGACCCCTAACAGGAACCGAGTGGATCCGATTTGGTTTTGGAGAACCTGAGAGGTTTGAGACCATTTAGCTGAACTAAATCGCCGTTCCGGTTTACCCGCTCTCATACACGATCTAGGTAAAGTGGTATTGTCGTTATATTTTCATTTTGAAAAGAAGTAAAGTAACGGGGTTATCTAGCCTGGCTTCACCCGAAATGAGCTCGTCACGTCACGACTATGATTTGGCCATGAAAATTCCTTCTTTTTTTCGTTTTGAAAATTTTATTGGAACGTTCTATGCTTCTAGCAATATGAAATAGTTCAAAAACAATTGTGAAACTAATGATAAATCTGAAAATTCTAAGAGAAAACATTTCTTGGATTTTTTTATTCTTAAAGTTAAACGATATTTAAAAATATGATAGAATGAACCCTTGACATTTTCAATGGAACCTGAGATCCCCAGTTAAAAAGGGAGCAAACTCAAAATGTAGTATATTGCGATATTTTTTAACAAAAAAGTGTTAAATGAAACTTTATTTAATAAGTGCTGCATGGTGGTGGTGGTGGTTCATTATGGAAACACAAGTAGCGGTCTCCTTTTGATTTCTAAGGCAAAAATTAATCAAAATTGTTTAAAATAAATAAAAATAAGTACATCGAATAATGTAAGAACGAGTTAAAGAAATAGTACAATGGCCTCTTTCTACTAATACCCCTTCCATAATATCAAGATATTTTCTCAAAGGTGCAGTGCAGTTTGTTCTCCTGTCACATTGAAAGGATACTGAACTTCACCAGCTGTTTGAGTACAGCCACATCAATGGTTGGTTGAAGCTTAATGGCCATAGACGAAGGATGTGTCACTTATCGTTGTACGTCGGCCCCTGTGTGCTTCTAGTCTCCCTTCAAAAATCTTGAAAGAGGACACGAGATTTACATTGTCACCATCTAAAATTTAAACCAATTAAGAGTGCCATCATAGTTTTTCCTGATCAGAATACTTGCAAGCCAGAATTACAGTGGCAGTGATCCAGAGGACTACAATTACAGAAAAAGTTACTGTTAGATGTCATTCGCATTCAACTCCAAAAGAAGGGTAAAAACTCATTGCATCGGCCTATGGTTGTTTGTTTTCCCTGCATGTTGATTAAAGAAAAAAAACTTGAGCAGAAATGACATCGATCTCATATGCTCATCATCAAGTTAACGGCACAAGAAAAGGAGCCTACAGTTTTACACGAATAGGAGACTTAACTTAGATGTAAAGAATCACAGGAATAGATAAGCTTTTTCGGTCCGTTACATGGATTCTTTGTTTTCTTGATCTCGTATGGTGCTAACAATTAACTCAACAAAAATTAGATAATTCTTTGTTGTTCATTTCCAACGCTTTAATGACATGCTTCTCCCTCTTCTTATTCTTTCTTTTTTAACATTCCTACAATCTAGTTTTTCATACTTTCTTTTCGAAATTTCTTTTGATCGTCTTTTTATATCTCCAAACCATCTTAAACTATTTTTTTCGTTCTATTGATACTACTCTCAACATGTTTCTAATAACCTCAAATGTAAGGATTGCAAGACAAATTAACTTTTCCACTGTGATTGTGTGCAAATTATCAAGGTTGTAATACCTATTTGCATTTGCTTCCTTGCATTCATAGGTGTGTTTTCACAAGTTGGATGCAATTCTTCTATGTTTGTTAGTTGATTTTCATCCAAACTGTACTTAGGGTTCTTGTTTGTTCTCTCCTCGTGGCTAATTACTTCATTTTGATATGAAGAATTGTGTTGCTTTTTTTACTCTTTCTGTTTTTTTGCATGAGTTGTTTCTTAGTTCATTATTTTCAACCAACTATTATTCCTCTCACCTTTTGAAGTTAATGTATGTTTATACATATACATGCATGTATATATGTGTGTACGTATGGATGCACTTGTATGTATACATGCATGACATTTTCTGTAAATTATTTGTCTTCTTTTTGTTCTGGTTTTATTTTATTTTTAATGCTCAATCCAATTCGTGTTTAAACCTATTCAAACATGAATCAAAACTTGATTCTAAAAAGCATATTGTGCTATTGTGTATTAAATGTATGAAAAATACAATAATAACGAATAACTTTTTAGATTCGAATTTTAACCGTATATCGATCATATCAATGGAGCGAGAAGATTTAAGTAGGAAATAAGGATCGTGCGACCACTATGTGTGTATAAACAAAATAAACACTGTATTTCTTTCTTTTGAACGAAAGCACATGACAGGACAAAATTTTCTAGTTTGTTTCGCTGGCTTTGCATGCGGTTCAAACTTTAGTCAATGTCATTTCCTTCTACCGATACAAAAAAAAAAGGCGAAAGTGAAACGCCAAATGTGGACAAAAGGATGGGGTGGATGGATTCCTTCCTAAATGAATGACAAGAACCACACAGTTGCGCACGCATGTGGGTGCGCATGTATGTTTCTTAAGTTGCTAACTAAGGTTAGTTCACTTGGCCGCTCTTGCTTCCAGAGAGGAATAATTAATGATAAGAAACTATAACCTAAGAACGCTCTCCACTATACATCGCCTATCTTGCTAAACTAACAGAAACCACTCACTATATAAACATACATCTTTCTTTATCTTGTGTGTGCGCACTAGAGGGGCGTCTGTGTGCATTCTTAAATTATTACCTAACCGTGCAAGCAATGCGACTAGAACATCCTCTTCACTTTTACACAACAAAACTATACTCAACTATAGTGCTTATCCAAGGCAGTTAATTTCTGAAAGCCTACGGGAAGCCTCACACGGGCCGACTATACACTGACTCGAGTCAACGGATCACCTCACATGTTGCAGATGTTAGTAGTTCTTACATATATATATATATATATATTAAAAGAAAACTGAGAGTTGCTAGATACTTGCTAAACTCTAATATAAGGTTTGTGTCGTTTTTGTGACCATCCAGACAATACATATTGAGTCATCAATCAATATGATTTAAGTAAATTTAATGTGATGTAAGATGAGTGTCTTGACTAATAGTGATGAACAAATATGAAATAGCTCTCTCTCAGGTAATAATGGGTATATAATGCTTGCCCAAGGCAATTGATTTCTTTCTTTTCATATATATATATATATATATATATATATATATATATATATATATATATATATATATATATATATATATATATATATATATATACATATACATATATATATATATACATATATACATATACATATATATATATATATACATATATATATATATATATACATATACATATATATATATATACATATATACATATACATATATATATATATATATATACATATACATATATATATATATATACATATATATATATATATATATATATGTATATATGTATATATAAAGAGAGAGGGTACCAGTGGCTAATTTAATTTGTTTGCTATCCTTAGATTTATCGAACCCGACCATTGAGATTTCTAATCGTAACAATACGCATCCTGCATATAGATGCAACCTCCTCCTTTTCCAAGATTCAACACTCCCAGTACCATTATTGCCAAAAATTAGATTTTGTGTCCATCGAAGCTTTTTTCTCATGATTGCCATTGGTTGATCTTAAATAAAAAACACATAATCCCATGCTTAATAAGCTCTTCGTATGAGAGAGGCGTGCATTATCATGTGCTTCTCCTGTTAAGTCCTATCTGTTAATGTCCTGGTTTCAATTTACCAAATCCTGTTTCGTAAAAGCTCTTTATGAGTGAAGTTTTCACCTTGTATGCATGATGTTCAATGTCATGAAATCACAAGTTTGGTCACCCATCCAGGATCTTTGAGAAACTTATCTTACATCATGAAACAAGAATAACATTATGCATTTTACAAAAGATGCACATATTGTATGCCATGGGAGTGAGGATTCTCGATCTTCTCTCTGTTTTAATCCATGTATTTGTAGCCAAACTACAAAGTTCTGGAGGGTCAACTCGTCTAAATGGCGACGAGAAGTCCAGGCAGGGAACGGCTACAGTGCCCGGCGAGATCGCTCTTCCAGAGAGTGGGTTCTGCGCGTCCGGATCTAAGCATGAAGGGCCGAAGGTCCTGGACGGTGATCCAAGTATTGAAGTACTCGCGCACCTGCGTGATCACACCGTCCTTGACGGTCCAAACGTGAACCCAGTAAACATTCTCCCCTTCCCACCCTTCCACGAACACCTTGGACCCGATGGCCTTGACGTTCTGGGGAACGAATACAAACGCCCGGTGGTCGCACTGTCCGGTCAGGACGCGCATCATGTATTGGCAGCTCGGCGGCCCGTGGAACCACCACTCCACGTCGGTGGCGAGAAGCACGCTCACCATCTCGGCGTCGCCTTGTGCCAGCGCCTCATAAAGCGCCTCCACCGTCGATTTGTTGCTCATCTCAGGCTCAAGATCGCTCTCACCCTTCATTGTGCTGCCAATAACACTAGATGATGACATCTTTCTCGGGCTTTTTCCCAGTAATTGTTTGAGAAGAATTCTTTGGTTGGTTGCAGAGAGAAAGCAGGGGAAATTAAGTTTTCAGTGTCATATACAACACTTGGTGGTGTAGGATCATGAGTGGAGAAAGCCACCTCTTTATAGGCGTGATCGGTGAGAGAGAGAGGGACGATGACGTGGGGTTCGGCCTTCATCATGCGGAAAGCCGCAATTTGGAAATCGACGACTGACATGGATTTTCAGGTGTTGATGGACGGCATGTGCTTTTGTGCAGATCTGGACCACTTAATAGGGACCTTTTGTCTTTTATATTATATATATATATATATATATATATATATATATATATATATATATATATATATATATATTATTTATTTAATATATTTAAAAGCTGGGCAACCGTGCTTGGTGGGGAACTCTCCCCTTTCCTCAAAAGCCGTAAAATTACCCAAATTATTCCTAATGTAACATTTTTGTACTGAAAAATAATTGGTGTATGATGAAACTAGTTTTCATTTGATGGAGCTAAATGTCAAAAAAATGAATATTTTTTTCATAGAATCTTTATTCATGAAAAAGGATGCAAAAGGGGCATTATGGAGCAGCATGTAATAAAAAACTATACAAATATAAATTAGAATATCTTTTAAAATGAAAAAGATAAAGATAACAAGCAAAAATACCGCACCAGTGAAAATCAACCACCTAACAGCACCAAGATATATAGCATCTACCTATTGGAAAAAATGGTTTGCTTTGGTTCTTCTACACAAGAAAACCTGTCCAAAGAGCTCCTTCACATGAAAAAAAAAAGCTTTCACAGCACAAAAAGCAGATTTTTCATTCATTCCTACCCTCTAACCTAGAGAGGGAAATAGACAGAGAGATCAACTGTCGCTATTTTCTTCTTTCTTCCATTTTTATGTATACACCCTTCAAAGAGTCGAATTCTTCACCAGCAACAACGGTGTTAGAGCATCCTGTCGTTGAACTAATGCTCTTAGTACAGTCACTATTTTTGTAACCCTATTGATTTAAAGACAAAAGGAAGTTATGACAAAATTGATGGATTAGATAAATGGGCCAAATAATTTATAAATGATTGATCTCATAATATGTGATTTGAGAAAGAGAATTTGACACCCCAAAATCGAGAAAGCTGTATACCGGATCCGGTCATCTAATGTAGTCTTTCGTTTGAAAGCATGGCTTACGATCTTTCACCATCCAGCTCATTCAGCCTCCATTAGTGTGGAAAATCATGGAAGTAAACAAGACATAAACCTAATGATCCATAACTATTACTCGTTCCAGTTGAATATAAATGTCTACTTAGACGTTTAAATCGGTTTGATAGTTTCAACGAAAACCGAATCGGATCAAGAATCGGCTCAATTTGAAACCAGTGAAATCAGGTCTGGAATTGGAAACCATCTGATTTTCTTCTGCTTTCACCTTTTATAAAATTGAGACTAGAATAACCGTTGATTCTAATTTTTTAATAATTTTCAACTTTTTAAATAAATTTATTGGTTTCATAATCAAACCAAAGCTTCAACTGATTCAACCTTTGGGAGGATGCTACCGCCACATGAAAACTACTAAAAAGGATCATGTTATATGAGTGGCACACGCATGGTGAGAATCAAATATCTTGGTTATTAAAGCATTATAGCAATTCTGAAGCCGTAATCGGAACCGACCGTTTGAAACTCAAAAATCTAGTGCGGACAAACGAACCGATTTACCAAACAGAGGCTGTTTCAATTACTTGTCTTGCTACTCATCTAAGCTGAACAAAACCACGAACTTAGTGTGTGGAAAATGCAGTTCCTTCCAAGTGAGGATCCGTCTTCTTTCATTCACACGACTGTGTGCATGTGGACCACGGGTGGCCGGGCTTGACGTTGGGAGATTAATGGTGCATCCACGCATGGCAACTCAATTAGTCTGCGACTCATGTGGCAGAAGAAGAGTGACCGGTGCGTGAATCCCACGCATCCATGACAGAGTTGGGGATGACCACCTGTTCGCGTCATCCACAGTGGCTTTTGCAGGGCAGAGACCCCACTGTTGCAACCCCATACGCCTCTCTCTCTCTCTCTACGTTGATGTGCAGCTGTGTCCTAGTAAATGTGATAATAAACAAATCGGTTGCACGAGTTACTTTCATGAAAGCTTTCCATGTCGACATACAGTCCACTCTCACTCTTCACACACAGAGAGACTCATGCAGGGGCGGGCACACACATTGTGGACAATCAAAGTTCAAGCCGGTCAAAAAACTGCATAATTATTGAAATTGACTGATCATGAAGAGGGATTCGACTAATCAGACCATATGGATCACATCCTTGATGCTTGTTTATATATGTGGCCAACATTTTAAAATATACAAATGGGATTTAGCTGATAAACATTTATAGCATTAGAGAGAGAGAGAAAGAGAAAGAGACACGCACCTATGTTTAAATTTTCTTAAAACATTTTTACAGTTTATCAAGAGTAAAAATCTTTGAATAGATTTTAGTATAGATGAGTAGTATGCGCATATATGAAAAAGAAAGAGAGATGTTAAATCAGATCATAATATATTTCTTCATGAAATGACTGTCAGACTGCTGTTAGTAAGTTGTGGGGGCCCTTCTCTTTATGTTTGGTGGAAATGGCAGACTCCGCGACCAAATTAAAACGCGTCGATGTTTATCACGAAATAAAGGGGAGAATGTCTTTGCATGACACCGTGCGTGCGCGCAAACCTTCTAGACCAACTACCCTATTAAATTAATTCAATTTGTTTAGGAAAATCTTAGAATAATGAATGAAGTGATATCTTTTGGGAATCTGCTCTGACCTACTTTTGAATTAAGTCAATGAAAATATATACCTATGAGAAAATAAAGCAACTTATTGATGCGAATCAAACTACAGCTATTGTCCTGTTGATAATTTGTTTGATAGAGAAGTTTTATAATCACAACCATTAGCCTGAAAAGGTTCAGGGGAGGTGCTATCTGTTTAATGCATTGTGGTTTGGATCCCATGCTTTTCGTATTGCGTCAATGTCTATTAACCAAACCTCAGTTAAAACTTGTCGCCATTATGCTTGATCATGTGTCATGGATTTTAGTTTTAATTAAGATGAAAATCCATACATCTTCTTATTATTACAAGAAGAGACCGAAGTTCAACACACACACACTTAAAAAGTCGAACTCCCCACCAGGAGCAATAGCGCTAAAGCACCGTCATTGAGCTGACGCTCTTGGTGCAATCCATACATTCATTTTACCTTCTAAAAGAATATGCATTGTCACATTCTTTTTACTTCTAAAATTTCGCTTGGTGTGATGTTTATGTCTAACTAGATTCCCTTCCTTGCCAGTTTGTTTCAATGTGCAACGCAAATTCTTTAGGTAATGAAGACCTCTAATGAAGTTTCAATCTGTCTCCTTTATATATGTAAAGGTAGGCAGTCCCAGCTTATCCTTTTGAACCATCGTTAACTCTTCCTCCTGTCAGCCATCGACAGATAAGGAGCTCGGTGCAGATCATCTTCTAATCGATCCCTTAATTTGATCAGAAAGATGCCGAGGACAGGTCCAAAAGGTCCGTCCATTGCACATTTTCATGCACCGACAGGCCCTGGCTTTTTTCATACACACTCACATGCACAGGCACGCACGCACTCGCTTACATATGTGTGTGAGAGAGAAAAGTGAAAGCTACTTTTATCAGTCATTACACAACAACAACAACAACAACTAAGCCTTTTCCCATACGCTTTTATCAGTCATTAGATCGCGTAAAATCAGAACTGAAATTGTGAGATATATATGTGTGTACAGATAAAATTCTATAAAAGATTAGAAAACATAGTTGAATATGTGGAGGGCCTTCAGACAGCTCTCTAGATGAAGGAATGGTGATTGGTCTTGCTTCTTTGGCCACACGGATACAAATATTAATGAATACTTCCAATCCTCTGCAAAGTGTCTGCTGAATGCTGAATTATTGATGAAGCATCATTAATCAATTACCTGAAACTTCTTTAGCCACACGGATACAAAAATGTGTTACTCACTAATGATATCAAAGCACTTTAAACATCATTTAGAAAGCCACAAAAAGAAAAAAGTTTATAAATGGCACCAAAATTCATCAAACTCTGAAGAAACTATGTCACATGAGCGCAGGCGTGGGGTGCAGGTGCGGAACAAAAAAACTAAATATAAGTATATTTATGTATATTATTGCATGATTAATAATAGCTCATAGAACTGGTGATAACTATCAAATAAATAAAAAGAACATGTTACGTGAATCGATCCATATCACTATTTTCCTAGGTTGATTCATTAATAAAATAATGAATCATCAATTATTATTCATAAAGTGTAATAGTGACTAAAACTAAAAATATTTAAAATAGATTGTGTTGAGCCAGAAACGGGAGGAGTGCAAGCCTTGAGTGTCCGCGGGTCCGACACGGATGCAACTAAAATATGTCTGTGTGGCATAGGGAAGAAAAGAAGACAAGGAAGCGGAGAAGATAAGGAAGCAGAAATTCGTGAACTAATTGAATCTGTCAATTAGTGATTCAATTAGTTCTTAGCATCATTGTTCTAAACACGCATTTCTCTTCTCTGGTTTTTCTCTTAATTCTTATTAGTTTTGAAAGTTTTAATCCTTTTCCAGTATTTTGTCTCAGATTTACTGATCATCAGTCCAATTCTTCGAATCATTTTGCAAAAGGATCCAATTAACAAACCAGTTTGAATGACATTGATTTGGAGCATGCATCTGTGCATCAACCAAATGGTATTACTAGATGTCATGCAATCCTTCATCTGACGAAGTTTGATCTAGACAAGTACTCCTATATGACCACCCATGTCACTTAGTTTGTGTCGTGTTCTAATTTTCTGTGATTGATGAAGACAGGAAAATGTATGAAAGCAACAAATCTGATGTCACCTTCGTGCACGATGGTCTCATAGATAACTGTTGATATGACTTAATTTGTGATGGACACGAATCGTGACGTGAAAAGCTCTAATTAGACCCGAAAGTAGAGGTTCATATTGGCCGCAGAGGGAATTGGCAGATGGTGATTATGATTAATGTAGACGGCAAAGCCTGCGTTCATTTCATCTGAGAGTTATAGCAGTTGAATCACACTGCATTTGCAAGTGATTCTTCTCAAAGTCTGCATCCATTTCTGATACAAGTGCGCATCCATTTGATTTTCTGTATTCACCCTCTAATACGTTCCTTAACAAACCCTGCTTATGTAGAATGTGAATCACCATACTCATCTAAAACAATATTCATCCATTTCATTTCACGTTATTGGTGAAGAGATAATGCAGTTTCACAGAAACAATATTTCTTTGGATTGAGGAGCATGTATGACTGCAAAAGAATTTGGATTTGCCATGTTTCCAAATTGGATATGCCAAAATTAATCATGAAATCTAAGGTTGGATGCAGGGTACTCTTCCTATTCGATACAGAAATAAAGAACATAAATGACGAATTAATTGATATGAAAACGAGAATAAAAGGACCTCCCACATAATATAAGTTAGTTACCCCTCAATTGATAAACTCAACGTTAGCTAAATATATTCTTGGCCAATTTATCTTCAATAGACAACCTAAACAATTCAGTTTTATTAATACAGGACCCTGAAACTTGCTTCCATATGGTATACTATTAAGTCTCCTAGATTATTTGCGTTATATATTTTCAATAGACACACAACACACACATATAACTGTGTGCATGAATGCTTGTGTCTGTGTGTGTTGCATCGTTCATGGTAGTAGAAAAGGTTTTACATCTCACTTTTGTTATTTCAGCATCAAGTAGTTTATTTTGAAATATCTAGTTCATTACAGCAATCAACCATAAAAACTGGCAAGTAGTTGGATTTCTCATGTTTGATACAGAATAATGGCCCAGGCAAATATATGATCTCGTTGTTTCAATAAAGGGTAAATCTACTGCTTCAACGGAAACGCCAACCACCGACGGGAGGCAAAATTAGTCCAACCGGAGGCGTTTGCTGACGAGAAAAAGGGCTGCCCTTCTTTGCTCTGCAAGAAACCACCGCGGTCAATTTGCTGACAGTAATAGCCAGTGACGCAGCCTCAGGAAGAAAGGATTGAAAGAGGATTACTTCCATTAACTCCCCAAAGGTGTGGTTGCCAGAAAAGTTTGAATCCGGCAAAAAAGGAACTGAGTACTTAGATTTCAGACGATTAACAGAGCACACATGACGCTAACAGAGTGACGCGTGAAGGAGTAGAGCCTCAGATGATCACTAGAACCCACCAACGCTTTCAAATACCACCTCCCTTGATAAACTAACAAAAACTACACATCATCCTAAATTATTTTAAATCAAAACCGAGTGAAGGACTGCTCGAACAGCTCCTAAAGTTTTTCTTTTTAATTCTTGATTTGGTCGCTTGTGCTTATTTATTAATTTGTCCGAGTGTTCATTCAAGGCACGCTGCTTATCGTGCGGTCTTCTTGTCTCCTTAATTCCTGTTGGTTCATGCAATATGGCACGCAATCGAGCTCAACAGCGACTAAGAATTCAATATGTATAGCGGACTCCACTTAATTATTTGCGGGACCAAAGTGGAAGAAGGGTGCATGGGCAAGATTTGGCTGGAAATATCAAAGAGACACTTTTCCTAACTACTATTCATTGACTGGCTTACCGCGAATATGTCCAATAATCTCATCATCTTCATAGAAATCGGTCACCAATCTGTGTTTCTTTACTTAATAATAAATACTGGCTTCTGTTTCTAACCCAGTGAACACTATCCTGTTTGCAGAGACTTGTCTCTTCACTATTCAGTGTGAGATCTTATGGACTCCAACGTGAACTCAATTAGTAGGATCCAACAAAAGATGATTTCGATGTTATTTCTTGCAAAAAAGACCATTATGAGACCGTTTTCAGTGCTACTTTTTCGTCAGATTAGATTTACTCAGGCTACTTGCTGCCAAACATATCCTTAAAACGGTACCTGTTGATCTGAATGAGATGAAAACAACTGCAAAATTCTGTTTGGTTGCGTACAGAGGGATTTGCTGGACAATCCTGTGACTTTACACTTAATGTTTCCAATAATTATTTTTCACTTCTTGAATTTTTGCCGTGAAATTATGTTGTCCACAGAGGGACGAAGTTGTGAGTACATCTGCCCTCCCTGCTATCAGTGCATTGGATTGGAGGAAAAATTCCATTTAACCCAGAAAGAAAAGTTCGTTCTTTTCGAATCGCTATCTCAGCGACGTCAATGGTAATATAGTGCATCCACATTGACACAACTTTGTTGTCTTTTCTCTCTCTCTCTCTCTCTCTCTCTCTCTCTCTCTCTCTCTCTCTCTCTCTCTCTCTCTATATATATATATATATATATATATATATATATATATATATATATATATATATATGTATGTATGTATGTATGTATGTATGTATGTATGTATGTATAAGACACGCGATTGATACTGAATTGCAATTCCAAACCTCAGGTCCTTAATCGAATCAACTGTTTGCAATACTCTTCTAATCAGAAAGAATCTGCCGAACGAAATTTGGACAATATTGTTTTTCAAGAACCTGAGAATCCACTCGAACAAAAACTTTTCTAAAAATAATTATTAAAACTACAACGCATGAAGGAAATACCTTTTAAAATGATAAAAATGTTAAGAAAAAGTTATACCTAAACTGAATCATCTTTTCACATCTGTGGGGTACTTCCATATACCTGGAATTTATAGAATACCACTGAGGCAAAAAGGATGATCGTCTGAGCTCCCATCTTTTCCGAAAGAACCGTTCAATGAAGGACCGTGTCTCTTTGGCGAAAGAGTTTGCTTTTCGAAGAAAACACATATCACAAAGAGTTGTCTCTTATGAAAAGAGTCTCTCACCATCCATGAAAGATGACTTCCAGCTACCTGCAATCCGTAATGCTTCAAAATCATCTATATTCTTTGGCGCACACCAAGAATGATAAAAAGTTTAATATGTTTGTGGCTTGGTTGTGCATGTATAAGATGAACCAAATATTTTTCTTGTATCTTGAGGGTGATTTTTGAGGTCAATTGCATCCGTAGAATAAATATTAACAAACATTAACAACACAAATAAGCAAGGATATTCATAGTTTAATTCTTACCGAGCCAGCAGTTCAGTTCATGAAATAAACGTGAGTGAGCTGCGGGGTGAGTCAAATGCAGCGGATCTAGGAGGGGCTCCGTTTCTTTACCATCCCTTCTAAAATAGATAGAAGTGTACTCATACTTATCATCACGGTTGACTCCTTCACTGTCCATAAGATCACATGTAATAATAAGTGATGCACATGTTCTTACAAGCATCACAAATGTAAGCATGATTCAGCTGTGCCTTTCGAAGGGGTCAGTTCTATGTTGCAGAGGAATTGATCTAGACAGCCGTTTACCATTTCAAATATGTAAATATAGTTCACTAGAGACCATTAATTCGAGTAAATATTGTTCGACCATTAATTTCTCCTCTTTAGGCAATCAGTCCAAGTTGTGATGAGTATGTAAATACAGTTCGCCTCCTCTCATCGTTGGTCTTAAATTAGCTTCATCCAACAATTTCCGTTGTTTCATCATTTGCTTGAACATTTTACAATATCCATTAACAATTGACAATCACAAGTTAACTAACTTAAGCAGGGTCTTTCAACAACTTATGTTACAGATTGAGAAACAAAAGGAAATGCACTTTGATGAAGATATGCATTCAGATATCTATCTACAACGGGAGATCTTTTCCTTGCACCGCTCCTCGAGTGTCAAGAAGTGGGAGGATGTCTTCGCTGTCTTATGGGCAGTTGATATTCCTGAGCATGAAGTCCGTGGATAAGCTGAAGTCCTCAATGTAGACCATGGAGTAAGGATCTTTTATCACCTTAATGTTTTAAGCTGTGTTTTCCAATTACAAGCTTCTCAAGTGCGAAGAAAGTTTCTTCAGGTGATAAATAAAGAAATAAATGTCTCATCTTAAAATAATCAACAGCGATGCGTGTATATATCACGAACTGACGTGAAAGAACCAAAGAAGCACAAGGCAGATGGTGGCAACCATGGCAAAGGTGCAAAAGAGTTGAAGACTCCATCTTTGACTTGGCTTTGCACCCGCTAAATCTCTTCCATTGTTCCATTCTAACATGAAATTGATGTCTCCGGTCCCAGAAAGATTTTTGGCATCCAAACCGCAAATTTTGCAATTCCTGATTGAAGGAACGATAATTTGTTCAATATATTTCAGAAACATGCTCACATAAATGCTTTTTCATCTAAATTTCGAGCTAAGTGAATGCCATTTTACAGTATAAAATGGAAGCCAGATCATTGTAATTGCTTTTCTGGGGAGAAAAGGTTGAAGGGCTACCTCGAATTGAACTAGAATGGACCCATGTTTATAGTTCACGTGAACGAAAGATACTTGAATAAATCTGAATTAGTTAGGTGTATCATAGGAAAAGGATTTGAAAGAAGTGCCAAGTATGCTCTAATTTAGGCATCTGACATACATTTAGTTATAAATCTGGGTCTGTGGCAAAAACAATCTTATAAACGAAGAAGAAAGAGAGGAGCAGTCACATGCAAAAACAATTGGAACAAACCACAAGACAAGATCTTACGTTGTTCAGAGACTACTGCATTGGAGGATCTTGTACGAGTGCCACTTTATACATCAAGGCCATTACATTGATACTCTACTTGGATCAGGTATGCTCAGCTCAATTCGGATTCGGTGCAGCCAGAAATTCGACAGAAATTTATAGAAGAAAGAAAAGGAATAGACAGAGAAAGAAGAGAAGGAATCAACCACAATATAGGGTTCTTTGGTGCCGCAAGAATAATATAAGATCAGTTTTCACATAAGATGGAGAGAGGATGAACATTGCTATTTTTTGTTATCATAAGCTTTTAAGAAAATTCTGAACGTTATGAGATCAGGAGCATCTTTATTTAGAAGCAGAAAATACATTTTATCTTGTTACCAATTGTAAAATCGAGGGCGAATGGAAGGACGACAATCCAACCCAAAACCCGAATCAGAACCAAGATGGCATACCCTGTATTAGACATGTCCGGTTCCGGGTTTCTCGAAACCGGAACCGTAACTGAACTGGCTGGAAGCGGGGTTCAGTTATGGTTCTTGAATCACGGGTTTCAGAGCAGTTAAAAAATACATTGTTGAAGTGAGAAGGATTATACTACTGTACATGAGTTGAACCTCCAATATATTTTATCAAAAAACAAGAGTCTATCATTGAATCAACAACCAACTTTTGCATATAAATATTAAAATATCATAATATATATGTATATATATATTCAATACGTGAATTGTAACCAAACCGAGGAAATCGAAACCTAATGGTTTCAAGACCAGTTCAGTTTCGATTCAACCCGTCGAGCCAGTTTCGAACCAGCCATGTCTACCCTGCGCTGCTTCTCCACGTCCCCCCGTCGTCTAATGCATCATGTTGTTTCCCCCCATCACCCTCATGATGCCTCGTCACCTCTATTATACCCTCAGTATGAATCTCATCCCCCTCACCTTAAATACCACAAATCACCATTCTCTATTTCGCAGATTTTCTCTTGTTAGAGGAAAAAACACCCAAGAAGGAAAGGCAGAACTCATCCCGTTTTATAATTAATGAAAGATGGTGCATCTCTGTCTTCTTATTTAGAAATTTATGATTATATTTTTTTCCAAATATTCATCATAATGAGGCCAATGGTGGTCTACAGATCTTCACATCCACCTCTCAGAAAGTTTGGAATCTTGGTAAGACAGACTAAACTGGTCCCGGCTTGGTATCACCATCTCCAACTGCTTTGAAGAGAAAAAACTTTTATTGACCATTGAACTTAAAGGAAATTCATGAATGAACTTTCTAATTGTTGTATGGCTACAACGTTTTATAACATAAAAATCCAGCTCAAAAACTTTTGAAAAGATAAATTAAGTGATATATTCCATGTCTTTTATCCCTGCTTGGTATCAGAATTTTATTGCTGTAGAGGAAGAGGAAACTTACGGGAGAGTTGTTCATAAGTTTTGATTAACTAGGTAGATGACGACATAAGCTATTCGAGTATTTATAACGTAATTTTAATTGATGAGAGAGCCTAACGATGTATTCGAAATGTCGATAAAACATTATGTTATAATTGAAGAAAGTGGCGCTCCTTTTCAAGAGGGAGAAAAGAAAGGGGGCTCCCTTGCATCATGCTTGGGTACGCGCCTACTACTCAAATGGGGCCACAAACGCGCGTGTGTGTGTGTGTCTATATATATATATATTATATATATACATAGAGAGAGAGAGAGAGAGAGAGAGAGAGAGAGAGAGAGAGAGAGAGAGAGAGAGCATAAGAAGATCAATTTATGCTTAAACATTCTTAAAAATTTCTACAGTTTGATTAGTGAAATCAATAGTTAAATTTCAAATTTCAAAAGAAAAATATATATTGGTACTTTTTGTAGATGTAATAAATATATATGATATATTTTGTTTTTTATTTAAAGATTTCAACTGTTTTATTTTCAAATTGAGATCCTTAAGAAATTATAGCATTAGCATCAATTGTATATACAAGAACTAATTTTTATATATAAATAGAAAGATAGATAGGTATATTAGGTCAACCATGGCAGCTGGATGTCGAGAGTAACGATGGTGTAATATATATTTCCAGTCCTAATGTCCCCTTTCTTTCACATATACCACTAAATTTGTTAGCTTATAAAGATAAATAGTCTCACAAAGTCCGCAAGCCTGCAAGAAAGCAGTGACAAGACGTTTATAACAGCGATAAGATAATTACTGAAGCATGATAGAAATCCGAAATCTTAAATTTCTCCCCGTTCATACATATTGTGCCATGCAAAATGCATAATGAATGTAATGAATTGGAAAATTATTACGAGAGAGCTGTTAAAAAGGATTAAAATAACTCATAGTTGGCTCTTTTATGTTCATTTGTCATCAAGTAGTGAATGAAGCTTGGTAATATGTAGTAATATTATATATTAATAAATCCAAACAAATCTCAGCCATTTAATTTGAAAGATAAATGGTTCATATTTAAATTTTAAAAACAAAATATTATTTTATTTTAATAAAATATAATTAATTTAAAAGTAATTTCTTACTTTTTGAATTCAAATCTTAGTCATTCGTCCTTCAAATTAAATGGTTGATGTAATTAATTTAAAAATATATCTTATTTATTGACAAAATAGTTCTTATGACCAACTTTATATTCTTTAAGATTTGTTTGACCAGCTTGAACAACTATAAAAACACGTTTCATATGTGCATTGACTTCGTTTATAGTTCCATTAACTCGCCCGCAGTTCAATATTAATATAACCGCTTGATATTTCCTTTTTATTGGCAATATTTCTTTGTTATTAGGTCTTTGTCTCTTAAGATTCTTTTGTTGCTGTGTCATGCATACGAGTAACGGAAAGAGATGGAAACTTGGAATCTTGCGTTTCAACGAATAGAAGATTAGCAGTTGAGTATTAATAGAAGTTTTATTATCTCTTTAATATGGAACTGTTCAAAGAGCACAGAGAGCAATAGATGACCTCGCTGCGGGATCGACTCCTAAGTTGAACTTCATAAGTTCAATACCCGAGGCGTGCATTTGGCTTCAGGTTTCCCAGTGTACCAGAATGAGGGGGGAAAATAACTGCTCAGGAACCATGGATAACCTTCATGGGAATGTGATGGATGGCGGCGAACCCTTCACCGGAAAACTCACCTCCTTCATGACTTAAAGTTTGCATCTGTGACGTCCCAAATGAGAGATAAAACGAAAATGACAGACAGATTGTTAGCAGGCAGCGGATGATAAATCAATTATAATATATATATTGATCAAATCTATTGGTTTGTTTGTCTCAGAGCAAAATTTTTTAAAACGAATCATTGGAATGCTGAAAAGGAGGCTGATCTGCACTAGCAAAATTACTTATCAGGAAAAATGCAGAGTTAGCAGAAAAGAATCATATATTGCTTGATATCCTACCTTAAATCGTGGCCATCCAGCTTCATTAATCTGGACTTAAGGACCAATAAAACAGGATTTTGCTTTTGGAGTTAAACGTTGGAAGCAAGATCAAGCACCAAAAGTAGGTCTTTGTTTTGGTTTTGGTTTTAGATTATTTAGCACATTTACAAACAATGGCGGACCCATTAGAGCGAGGTATGCCTCAGCCAAAATCTGAAAAATTCATTATATAGAGAAATACAAGTACTTTTTGGATATGAAATATTGTGCCTTACCCGAAGTGTGCCTCACCCCAAAAGGATTTCTCGATCTTCCACTTGTTACGTTTTCATCCTATTTGGCTTGAATTTGATCAATATTCATATCTGTTAGCGTTCTACTCTCAATAAATGGACTGACTTATGTTCTGAAATCGCCAGTACGTCATCCATGCTTAAAAGAGCTTCCCACGAGATGCGAAGAAAAGGGTTAAGTTAAGCATAATTTAAGGATACCAATCATTTACGTAACATGCTAATTCAGTACTGAATAGTTTCTAATTCAGTATTGGATAGTTTCCAGGATCAATCCTGCAGGCCACATAGTAGACAACTTCATCTAGCAGGAAGTCTTGAGAAAATTAGGCGTCAGCCTTGTGAAGAGAGAGAGATTGGATGCAGCCAACCTCTGAAACTTTACTCATTCTCACCTAACTTTTAGAAGGCGTACATATATATATATATATATATATATACACACACATATATGTGCATGTGTATTTGTGTGTGTATATATATATAGAGAGAGAGAGAGAATATGATTGGATGTTGTCAACCTCAAAGACTTTACTCATTCTCACCTATTACTTTTTATATATATATATATATATATGTGGAGAGAGAGAGAGAGAGATTGGATGTGCTCTACCTCTAACAATAATATGTACTCATATCAACCTTTTACTCATTCTCGCAGTACATTATATTTTTGTATTTATCATTTTCTTTGCACGCACACACTTCATAGGCATGTTTAAAAGGCAAAATTTAGGCCTGCAAAAGATTACACCCATGCGCACTACCATTAGTCTCATGGGAGAGCGTTTAATTAGGAAGACATGCTCCTAATTCAAAAGGTTCGATGACGCCTCAACATAGGCTAGCGCAAAGAAAATGTCTTAAAAGTATTTGCAAACAAGCATTGACGAATTTCAATTATTTCCTTTATGATTAATTACTCGGAAGAATTATGATTAATTACTCGGAAGAATTGGAAAGTAGATCCACAAATGCTCTTTTGATATTTTTACATTGTGAATTTTGATTATTGTATAATAGTTTGAATATAGAATGATGAAATTCCATGTTAACTTTTCAAGTTGAACAGTATTTCCTTTACATAGCCAACACTAATATCCATATGTGAGCACCTCATTGCTCTTGCTTTACGATTCTCCAACACCCAAATGATTACATTTTGCCCCACTTCAAAGTTGTAGCCCAAAGTGCCTCCACACTCAACCCCCATCAAATCTTATGATGCAATGTAGACCGCATCTCTCTCTCACACACACACACACACATTGTTTTCTCTTCCTCTTCTTTTCACACTTGTTCATTTTCCTCTCTTCTTATTCTTTTCTATACTCTAACGTGATATGATCTCCGAACCCACTCTGTTTTTCTTCTCTTGGTCTCTACTCTATCGTGGCTGGAACATTGAATTCAAATGCTAAATACAAAAAACAACGCTAAGAATAAAAGAGAATACTTAATCAAATCATCACCCTTGGTTTGCCAAAAAAGTTGATTTCAAAGAAGGGAAGCGAAATGAATATTTGTCAAATAATTAACTTCAAGTTGTTTCAAAATCGATTATTGTGTTCAAAATAGAAAAGAGAAAAGATAAAGGAAAAAGGACTTAACTGATTTTCTAATGTTCAAATAAACAATGAATTCTTCGACTTACACTTTTCACACATCTCTGAAAGTTTCTGCCAACTGTGGTAGTGATGTATTTACTAACCTTCTGTTCTTAAAAGTAGTAGCTAATGATAGGGAAATATGTATATAAGGGTACTCTATGCTAGAACATGATGAGAAACACCCGTAGATTAATTTCCACATGCGCCTAAACAGACCTACTCCACAGCTGAGCTTGGCCTGTTCGTGGCTTGCTTTATTTGCCTTGTGGCTGTCTTGTCTCAGCTAGTCGAGCCATCTAAGAAGCTGAACAAGAGAAACCTCATCAAACTTGAAAATTAAATTTTCATAGGATTTTAATAGGAAAACCTTAAATTACTTTCACTTCTGGCATATTCCAGAAGACTGACAGACGCCAATCACTGAGAGTGCATGTGACCAATTTGCCAACACTTGCTCAAATCGATAGAGACACACTTCTTTGAAGCTCTTTTCTCCCATTAATACACATTTAAGGTAAATGCATCAATCATTAGAAAATTAAGTGATACAATGCTTTACAATAGGATCCACCATCTCTCAACTCACGGCTCTTGAACCTATAGAATATCTAAAATATGTACAAATATAAAACTCGCAATACATACATAAAAAGACAAACATCCACCATATCTCTTTTGGACTATACGAAGCTAGTATGCACTTGAAAGAGGTCAGGAGAAACCTGGATATCAACAGCAATTTTGTGCAAGCAATTGCCTGTTTTCTGGATATTTCAGCATGCAAAGCCCAGTGTTTTGTCAAATGGCCTTTGCGTCATATATGAGAAGCAATACTCATGGTTGGTATGCAATATGAAAGCTTGCTTCCAACTCAAGGTAAACTTCTCAAGCAAACTATGTGTCACTCCATCTATCTGCATCATCATCATCACTTCCAGTTCCGGTATATGCCTGGTTTGGCAAATAAGGGTCCATAAGATATGCCTAACTAATGCAAATGAATAAAAGAAGCCACGTCTAATCAATATCACTAGTATTAGAACTGAAAGCACTAAATTTCTGATCATCAACCTGGCGTATAGCTTTTGCTTTCTCCAAGATGGCAGCAACTTTAATGTTTGTTGCAGGAGCATGGATTGCCGGTCTTGGTGCATATATGGGCTTCAGACTGAAGGACTGACCATTAGAGTAGATATATAATCAGGCGATGATGAATCGCAATTGAAATTACTCTAACAGTGAAAATGTATCAAACCTTGGCTCTAATTTGCTCCATTAATACGTCTCTTTCTTCAGGCTTTGGTTTGATCTCAACCTGATCCCAGTCGGTCACCTTCCTTAACTGCAAAAATAACAAAAGATTCAAGCAACAATTTTCTAGGTTAACCGGAAAAGGTACACACACAAAGATTTGTATAGCCAAGACTTATCTGACTGAATAATTAAAAACAGTTACCGTAGACTTGTCATGAGAAGCAACAGCCTCAATCAGACGATCTTTTGTTCGTCTATACACAGAACGAGACTTCCATGGAAGAGCGCCATTAGACCAAGCAGCTTCAGTGGCTGTCGTATTTGGAGTAAAGGTTGGTTGATAAGGTGCTATTTGAGGCAGTGGGGAAAAATTAGGATGTGGCTTTCCCATTATCCACTCCATTGGAGGAAGAGGAAGTGGTGGCATCACATCTGTGACAGCCTGTAGATGAGATAAAACTGAAGGATTTGATATACTAGTGGCTGGATGAATCTGACTCATGTCATGTACAAATTCTTTTTCGTGGCTTTGGACCTGATCTATTTCAGAGTGATCCAGAGCACAGTGAGAATGAAATGCAGATGATGCCAATACTGCAACATCTGAAGGAAGGGATAAAGGGCCTGAAATTGAACTGGCATCTTGTGTAGGATGAAAGGGCTCCGAGAGTTGTGGAAATCCATGACTGACTGCAGCTACTGAAGCTATACATGTCACAGAATGGTTATAAGAATTTCCAGTATAGTCCTCCAAGATATTGTAAGAGGCCATGATGCCAGATTCTTTAAGATTTTCTGTTCTTCGCAGATCAGGAATAGAACTAGGCATACTAGTAGATATAGACGGCATGATGATGACCTCACAAGATTGTACACTCGATTTGTGTGATAAGTCCAAGTCTGATTCAGAAATAGCAGGAATATTAAGAACTTCGCTTTCTCCATTTTCAGAAAGCCTAAGATGAAAACTGAAACCTGCAGTTATGTCAGGATTAATACACTCAATAGAATCGAGGTCATCCAAGGTTCGGATAGAAGTGGAATGTCCCTCTGAAATATCACACTGCAACTGATGAGCTAAACGCTCTGAGCAGAGATCCTGATGGGCTGGAGAATAGTGATTATCACAAACAGATATTTGTAAGTCATCTGCTTTCTGCTGATTGCAGTGATAGGCACAAGTAAAATGTCCTTGTAATTCTCGACTGACAGTGAATGGAACCTCCAGAATCATGGATTGTTCGGCATGACGTTTAGGTTTATCCAAGTCCAACTCTTTCTGTAAAGCAGAAGTGCTCTCAACAACAGTCTCCCCGAAATCGTTTGAAACAGGATCTTCCAAAACATCGCCCATGTATTCTCCTTGAGCTGACATGCAAGGAAGGGGATACTCAATGAATTCAATATTCGAACACAGACCTGGCTCTATATCTTCCTGATCTACAGATTCAGATGTTACCGAGATAGCTGCAGGACCAAGCCCACAGATCTGAGAATCAGACATATCAATTTCAGAACTTCTAGAAGTATCGAATTTCTGCTGGTACAGAATCATCCCCAAAGTAATGTTCTGTAATGTTGCACCACCAGATGACATTTCTGCAGAATGAAGACCACTTTTGCCAGGCCTACCATCATGTGACTGGGTAGTAGCCATTGTTTTGGGAACCTCTGTACGTACAGTTATGTTGGGCACTGTGTCATCAGATGGCAATTCATGCACAGCTGAACTGTTCTTTGAATCACCTATGGACATAGAACTAGGTTCAGCCAAAGCACATGGATGCAGATGTGGCAATGCTTCACAAGGAGGATGACCAGCTTTTACGTCTAGCCTTCCACTGTCACACAAAATTCCTGTAGAACCGTCACCTGTACTAGGTCTATCACAGTCTAATAAGCTATGACTGGAAAGATCTGATCGTGGAGGAGCGCCTATGGAACTAGCCATGTTGAGCAAAATAGAGCCACTTGTGGTTTCTGTTGGAGGAGAAACGTCTAGTGCCACAATTTTTGGAGGCAATTGCTCGTCTGGAATATGTTTATCCTCTATCTCAGCATTAGCTTCCACAATTCTGGTTACCACCCTAACAGGTTCTATGTCAACATAGTCAGGAACTCCTTCCATGATATCAGCATGATCTGATGTAAAATTTTCAAAGATCCGATTTGAAACTGAAGGCCCTTTGAGAGTTTCAGATTCTCTATGAACTTCTTCAGAGAGATTCTCCATTTCATATACCACAGCCTTTGATGGAAGACCTCCAGAAACAGATTCTTCTGTAACTAAATTAGAGAACTGATGGTCATCTATATATTTCCTTTCACTAGTTTCATTAGATGATCTATTTGGCATTAGTTCATGGTTTTGTGTTAGAACACAGTGAGCAACAGGAGACAGAATGCCAGGTTCCATAAATTCCTTTGACTCGGAATCTTTTGGGGGAAGAACAGAAGTTGGTGATCCTGGACAACTTCGCCTAGAGTGTGGTGCTATGAAAGTAGTTCCAGCATATTCACTTTCCGTTAACAAGTTTTCACCTTCAACAACATTGACGGATACCACACTTTCCAAATTTTCATTGCCAGGTGCAATATTATGTGTTTCAGCACCTAAATCATCAGGATGAAAGCTAGGCAGATAGATTGGAATAAGTGATGAAAGAATATCGTTATTTGTAGCTATACTAGCTTCACACTGTTCCATTCCTTCCCTGCTCATAAGAAGAAAATCACCAGAACCATTTGCAATATCATTAGCAGATATAACCTTATCAGGAAATTGAATACGTATTTCATCTCTAAAGTTAGCCGCGTTTGGCTGATGATGGATATCTGGCATATCATTTGGCACAGCAACCCTCAAGGGATCAAGCACAAAACCTTCCTCAGAATCAAGGAAAATTTCACTGTCCTGTGAAAAAGATGTTTGAACTGGATCCAGCCCAATTCCTTCATGGGGGCAAGGAAGTGCAGAGGTTGTAGCAAACACAGAGGAAGCACAAGAGGCTTTTTGTGATTCCTGTAAAGTACTGGCACCTTCCAAATGACCTTGAATGATCACATCAGATATCAGACACTCCACGGGTTTATATTCTCCAATATCACCTAGGAGCATGACAGAGACTGGTGTTTCAGCCTTGCTCGCAGTTGATCGCTTTAGTGAATAAGGTATTGAAGGTGCTATATCAAGCATAGACGAAACACAAGATGCATCTCCAGGCACCTCATGAGAACTGGAATCATCAAAACATGTGCTAACAGTTACATCAGAAATTGCAGTTTCCAGAGGTTTATATTGTATACTACTTTCTGAGAATAAGATGACTGAAGATGTTTGAACCTCATTGACAGTTGATACTTCACTTGGACACAAGAGTTTAGAGGCCACATCGGGCATAGAGGGAGCAGAACATGCTTCTCCAGACATTTGAGAACTGGACAACTCGAAATGCACATCAGCTGTTACATCATAAAATAAACGATCAACAGATTTACTTTTTGGAAAAGTGGCATTAGCTGGTGTTAGAACCTTGTCCAAGAATGGTCGTTCATGTAGACGGGGGAGTGTAGAGGCTGCTTTAACCAAATAAGCACAAGATATTTCTCTAGACATCTCAGTAGAATTAGGATCGTTAAGATGTACCTCATCAATCACATGAGAAGTCGGAGATTCCAAAGATTTACCATGGTCACTACTCTCCAAAAGTATGACAGCAGGTGATGCTTGAACTTCACCAGTTCTGGGCCCTCCCTTCTGACAAGAAAGTTCTTCACCAAGTATTAGGGAAGTGCAAGATGCTTCTTGAGATATGTGCAGCACACTACTTCTTGCATTAGGAACTGGAAATCCTACAGATTGTTGTTCAGTGCTTTCTGGAAACATGACAGAAATTGTCTTATCATTTTCTTCAACGGCGGAGAACCCTTCATTTGTAGACGATCTAACCAAAACACCATTGACTGATGAAGGTGCTCCTTCAGTGGCCTCAGCATGTGCGTTATCACATGAAGGAGCAGGATTCACATCCTTCAACTTTATCAGATTTCCAGAATCCAACAATGAGTATGTGTTTTCCAGGCTGTCATCTAGAGGGAGAACCTTGGCAACCGTAGGAAGCTTCATGTGGTCAAAGGCATCAGTGACTAAAAAATTGAGCTTCTCCTTTCCAAGAGAATCATTTGAATCGCATGATGCAGGAGAATTCTCAACACGAGAGTCATAACTCTCAGAAGGTTGTTGTAGTTTATCAACGTTAGTGTCAGAATCATTATCTCGGAGGTTCACAACAAAGAGTTCAACCTCATTCTTGGTTCTGCAGTCAGAATCCGTTTCAAGTTCAGATTCAATGGTAGCAAGGGCATCCATATAGGTTTCTAGTTCACTAACAAAGTCATCAGACATCTCCCCCTCGGTCGTCATTTCTAGTTTGGTTCCACCATATACATAGACATGATCTTGCTTCACATCATTAATGGGAACCACACCTTTAATATCCAATGTTCCTTCAGCAGATTTTTCTGGTATAGTTACAATGGGGTCACAAACCGATTCATTTGAAGGCAGCACAAAGGCATCCTTCAGCTTCTTAGGAGATTGTGTTTTTGCACCTTCAATGTGTAGCGAGATGTTTGCAGAACCCTCCCTACTCTTTTCCTGAATTTCTGAAAAAGATGGATCATGCAATGGATTCGTTATGGAGAAGGGATTAACAGATAAAAGTTTCTTGTCTTCACCGATGGCTCTCTCAAGGATCTGTTCCATATAAGTCCTACCCGGTTTCTTAGTAGGACATCCATTCATCTGTCTCATCTTCAACTTCACACCATGCATTGGAATTTTCTCTGGTTTGCCATTATTCACATCAGCAATCAAAGAGACATTATCCATTCTGCATTAACAAGACTGGAACCTTTAATATGGAATATTTTCTACAATTTTTTCTTAATTCTTGAAAGAGAGACAGATAAACAATTACCCAGAATCAAGCAGCGGTTGCAGAGTTTGGCCATTCCTCTGCCTCAATCCCTTCTTCTGTCAAAAAGTTTGAAAACATAATTTCAGAATATCAATCTTCAACAGAGGCAAAATAAGCCTCATAAACTGATGTTCAGCATAGCATGACACTTAGCCAAGAGAATCTTCATTTAAAAAGCATAAAACTATCGACATACCTTAGAATCTAATGAAAGAAAAGCAAGGACACATGATGGCATCAAAGGAGACATTTTGAAGAACAGAAACAACTTGGTGATAGTACAGCTATAGGTACACCTCATACAAGTATGAAGCAACTTTCCCTAGAAATGCAAGCTTCAAGGAATAGTGCTTCCCTAGAGGAAGGTGTGACTCAGATTTTCCAATCTGCATTTAATAGTCACTGACTATCGCCATACCTTAGAATCTAATGAAAGAAAAGCAAGGACACATGATAGCATCAAAGGAGACATTTTGAAGAACAGAAACAACTTGGTGATAGTGCAGCTATAGGTACACCTCCTACAAGTATGAAGCAACTTTCCCTAGAAATGCAAGCTTCAAGGAATAGTGCTTCCCTAGAGGAAGGTGTGACTCAGATTTTCCAATCTGCATTTAATAGTCACTGACTTAAGTAAAAGGAACATGAACTTTATACTGGAACATCTTAAAATATATTTCTCCAAAGTGAAATAGAAGATTTAAAATACAAAAGATCTGAGTTGCTTCCAATTTTGCAATACTATCAATGCATCTCAAAAGAAACGGTCATCAGAACAGAAAGCATTATCCTTTTGTTTTCCTGTACGGCATCAAGACCGCTATCGAAGACATACAAATTATTTATGGAAGTGAAACGATTCTAAATATGATGTTTAATTCTTAAGTGTGGCACCTTGACTCTACAAGTTCGTTTCTCTCTTTCAACATGATCAGTTTCCAAAGTCCCAGAACAGGACAGATTCAGCCTAAAAAAGGATGGATCAGAATATCTCTTCAAACATGCACCAGCACCAGCAACATCAAACCTGAAAAGAAAAGTTAGCATTCATCGATTTAGGTCAGAACATAAACAAGAAATTTAAAATGCAGACTGGATAGCATTCCAAATATAATAAGTACCATTAGACCCATACTTATCTAACAAAAACAACCGAGGTGGGGCACGGCACTCTTCAGAGGAATCCATTATGAAGTGAGGCAATTCAGTTCGAGTAAGAAGGTTTTTATGTTCATTTCTACTGCTAGAACGCCAATCAGAGCCTGCAATTGAAGTGTTGCATAACTAACGTAACACTGAAGACACCAAAAGAATATGGAAGACTAGAACACAGGTTACTACCAGGCTCCCATGGTCATTGTATGCCAATAGAAACAGAACTTAAACACTGCATACAAAAGGGTACCACAGAATTCACATTACAAGAACACACATATAAGGCACTACATTCTTGAAGATATAAATTGATCTTTCCATGCTAAAAGGGATCCAGTATGGGCATGTAATGAACCATCCATGAGAAGTGACTGTGACGTCTTCAAGTGAAGCCACACTTGAAAATCAAACACATAGGGTGAAGCTTAACCACTAAACTTTCAGAAAGAGAAATAGTCCCAACTCTTAAAAACAGAACTCAGTCCAAAACCTGAAGGAAATTCAACTCCATCAATTGTTCAAGCTAGAATAGCTTAAAGAATTATAAAAGGGATGCCATGATACATGCATGCATGTAGAGATGGCAATGAGGTGGGTAAAGCTATACCCTACCCTGACCCAGACCTAATGGAGCAGGTACAGGCTCAGGTTCTCTTTTCCCCAATGAGTACAGGTCAGGTACAAGGCAAAAACAGGGAATATTACACACACACACACACACACACACACATATATATATATATACAAGGTACACATGTACATATTTATATGTGTGTGCGTGTCTCTGGGCAAGTATTGGGTCAGGTATGGAACAGGGCATCTTATCCCCATACCTGAACCCAAACCTGATAGGGTCAGGTACTCAATGCCTCATTCAGGTCAGATTGGATCAATATTCCATCCCTAAATGCATGCATACATACACACATACATATATATATATATATATGTGTGTGTGTGTGTGTGTGTGTGTGTGTGTATTGTAAATAAATGTCCAAGAGATGATTTACTACTAACCCCATGCGTGTTGGCACTTGATCAAACATCAACAAGCATAACAAATCTTGAACAAGAAAGCTTCTTCCATACTATATCTACAGGGAGAACAACCTTGAATATATAGACTGAGCCACAAAAAGGAAAGGGGCCAGAAGAGGGGCCAACGGCCAGTCAATCTAGCTGTGGGCGACTAGCCATTGCTCCCCTGCTGGCTTCTAATACAAAAGAGAAAAGAGGAACTTATATTTTAACTCCTAAGAATACATAGTAATAAAGAAAAAATTACATAACCAAACCTAATTCTAATTAAAGAAAAGAAAAAACTTATATATTTAAGTTTAGATTATATTATATATAACTATGTACAAATATAGTAAATGTGTATATGTATATTACATATGTCATGAATATTATATATAACCATGTATATATGATATATATAATATACAATACATGTATGGATAGTGTAATCTCAGTTCAAGTTTGGATCGGGTCTGGGTCATTACTGACCATATCTTTTATCAAGTCAGTTTTGCAAGGCCTGGACTTGACCCAAGGTGCCTAACCCTTGCCCTGCATATGGATGATCGGGGCAAGTTGAAAATTAACACCCCTACAAGCATGCAACACCCAAAATATCACATGTTTGAGTATCTTTGTTCATCTCTCGTACCATAGCTGGGAGTCAGCCTTCGCTTACACTTGCAAAGAGGATTTGTCTCAGCAGTATATGCTGAAATGTGGATTTCCCAAATTTCACGTCATGGAACCAACAAATGTGTGCTGCTGTGTCTTTGGAGTACAGCATTGACTTTTCTATGCAACAGTACAACCTTGCAAGGACATCCACAAATAGGACCTCATCATCATGCAGTGCTTACTCCAAGTGTTCAAGCAAGCACCAGTACACGAGAAAATCATTAAATGAAAGAGTGGTCTACAATAATTTTACAAAAGGTGCTTGAATATGGATTATGCAAGTGCTGCAATGACATGCAGAGATATGGGTCTTACAAGACTGATGGCGCAACAGGAGCATAGCACTAAACAGAAAAGGTTTACTTCAAGAGATCATGCGGATAAAGGAAAAAATTGCCCGTTTACTTTTGTTAGCAATATTATGTTTTCTCATATATGGAGCTTTCACATTTATGTAGTTGTCTAGTTATGTTTTTTCTTTGTTAATGATTCTAGTTTCAATTGCAGAGTATCTTATATTTTGTCTTTTAGTGGATATCTACTGAGAATTAATTTTTGTATTTTTATTTTGTGGTGCATATTATGTTTCTTTTCTTTTCATTGGGAAAAAAAGGAGAAAAATCAAGCCCTGTGGTACCAGGGTGCATAATTGGATTTTCTCAAAACTTCCTGTTTTTATGATTCTGTGGATTTTATGACTTTAAATTTTTATCAGCTAAATAAACAAATAGATTGTATATCAAATCATATCGTACAATACGCTACGAATAATGCATATCCGCACCGTGCCATGCGGGGTCCAATATGCTTTTTACAACATTGACTTTCCAGGCATCCACACGATCTCAACAATTTAAACTAACAAATTTTATAGAGCAGAACAACAAAGGTGTAGCAGACAACTATTTTCCCATCTTAAAACTGATAACATATATAACAGAACAGACATTGGGAGAAGCAACATCCGAATGCAATGACATTCATGGCCTTTTCATATGCATCCATGACAGAATATAGTCTGTCATAAATTATGGGTTTCATCTAAAAGCAACCTCAGAGTATATAGGAATTAGTATAACAAAGGATAAAACAATAATATCTAAGATTAGTGCCAAAACCTAATTTTATAGCATGTCTCAACCACGACTAGGCAAAAGAGGTCAATGGAAGAAATGATATCAGATTTAGTCCAGAAAATAAAAAAATAAAACAAAACAAGAAAGCACACAATAACGGATATTCTAACCTGTAGTGTAAGTAAAGTTTAAATTATTGGTACGTGAAAGAAGGTTCTTCTCAATTGAAGGCAAGTCAGCCTCAAGTTGCTGTACACGATTAACAAGATCATGTCCTCTAGATGAAGTAGCCATTATTTCTTCATGCAAATCATGAAAAAGTTCAGCTGCAAACCTATTGAATTTCACAGAACCAAATGTCAGGAACAGTCCACAAATACTTCTAGACAGAACCGCATGGATATCAAGTAGTCTGACAAATAAGGTAGCCTAGCACATATACAAGCCTAAAAACAATGAAGTACAGACCTACATGCATAACTTTAGCTTAAGTATCAGGCAAACAAATAGTTTAAGTCTTAAGACCACAGGTATACAATATAACAACAAAAACAAAAACTAAGCCTTTTCCCATACTAGATGGGGTCGGTTATCACAGGTATACCAAATAAACTTCAAATAAGAAATTATGATGTCAAGTTGCACACCCAATCAACTGAAAAATTTCAAGAAAAAGCACTGAGATGGGACAATAGAATTAATCTCTGAAAAGAAAAAAATGAGACCGCAATAGTTTTTCAACTACACATATTTCCCTTTCCATGTCTTTTAATCCAGAAACCTTGTAAACTTCACATAATCTTACGTCTTGAAAGCATATAATGACATTTCTGGTAAGAAATGACTGGAGCAGAACTCATCAAAGGCTTCAATAGCTTCTCTTTGACATGGAAAATGCTTAAATGTACAATTCAAAGAATATAACCGCACATTTGGATGTCCAAATTGGTAAAAACAGGACTTGGAGGTCAGTTTTGAGCAAATACCCATTTTCATGGCAATTTTGTGAGAGAATGTATACAATTATTGAACCATCTCTTCTAGAGGCCAAGATGGGTCAAAATGGCCCCTCTTGTCCTTAGGTAAAGGCTAAGACTCCATTTCTCTCTAGTTGTTTAATGTGGCTCCACTCACATAATGTGCTTTTAAACTTACAATACGTATGATAAATGGTCATATACTTAGTGTGGCCTGATAAATGGATTTGAATTATAGAGTCAATTTGAGCATACTGTAACTGACCTTGATCTTAACAGCTTGTATTGCTTACATACGATAATGATTACATTTCTACAACAAACATAACTGCAGAGGATGTCTAAGCTTCACATCTTTGGAAGCCCCATGGAAATGAAGTCTTGTGCTTCATATTTGAAGTTCAAGTAAAAGAATATCTTATTTAATCTAAGATATATTTCATGTCGAAGTCAATTACTGTGGGCTAGCTAATGATCAATTTAACAAACTAAATACAGAAAAAGTCGAGAAAACTCTGCAGTACAGGTCTTAGGTGAATTCCCAACCATGTTTCTTACACTTATAGTGGGTATCATGACATAAACATTGTGACCAACCTAATTTCCATGTTACGGTCCTGGTTCCTCAGTTTTACTAGTTAACACTGTACTGCCTTTTACTAGTTAACACTGTACTGCCAAAGCCTTCTCTTCTCAAGTTTTTTCACTCTCTTTTGTGACATCTGAAAATATGCAATTTATCTCATTATATTCTTGTCATCCTTGTTTGATTATGGACTTAGCAATCATTATGTGGTTTGACAGACGAGTGACATATCGATGCCATCAACAAGCTCACCCACATCCTTGTTTGTTTCTCACCTCAACAAAGGCTTTTCACAAACTTGGAATTCTAAAAATAGTCTCTCCATTTGCAATGCAAGTCTTAAAGGCTTCTAAGTTCACTAACTTGGGTTCCTAAAGATAGTCCTTGCCCTAAATTTCCTCTCAACCCTTATCGAAAGACTAGAAAGGGAGGAAGTCATACGAAATCATGGATAGAACGGTGTGTTTTGGGGAACTTTTCCAGCTAAACCTCATGACTGTCATACGCAACTTGAGAAGCATGTTGTGACCAATGCAAGGGAACAATCGAGAAGGGTAACAAACTGCAGGTAATGGAATTTACAATGGGGCACCACCCGCAAAGCTCCCAGCTGCGCACACGAGAAGAAAGGCCAAGATAGAGCCGGACCTTCAGGGAGCCGAATACGTGATTCTCATAACATTGTAAGTACGTTCGCTGCGACAGTACAAATTTTCCCGAGAACCAACTTGGGGTTCACACAGAAAACCTTACATTCATAAAAAGAGAAAATAAATAAATCAAAATGTACCACGCACCCCAAAATGGCCGAGTTTCAAGTATGACCATAGATCACGAATTGAGAGGATGATACACTAAAGTAAGCAGTATCCATCTCTCAAACCAACGAAGAGAAAAGAAACCACACTAACAGAACTAGAAATGGAGAATAAATGGAGTCGCCCTATCTTCAAGAAATAAGATATAAAATGGGAGAAAAAGAAAAGAAGACGAAGCAACAATTAAGAGGACATACTCCGCAAGGTCGCCAAGCTGCCTGAGTATGCCAATGAGTCCCGCCATGGCAATTCCTTCGAGCAATGACTCCGGGTCATCCTTCTCCACTCTCCTGTACACCTCCGGATCCGCCAAACTGTACTCATTCCGAATCACGTATCTTGCCAGGGGCATCTCTCTCTCTCTCTCTCTCTCTCTCTCTCTCTCTCTCTCTCTCTCTCTCTCTCTCTCTCTCTCTCTCGTGTGTGCGCTCTATAGATTCAGCGTTTTCTCAAGGATTTTAAACGTTTTATTTTAGTGGGTTTTGGGTTTTCTTTTCCTTCCCTTTTGCATCGTTTTCTTCGTACTGACGCTCCCACTCTGGTTTTGTTTGACGGGTAAGGCAAGAGAAGAGTGATGAAAGAGAGAGAGAGAGTGAGAGAGAGAGAGAGAGAGAGAAAAAGAGACGGAGAATCGTGGTTTCTGACGGTGACGGTGAGTGAATATGCAACGGTCTCGAAAGGACGACGCTGAGTGAATTTATTGCTGACGCAATCAATCATGAGTAGGTGGAGAGGGAAAGTTCTCTCTCTCTACTGCCATAACTTTTTGGTTTCGATTCTTACTAAACACTACAGCATGTTGGGGATTTCAATCGCCTCCCTGTCGTTTGTCTAACAATTGATGGTAATGGCACTGATTGTGTCTGTTTGCTTTTGTCGACGAAAATTACTTAAAATAGTTTCCTTTTAGTTCATCAGAAAAAGTTTCTTTTCTGCCCACTGATCAAGTAACAACTGGTGGTAATCGGACTGAGCGTGTAAATTTTTGTTGACAAAAATTACTTAAAATAGCTTCCACTTTTTAATTCAAGGTTTCCTTGTTGCCCGCGGGGCATAATTAACAATGGGATATTTCTATGACCAAAAGGAAAAAAGTGGGATAATGGGATATTAAATGTTGATATGATAAATTTTCGGATATCAAAGAGTTTATCATTTCTCTAATTTCAACAATCTTTAATTGTTTTTAATAAAACCAGTAGCTTTAAGATAACGCAGATGATATATTTGTTGATCCTTTATTGAAACAAGATAGAACACATCGTCCTAAAACAAATGTGTGCCATACCCAATGCTCCGACCAACACAAGTTAGAATTTTTGTCCCCCTCTGATAACCTATCATCAGGCTGCCAATCCTCTGGCTAGTGTGTGTGTGAGAGAGAGAGAGATAATGCAAGGAGAACTAATAGCTGTGAATGATATAACTGCAAAAGTTTTACTGTCAAGGTCTAAATACAAGATTAAATCATCGGTTGCAAGTGGGGAGTTCGATTCCCAGGGGGTGTATGCATGTGTTGGGCTTCGTCCTTAGTTGGTAACCAACAAATTCAAAGATAAACAAAAATAAGTGCAATAAAAGTTGAAAAAAATATATTTCACAGAAGTTCACGTTCATGGTGTGTTGCTTCATGTTTCTGCAATGAGAGAGAGAGAGAGAAACACTTGAAAAGTAAGTAGGTGTCCATGTGATCTCTCTCTCTCTCTCTCTCTCCTCTCTCTCTCTCTCTCTCTCTCACACACACACACACACACACACACACATGTAGAGTCTTGAAGCATTTTGCTCTGATACAGTGTTCCACGCATATCCGGGCATCTTGCTCTAACGGGACACACACACTCGTTTTAAGGAAAATGGCTCAACGCGACAAAATTCAGCCGAGGATGATTACAATTTACTAGATGTCTTCATTCACTGTAAATTCAGCTACGGATCTCAACCATGGATCCGTCCAAAACCCAAATGGCTCGATGCGTGATCCCCCTGAATTCTTTTCGGGTCTCAACCCAGTCAAAGATTCCAATACCTCGAACCCTTGCCCTGCTCCGGGATTCTCACTCCTCGTGTCTCGGGTACCGGGTCTGGGTCCGTGATTTTAGCACAAGAAATGGATTTGATTAAGATGATCTAGGATCCACTGAGAGTTCTTCACGAGTTCAGTGGTATTACTGAATGCGAAACTAAACTTGCACTGGACCCATTAGAGGTAGACCCAGGTCCAAGTATAGTAAAGTTTACGCCAAAGAAGACGTGTTCTATGGTTTTCTCAGTTTTTCCACTTGTTGCTCTTCTTTCTTCAAATTGTTAGTTATTCCGGTCATCAAGCAAAAAATGAAGAAAGTCACAATATTTGGTGATATTTATGTTCGTTTTATGCGTAATCATAATACGACCCGGATCCAGTTTCTCTTATTCTGTTTTGGATCCATCCTAATTCCGACCCATATCTGAATTGTGTCGACACGATAACTAAGACAGTATAGTATCTGATATAGCCCGACACGATACAAATAAAGCCTGACGCAGCACGACAGAGAGGACAGAACCTGTCCTATGGCCGCCTATCTTGGTCAAAATCCGCCGAGAACTGGTACAGTCCACCAAAGACATGATCAAGACTTCATGATCATTCTTTTTCTTAGAAATAATCATCAACGAGCAAACCAGTTTGCTGGATTTTCAAGGAAAAAATGGTGGTTTCCCCATGTTCACAAACTCTCGGAAACCGGAAATTATTATCGCTGGAAAAAGATTTGATTTGATTGAATTGGGTTGGATCCTGTGTTGTTAATTAACTCGATATTTTGTTAGTATACACCTTGTTTAGTTCATCTAAGCATATTATTTCATCCGATTAGTAAATCCATTCTCTTTAGTTTTACATAAGATAGCGATATGTCCATTTCAATTTGTTTGGTGTTAGAATCGACGATATGACTTTGGCTTTAAGCATCGTTTCTTGTAAAACACTTCATTGTGATTTTGAACGATCTTCTGCATGTGTAGGTTTGACAATGACTGCAAACTCATTCCTAACGTTTTACTACGAATGGAAAAGATTGTTGAAACTTAGAGAGAACCAAAGCTTCAAATTGGCATATTTTAGATTTCAATCTCATTATTTATCGTTCTTGAATCATGACGATGATGCTTATATTTATAAAGGGAGCCCGAGCAACCTTACACATTGGCCATTATGAGATATGCCATGTTCAAACACCAACTGCCTTGTAACCTTAATTTGGTTCAAGCATATATTGTTTCTTATTGGCAAGCTGGGTTAGACAGAGCCCCTAGTATGCGTGTGAGTGCCGAGTATCGAACTCCTGACCAGTAATGGATTTAGAAAATAGTGTTAGTGGGGCGAAGTATGTATTGGGAAAGGAGGGAGCATGAATTTCAACCAATACTGTAAAATATATCTTTTACATTGAAATGTCAAAATCTTAGGAGGGGGCGGCTGCTCTCCCACCCTTGTATGTAGATCCATCACTGCTCCTAACCTTTCCCTTGATGGCTTCTATGGAGTCACCCTCCATGGCTATTAGATTACCGCAAGGAACCCAACTAAATTTGGTGGTTTGGTTTGGTTTTAGATGTTGAGCTGTTTGGTTCAGTTTGGTTTTTACAGAAAAAAGGATTAGTGGATTGGTTCATGGTCGTGATGTTAGAACCGAATCATGAGGACTAAACTGAACCTTTATATACATACATACACATGAGCGCGTGCACGCACACACACACATACATATATATATACATATACATATACATATATACATATACATATACATATATACATATACATATACATATATATATATATACATATACATATATATAATTTGGACATATATATACAGCTTATATAGTTATAGTTATAGTTATGTTTGATAAAAATGCTGAAAATTTATAAGTATGTATATATATATATATATGAGTTTTATAACCTCATATTTATATAAGATATGTATCATAGATCCAACTAATTTGATAGGATAGTACTTTGTACTTAGTCGAATTCTAAAATAAGTGGAACCGTGGCCCAGAACCGAACCAAATCGAAACTATTGATTCAGTTCCTTAAAAAATCAAGATCCAAGAATAGCAGTTCGGGTGGAGGTTGAGGCTAGAACTTCATTCTCCGAGAGCGTGGGGCAGTGGCAGACCTACTGAATGGTGGAGGTGAGGGATTGCCTCACCCCAAAAGCCGGCAAATTTTCTAAAAAATCGATATTAATTCTGAAATTCATAGTGATGGCCTCAAACTGAATTTCACCCAATTGAACTCCACCTCATTGCAAAAGATTTTCTTCGTCTGAGTGCGAAGACGTTTGCTGTTCATGGTCAAGACCCATGGACCCAACCAATGTCTGGTGTTCATGATCTGAAAATGAGTGTAGTTAGTGCAGCGTGGGTCATGAATGAGTTCAAGTGGGAAACAGAACTAAGGACAGCTCGGTCCACTTTGTAGTGAGTCAATGTATGTGCAACCATGTTTTTGGTTTACATGGAGTGCTATCTGCACCCAAAGCGTTAGCTGAATGGCAGGGCACTCTAGTTGTCACACCCACATGGGTCGCGACCTCGACTTGGCCCGAGTCAATGCCATGTGGCTGCTTCTTGTGTGGACATGATCGTGAGCGGCAATTAAATACAATACTAATTAAATTTAACTCAAGTGAAATGTCTAATTTAAATAATTCAATATCTAGGATCTAAACAATACATCCAAAATGATACGGGGTCACCATACATAACCCCAAATAAAAAGATTTTCTAAATTGTCTAACACTTATTGTACCATTTAAATGCAAAATATAGCTTTGTCCGTCTGCTACTTTGCTCCGTGCATCTTGGAAGTATTAGCTTAAGAACGAGTTGTAAAATGATAAGGTGAGCTCTGAGCCATAGCTTATTAGAAAGGTTAAACATTTTTAAACATAATTTATATTAAAAACATACACAGTTTCATCATGATCATTTCATACACAACTATCAAAATTCATACAATATTTAAATGTCATCTTGATACAACACATGCATATTAAAACATGATTTTTATCAACCAAAGTTATAAACAAGTTCTACTTCAAAAGTATATCAAATAACCCATAATTGTGAACATCATTTCATAAACACTAATAAAACATTTATCAATGATACACATTTAAATCTATCTAAAACAAGAAAATCACTTACAACATCATTATATAAAAGAATGCATAACCCCCTACCTAATGGAATACTAGAATCCAATCCTCAAACTGCTATGTCACTCTTATCACCATCAAATCCTTCAATTTTAATCTATAAATATTAAAATTCGTTTAACTATAAATCTAACGCAACAAATTGTATCTAAATTGAAACCCAAACAACCCTAAAATCATTCAAAACCCAACTTAGATCCATTTTAAGTTATCTTGGATCCAAACTAAGTGACACAGTAGGTAGCTTGTGTACCTATATCAAAACATAACGTTAAACTACTAAAACGGATCATGTTTCTGATCCAGATCCTATTTCAAGACCTGACACATAACCTGATTCTTACTTTCTTTGATACAAAACTATTCATAGACACGCGACACGACACATGAACAAGGACACGCCCAAAGGGGAGTTGATTCTTTTAGTTTTTTGGCATTAATTTCGTTAGTTTCTTGCGACGACGAAGGCTGGTGGTGGTCTCCAACCGACCGCTTGCCTCTCCTCTTCCAATGTAGCCCAACATCTGTCATCGTCGACGACGTTTTGGCTGAAAAACTAATGAAAAATGGCAACTTCAAATTTAAGAAAAAATGTACAAATCTATGCCTGTTTTCAACTAATTTTTAGCACTAGAGTTTGTTTTCAAATGTTCAACATGAATCAAGCAAAAGCCCTTTGATTCAACTCATATTTAACACCAAAAATGAAGGAAAACAGAAATAGGATAAAAGAAAAAAAATGACGGTACTCATCGGATTTCGGCCGATTGCTCGTCATTCTTGTGGCTTGCTTGGTTCCTCTCTGTACTGCAACCCATGGCGTCCTTATAGAGCTCACCACCAAGATGGTAGCCTAAACTAAAATGATAGGTACCATTTTCGTGAGCTGCAATTCCCTCCTTCCCCCTCTTTTCACTTGCCAACATTAATGCTTTGGTGGATCCGGATCCGACCCAATTCAGTTTATTACACTAGCACGACTGCTGGTGGTGGTGGGGAGTTCGACTCCCAGAGGGTGCATGTGTGGGTGTGTTACTCTTCTACCTCCTCTTATAAGCCAAAAAAAACTATTTGCTGTCCTGGAAACCACCATGAACATATCAATTTGAAGATCAATCATCACACCCCAAAAAAATAAAAAACTGAAGGCCAGCCGTGTACTATAGATTACGCTCATAACTGTGGGCTATACCCAAAAAAACAAAAAATTGAAGGCCAACCGTGTACTATAGATTACGCTCATAACTGTGGGCTATATGGAGAAAGGACAATAGCCCAAGATTTTATAAGCTTGGATTTGGATAGTTCTTGTACCTTTATCTTTGGCAATAACTCTTGGCTATACTGTTCTCCTTTGGTTCCTTTTTTTTTTTGGGGTTACAAGAAGAGGTCGAAGCCTAACACACATACACCCTTTGAGAGTCGAACTCTCCACTAGCAGGCACTAGTGGGTGTGGTCTGGTTTTAAGCATGGGTCATTGCGCTATAACATGCCAATATATGACACTTATAGTGTATAAGCATGGTTTATTAAGCTTTAAAATACTATCAGATTGATCAAATTTATGAGGAGGACAATTCAACTGATGATTTTCCATCAATTAGGTTGGATTAGATTATAGCAGCTACATATGATCTTACATAAGATTCGGATCTAGTTCAGGTGGAACAGGATCCGAATCATGTCAAAATCAACTATCTACCACTCGTTGGTCATGTTTTATATCTTGTCACGTGCCCAAGGTGACATGCGTTGGACAAGCATGCATTGGATCCTGCACACCTGTCGCGGAATGATGTGTGCATGCCATTTGGGTTTGAGTTTGGATCTACTTGTGGGTTTTAGTTGAATCCATATATGACTAGTGTTAGAGTTTGGAGGATCCAAGTCAGATCCACGTTCAATTAGGTTGATTGTTGGGTCTAATTCATCATTGGATCTACGTGCCATTTGGTTTGGAGAAAATCCTAAAGTTTGGGTCCAACATTTTATCTTTGATTTCTTTTAGTTTTCTAAGTTTTAGGAAAAAATTCAAAGTCTACTTTGAATGTAAATTGAACGATTACATTCTTGTTGAATGGATTTTGTTGTGGAAATGGTTTTTTGCTTATTCAAAGAAGAGATGAGATGATATATGCATGTGTGTGTGTGTGCACGCATGTGTGTGTATGTATTGTTATAAATGAGTTGAGATCTACTTGCAAGTTGAATTTTCAGTCCAAGCATTTGGAGTTGGGATTTTTTTAGGCATTTTGACTTAGATAGGTTCTTTCGTGTTTTAGAAGCATAGTAGGAGTTATTTTCTTGATTTTATAAATTTATATGAGTATGGTTGACAATGTGAAGCTTATATTTTCTTTGGCTAATGTTTATTCTAGCTGTTATTTTAGAAATCAATGCCATTTGATTTCATTTGCACTGATAATATAGGCGAAATTAGATGGTGAATACTTGGAAAGAGATAGCTAGAGGTGTCAAAAATGTTGAGATTGAATGAAAACTTATGATCTTACTCTTTTCGAGTTAAATGTGAATAAGACAATATAAAATATATCACTAATGCCCTCCCACATGATCCACATGGATTTGAACTTGAAGGCATGATGCCTACTTTGAATTTGAGTTGGTTTAGAGTTATTTGAGTTATAGTTTGAATATAGATCCAAATTATCTGAAATCCATATTAGTTGTAATTGCATCACATTTGATGTGTTAGTATTAAGTGTTCTTTAGTTACTAGTGTTGTGTCATATATATATATATATATATATATATATATATATATATATATATATATATATATATATATATATATATATATATATATATATAGAGAGAGAGAGAGAGAGAGAGAGAGAGAGAGAGAGACCCGCTGATGATTGATCTCTTAAATTAACAAAAAAATAAAAGAATTTTCAAATGTAGATTATGACAGAATTCTCTCTGCAAACGGTCGAGAAACAACATCATGATGTAGACTTGCGTCGCTTTTGCATGCTTTCGAGTTTGATGGAGTTCGTCTCATGGTAGAATTCAGAATCTACGTACAAAAGGAACCTATGGAGGTACAGTTTTCCCAGCACTAGTTTTCTTCGTTCACAAGACTCAAACTCGAGATCTTGCTCAAGGGGAACAAGTGCTGAACCACTTGGATCAGGACCAACCAAGCGTTGGCAGGTTTTCAAGATCTGAATTCGATCCCTTTACATCTCACCTGGCTTAAATGTGCACTAACCGGGTCAGATCCAAAATACCCTGATTCACGGTCACAATCAGATCAATTTACCCGACCCGACCAGGAGACCGAAAATCTCTCTCTCTCTCGCAACTTTCTCGCCACTCAGAGAAGTCAGAAACTTCCCCCTTTAACCATCATCCCCATCCCCTTTGTGCTCTCGGGCTCCGTTCATTTTATGGACCGCCTAATTCCTTCTGCATCAATTCTCCAACATCAACTCTACCGAGCGTCACAGGTACCTCTCTCTTCCAAGATCCGAAAGCCGAAACTCTACGGCAGCAAACTGCCACCTGAGATCCTCCGCTCGTCCACGGCCTCTCCTTCCCCTTCTTCTTCTTCTTCTTCCCCCAAAATTCGCTCAACCATCGACGCCGCTAAGATGAAGAAAGGTTCAGAGGAGATGCAGGAAAGGATCCCTCTCTCCGAAGTCGTCGCTGACTGTGTGAAAAGATGGTTCCAGGACACACTTCATGAGGCTAAATCGGGCGACTCGGCCATGCAGATTCTGGTGGGTCAGATGTACTTCAGAGGCTACGGTGTCCCCCGCGACGTTCAAAAGGTTGGATAGTTTATGGTTCTTAGGCTTCTGGTCTAAGTGTTGGTGCTGTTTCTTTGTCAATTTGATTGATTTTGGGGCTTCTGGATTGTTGCTGTTATTGCGTTTGAGGTGCATAGTTGTTGGGTTTTCAGGGACAGGCATGGTTTGCGAATGCGTCGAAGAGTCGATCGTCAGCGTGGAAGGTCAGGGACAAGCATCCAGGTGACAAACACCGTCATTATTCCTTTTCATTGTTTCTTTTTTGAATTTTTTTGTTTAAGGGGAGAAGGTTGATTACAAAACTTGAGTTTTTTCTTTTCTCGCAATTTGTTGTGTAGGTTACAATGCGAGCGACTCGGATTCGGATGAGGACGTACGAGCGAAGTAGGCTGAGGGAAATTGTCGACATGGAGAAGATGTACGCTGGCATTGCTCTATCTGCTTATGAAGTTTTGCTTGCATTTAACTGGTGTACTTATGACTCAGTTTTCATATACTATATATTACACTTGATAAAAGTTCGAGGTAGATATTTGCCGTTTCTACATTAGGTATGCTGTCAGGGTTCTGTCCCGTTCTTCCATTTATCAATAGCTTCATGTTTTTCTTTAAGCTGTGTGCATTGGACGGCATGTTTCTCTTTTACATTTTGAGGAATAGTTCTGGTTCTAGAAATACTTATCCCGTGATAAAAGGTATGGCTTTGAGATAGGGAGATGATCAGCACAAGACTTGAAAGTGTTGAAATCAAATGATATGCCTGTTCTTAGTTGTAGGGTAGAATGTGATGCCTTTATCTCCTTGTTTGGCACGATGCAGAACGATGCTTAATTGGTTCCATATGATATCACAGAGTCATTTAGTCTTATATTTTCTATTGAAGCCATAGTGTTAATGAAATCCTTTTTCTGTAGACGGGCTTCTAAGAAGGAATGTCATGAGAGTCTATTTTAAGGACAACAATGAAGTGGGAAGGTGAAAAAGAAAACGGAAGAATATCCCAAAAAACAGCTTAAAGGGCCCCAACATTCTGACATTATACTCCATATATGGTAACAGAAATTTGAGAAAATTGCAACTTAATCCTTTGATTCTTTGTACCACATGTTTCATCGTTTCCATAATTGTTTCTTCTGATCCAAAAAGTGAGTTATACTTCATAAGGTGCATTGAAATGTTCGAAACAGAAAAATATAAAATAAGGAGAGGAATATGAGGATTGAATATTCTTCAACCTAGTACTGGCAATTGTTCAAGACATCCCTACACAAAGGAAAACAAGAAGATCTTTAGAGTTTAGACTGACAGCAGGCAGCATAAAGTTTGGAACCTTGGAACAGTGGGGGCTTGAAATTTCTCAGATGATTGCGATGAGTAAGTTATGCTTTATAAAACATTTCTTTAGATTGAGATCTCCAATTTTATATATCTCCCTTGGTGGAATAAAACTGGGAATGATATGAAATCCAACATTGTAAACTTGAATGATTTGGTAGCACTAGTGGTTCTGTTTCTTTATTTAGATTTTAGAAAAATCAAATTTCTCCAGTAGCCAGAAATGTGGCAATTTTTCGTGAGGCCCTTTTTGGTACTTTGTCACTAGATGAAGGCAGGAAAAGACAAATTGATTTGGTAACTGACTTACGTAGAATGGAACGTGCTCACCACACAGACCTGTTAATCAACTAGAAGGGAGTCAAGAATAAACACGTTCTGGGTTTCAATTTCAACCCGGACATATGAGAACTCTTGTCAAATTTGAATGAAGTGTACGACTCCATGTAATGTATTCATTCAAATTTGAGAATATTGAACCTAATAGTCTAATACATCTTCCTAGATGTGGATAAGCTCCACTGAACCGGAGTATGTGAGTAGAATATCATTCTCCTGCAAACACCTCAAACAAATTTCCAAGAAAATAAATTTATTCTTAAGAAGGATCACCTCTCTTTGAAAACTTAAACATCTAACTTGAAGGTGTTCTAGGAAAACTTTAAAAAGTGAGCCTTTAAATGGGAAAATCTAAACTTGTGAGAGGCTTTTGGAGTTTTCAAATGAATATGGTGGTAATTTGTAAAATAAAAAGAGTGCAACGTTAAAAAGAGATGTTGGGACATGTCTCTTGCATTGAGCAAGAGAGCCGCCTTAACATTTTTTCTTGTTAGCATGGAAGTGAGAAGAGAGAAGAAGAAAGGAAGGACAGAGAGGGGTTGTGCATGTATAATCCCTCTCCCTTCGTTGGTTTTCATTTTATAGCATGAAAGGTGTTCTTGAGTGGGATATGATTTGCACATCCGAGGAGAAGAGATACATCATCAATCCCTTACACCCTCCTCAAGATGAAGATTGATAAAACAAGGCATAGTCAATGGTCTCCAACAATATTTTCAGCATGGTTCAAATGAATACCAGGAATTATATAAAAAAATAAACATTAGAAATCTGACAATGCGAAAACTTAGGTAAAACCATTGAAGACATCCATTGCCTTCATTGTTTTCTACAGTTCTAACAATTGAAGGTAAGCAGAAGAAGCACTAATCCAAACCTTTTGCAATTTCCAACGCCTGGCATTTGGCTTAATGAATGCGAACTCCATAAATCAAAGGAAAAGCTCATAAAAACCACCATGAAAATCCCCAAACTGCATAAGGATTCTGCACCTAGTCTTCAAGAACGACTAAGGAATGGAGAGGGATGATACCTGCACAACCTCTTCCTATCATTCCTTTGTCTTTTTCTTCTCTCTTCTCACTGTCACACTATTAAGAAGGAACCTTGAGGCGGCTCCCTTTCTGAATGCAAGAGAAGCCGTCCCAGCCTCACTTTTTAACCTTGCATTCTTCCTATTTTACAATCTATAGACATAGTTAGTTCTTTTCGTTTAGAGACTTTCACTTTTAAACCACAACCACAACTAAGCCTTTTCCCATACTAGATGGGTCGTCTAGATTCTTTGTTTCCACATAGCCCAAACGTAATTTGTAGAATCCATGATAAATAAATCCGACAAAGTTTTACGTTGGCTGTCGAAAGCCTAATGCAACCCTCCTCCTTTATCCGGGCTTGGGACCGGCCATGCAAGAGTGATCCCTTACATGGGTAAGCATAATATTCTAGCCAATAGATAAGCAATTCAAGTAACAAGTCAAATATGGGAAAGACAAATTAGCTTATCAATCCTTTTTAAATTCTTAAGTTCAAGAACATGCCAGATTTGAGTATGGCAGTTCGATAGCAAAAGCTTAACAAAGATAACCTTGAATTTTGCACAAGGAAGCACTTTAATTATCTGAATACAATTACTAGAAGCAAGTACGGAGGACAACTGTATAAGTGATTATTTTTTGGTCTATGGGAAGACAAACCTTGATAGAATATGCCATAGGCAATAGCATTTCTGGATTTAGAGCATCCTCTCGGAAATTCTGCAAAGAGTGCACAAGTTTCTCGAAAGGCAATTTGATCAGATACCCATATTGCATAAGGCACCAATACACGATAATCGTATTGTATTGTACGGTGCAGCGAAAATAACTTGTTTAATATTGTAAAAATATGTAAATTCTTTTTTTTTTTAAATTAATCAACAAAAGATAAACACCATCAATATTAATGATTAAAAATAATCGAATCAACAAACCTAAAAAGTTAAAGTTGTTAAACACTACTAAATCGGTTCAAAATTCAAATTCTTCAGAATCTATAGAAAATACAAATACAAATTAAAAGGTTCATACTTAAGAACTCAACTTAAATGTGTCATTCCACAAAACATGAATCATAATTAACAAATGCATCATAAGCAATGTAGTCTAGGTCACCAACATCTTCATCGTCACCACCGTCACCATCATCTCCCTCCTCCTCCTCTTTCTCATCCATAACTGAGTCCTTCAATCCATCAACTTTCATATCACCATCTCCAATTTTTTCTTTTGCCTCTATTGTCCTCCAAATTTCATCCTTTAAATTGATGGAACTCTTCTTCTTCCACCCAATAATCAAGAATATCAACATTTTCATAGCTAAATTGGTCATATAACACCTCTTTACCTTTTTTTGCATCTCTTGCATTTGTCTATAAAGAAAACAAAAGAAAAAGTACACTAATATTATATACTTACACAATCATTCAAATATATGAATCAACTCATTATGACATTATGAGTAAGGATTAAGGAGCAACAAACATATTAAATTATTACATTTGCCTTAACTTTCATATTGTATGCAATATATATCAAATCACGAAGACGAGCATGCTCTAATTTATCTATTTTCTTTGTGTGAATATATTTTAAAAAAAACTCTAAATTCTTTTGCATCCACTCAAACTACTTGTTTGGCTAAATATACGAGCAACAAACCTTGATAAGTTTGATGAATCTACACCAAAGCGAACCTACCATTTATCTAAAATAAAACATAATAATAAGAAGCATTGCAAGTAATAATCAATTTAAAATCAAATAATTTACAACTCATCAATATAAAAATAATACATGGCAGCATCTAGAGATGGAGTTTATTGCAATTAGCCTTTCAAAATAACCAATTTAAAATCAAATAATTTACAACTCAACAACAACAACTAAGCCTTTTCCCATACTAGACGGGGTCGGCTACATCCCGATTCTCAATTTCCGGTGGAGATCAGAACTGCTCCCAATAAGCTAGATCATTCTTTATTGTTTCTTTCCAATACTTTTGTGGTCGTCCTCTACCTCTTTTAATACTTTCCAAATTTAGTTTTTCTAACCTTCTTATAGGTTCTTCTTTTGATCTTCTTTCTATATGTCCAAACCATCTTAAACGATGTTCTCTCATTTTATCCTCTATTGGTGTCACTCCTAATTTGTTTCTAATAACCTCATTATGTATATGGTCTTTTCTTGTATGACCACTCATCCATCTCAACATCTTCATTTCTGTCACAGACATCTTTTGTACATGTTGATGATTAACTGCCCAACACTCAGAACCATAAAACATGGCAGGCCTAATTGCTGCTCTATAATATTTACCTTTTAATTTTAATGGTATCTTCTTATCACAAAGAATACATGATGCTCCTCTCCATTTTAACCAACCAGCATTAATTCTATGTGTAATATCTCCATCAATTCTTCCATCACTTTGAAAAATTGACCTTAGGTATTTAAAACTTTCCTTTTGGGGAATGCAATGTGTGCCAATTTTAATTTCTATGTCCTCTGAAGTAGCCAAATGATCAAACTTACATTCCATATATTCTGTCTTTGTTCTACTAAGTCGGAGGCCTTTGTTTTCTAATGTTTCTCTCCATAGTTCCAATTTTCTGTTAACTTTTTCCTTAGACTCCTCCACTAATACAATGTCATCTGCAAATAACATACACCAAGGTACTTCATCTTGAATATGTTTTGTTAACTCATCCATCACCATTATAAATAAGTATGGACTTAAAGTTGATCCTTGATGTAACCCCATATTAACTTCAAAGAAGTCTCTAGTTCCTTCATGAGTCTTCACATATGTTTTTGCACCATCATACATGTCTCTTATAAGGTTAATATATGTCAATGGGATACCTCTTTTTTCCAAAGTTCTCCAAAGAACCTCCCTCGGTACCCTATCATAAGCTTTTTCTAGATCAATAAATATCATGTGAAGGTATTTCTTTTTTGCTCAAAAATGTTCCATAAGACGTCTCAAAAGGTGAATCGCTTCAATAGTAGATCTACCTGGCATAAATCCAAATTGGTTCTCTGTTGTACTTGATACTTGTCTTAACCTTCGTTCGATAATTCTTTCCCATAATTTCATAGTATGACTCATTAACTTGATACCTCGATAATTCTTTCATTAAATAGTCTTGTGAGACAAGTGATTCCTATTTCTCCTAGTATTTTTCAAACTTCTATAGGAATATTATCTGGTCCTACCGATTTACCACTCTTCATATGTTTAAGAGCCTCTTTGACTTCATTCTTTTGAATACGTCGGTAGAAATTGTGGTTTATATACTTTTCTGACTTGGCTAAATCTCCTAAACTAATACTAACATCTTTATTTTCATTAAAAAGATTATAAAAATAGTTTTTCCATCTATTTCTTATATCATCATTTGCCACTAGAATTTTTTCATCCTCGTCTTTTATGCATCTAACATAATTAAGATCTTTAGTTTTCTTATCTCTAGCCCTAGCTATCCTAAAAATATCTCTTTCACCCTCTTTTGAGTTGAGTTTTTTATATAAGTCCTCCCAAATCTTAGCTTTTGCTTCACTAACGGCCTTTTTTGCTTCCTTCTTTGCTTTCTTATAAGCTTCTAAAGTTTTACTAGTTTCCTTAGCATAATGTAATTTGTAACATGCCCTCTTTGCCTTGATTTTATTTTGTACTACTTCACTCCACCACCAAGCTTCTTTTTGTGCCGGTACACCTCCCTTAGATACCCCTAACACATCTTTCGCCACTTTCCTAATATGTATGGCCATATTGTTCCACATATCAGAGGGTGTGCCAACATAATTCCAATCTCCTTGAAGGACTTTCTGGTTAAATATATCTTCTTTCTCGCTTTTGAGGTTCCACCATTTAGTCCGAATAGCTCGATGCACTCTTTTCTTCTTTGTCCATTTTTTTATTTGTAAATCCATAACTAAAAGTCGATGTTGGGTGGTTAAGCTTTCTCCTGGAATTACCTTACAATCTTTACAACACGCTCTATCTTTTTTTCTACAAATAAAGTAATCAATTTGTGTTTGTGATAAGCCACTCTTATAAGTAATTAAATGTTCATTTCGTTTTTTGAAGATTGTATTGACTATAAAGAGATCAAATGACATAGCAAAATTTAAAATATCCCTACCTTCCTCGTTTATATCCCATAACCAAAGTTTTCATGAATCCCTTGATATCCTAATGCCTCTTTACCGACATGTCCATTTAAATCTCCTCCTAAACAAATCATCTCCCTTTGTGGAATCTTTAGAAACACCTTATCTAACTCTTCCAAAAAACTGTTTTTATACTATCTTCTAGTCCTACTTGGAGTGCGTAAGCACAAACTATATTCAAAACCTCTGCTCCTAATACTAATTTCAATGTCATGATTCGGTCACCATATCGTTGTATGTCTACTAAACTCTCCTTTAAATCTTTATTTATGATAATACCAACTCCGTTTCGGGCCTTTTCTTTACCTGAGTACCATAATTTAAAACTTGTATCCTCTATCTCCTTTGCTTTTTCTCCAACCCATTTTGTCTCTTGTGAACATAGAATATGAATCTTTCTCCAAATCATAGTATCTACCACCTCCATTAGCTTACCTGATAATGTTCCGATATTCCAAGAACCAATACGAATCTTATTATCTAGGACTAGCTTCCTTACCCCCCGCATCCGTCCATAATCAAAATGCGAAGACCCTCTCTGAAATTTTTTCACTACATTCGGGCGGCAATGTAGCGGGACTAACTTCTTTACCCACACCCGTCCATGATGTAGGAACCCTCTCTGTAATTAATTCACTACATTCAGGTGAAGATGTAGTGGCCCTTGCTTACTTCTTACTGCATTCGGGCTCTGCAGCATGTCGCTAGGCGGGGACGCCCCAAAGCTCATAATTTTTGTAATCCATGTTGTAGAAATCCGACGAAGTTTTACGCTAGCTGTCGGAAGCCTAACACAACCCTCCTCCTTTATCCGGGCTTGGGACCGGCAATGCAAGGGTGATCCCTTACATGGGCAGAGTTTATTTACAACTCATCAATATAAAAATAATACATGGCAGCATCTAGAGATGGAGTTTATTGCAATTAGCCTTTCAAAATCAACACTATATATACTTGCTTAGCTCTATGGATGTTACACCGCATTACAACACCACACTCAACAGTCTTCAGGACCAATCTTGAGAAATTAAGTAGCATTTGCTAGGAGATTTTCAAAAGAAGAACCTGTAAGAAGGTATGAAAAACTAAATTTGGAAAGTATTAAAAGAGGTAGAGGACGACCACAAAAGTGTTGGAAGGAAACAATAAAGAATGATCTAGCTTGTTGTGAGTTAACTGCTAACATGGCACACGATACGGATCTGTGGAAACAAAGAATCCATGTAGCCGACCCCGTCTAGTATGGGAAAAGGCTTAGTTGTTGTTGTTGTTGTTGCTAGGAGATTTTCAAGCCACCAATCTTACATCTTCACATTCTCGAAGTTTTGTTTGTGCACCTTTAAAGTCATGATTTATGTAGAGGCACTCCAAAAACTCAGTGATGGGGTCCGTGTACGTATCTTGCTGGATAACTTTGATAAACTCCTTAAGTATATTTCTTCTCCTTTTGTTGACAATCATTGCATTAGCTAAATAGCGAAAAAAATGGACATTTTTTTTGAAGTGCAATAAGATACTGCAGAGTACGTATATTTGTCAAATATAAGCACACTTCAGGATTTTAACAGCTAATTGGTCCACATGACAAAGCCACTCCCTATAGCCTATCTGACCAACAAAATACCATGCATATTAACTGTAATACCAAGAACCCCCCATCCCCAGCCAGTCACACACGCATGCACATACAACGACCAACAAAATACTATACATATTAACTATAATATCCAAACACCCACAGTCAGTACCACAACATACAATTCAAATACACATGAAGCATGTAAAGACTGGGAATAAAAAACATAGTGAGCAAGGGAAGTCCATGAAGCACCTGTCCTAGAAGGAAAGATCAATGATTCCACTTCTGCCATTCTCATGGTTGAAGAGGATGAAAAGACTCCAAAGCATTATCGAAGTTCTGTTTTGCAATTGGAAGAGGATGAAAAGACTTTCACTTTTAAAGTTTTTCATTATTATATTTTTTTGATTTTTGAATTTTCAAAGAGAGGTTTTCCTTTATAAGAATAAATTTCTTTTATCAAAAATTTTTCAAGGTGCTTATGCCTTCTGAATTGTGTGGTATAATCTATTTCGCCTTTTTAAGCAGTATATAAGCTGGGGTTCATGGTCCGGTTGTTCCCTTTTCGACCCAACCTCAAACTAAACCAATACAGTTGGCTTCTTTCTGGATAGCTAACCAAACCAAACCAAACCATCGGTTCGAGTTTGATTTGGTTATAAACCATTGTCCATTATGTTTTTATATGCTATAAAAACTTAATAGTTCTTCAAATTGAACGTTTTCCTACAACAATCGAAAGTTCAACAATAAGAGAATTGAAAATCAAATTTCTAAATGATCATATTGTGAGAAGGTCGTAAATGATCAGCAACTTTAATAAGTTCAGGCATGTATGAGTTACGGACAAAGATACACCAAAATATACAAATCTTAGTCGTCAAACATAGAATCCCAATGGAAAAGAAAGAATTAGAAAATATGACCCCCAAGCATAATAGTAACTACAAAAACATAAATATGATTCATTGTTCCTAAGCTTAATTTTGTTAACAAAATTTGATCTTTGAAAGGTGCATTCATAATATGTAGATGTCTCACATGTGTATTTGATTCAACCATGCATGGAAGGCAATGAGACGAGTCATGTGAAAGAAGGAAGAGAAGAAGAGGTGAGAGTGGAAAACCCTTAGAGAGAGTGCATAGACCCAAAAGAAAAGCATATACACTCCACATATTAAGTGGTTTTCCGTAGTTCAACTTATTGATATCAAGAACAATCAACGTTATAAAAATTGTATCGTACGATACAATACGATTTTATTGTGTATCGTACAAGAATATGGTACGATAGAAGTACATGTATCGCAATAGATATGTATCACACCCGTATCGCAACATATCGTATGATACATTGTGATACAGGTATTGTATCGTACAATACATCCCGTATCGCACAATACACTGTAATACAATACGGGAAGTTTTTTTATGATTTTTTTATTTTTTATTTTTCAATATTTTAATGTACTGTATCATCTGATACGGTACGATTATCGCATGTCGGTGCCCTATACGATACGGGCACCGATACACTAATTACAACATTGAGAACAATGACAGCCCAAAACTCCTAAAGCTGAACATAAATCATATGAAAAAAGCTTAACAATGATATTGTTAGGTTATTAATATAGCTCCAAAAACAAACCAAAATCATGAGTTTTTTCAAGAGATTAGCCAACAACTTAGGGCTTATCATTATATATATGTATGTGCGTGTATATACATACATATATATGTATGTATATTGGATTGGTTCAATACAATATTCATGTTCAGCAGCTTTCTGGTACGATTCATGTTCTGCTTTAACAGTTGTGAACTATCACTGTTCTTGATATACAAGAAAAGTCAAGGTGATAAATCGCAAGCCAAAATAATGAGATCTTCCAAGAGATTATGACAACTGAGGGCCTAGTTTCTTTTATATATATATATATATATATATATATATATATATATATATATATATATATATAGAGAGAGAGAGAGAGAGAGAGAGAGAGAGAGAGAGAGAGAGAGAGAGAGAGAGAGAGATTGGTTCAGTTGTAATGGTATGCTTCCAACTTCCAAGCCATGAAATAAACCACAATTCTTTTCTTATTTGAAACGAATCAAACCAAACCAGACCACCACTTTGATTGGTTTAATTGTTCTTTGAGTAACCATAATATGAACCATTATCCTCTTGTTATCCATTTTGATGTGGATTGCTACTCAAGTTTGCACAATGCAAGTATTTTCTATGTTAAGTTCTTTCTCCAGAGTCATTGTTTTAAGATGTCAATGTGCTGTCCTGTGTAGTACAGAAAATTGATGCTTCCCTTGTAGGATGAGGCTAGGCGTTTGCCTATTCAACAGTTCTGGGTTTGGTACTCATCCTCATCCAGATTTGTGGATCATTCGTACATGTGCCTCCAACCCCATAAGTGCCTGCTTTGCATGGCATGCAAGATCAACAGAGCGACTTCTTATGAGACAACAGCATGGAAGGCATAAACACTTGCTGTTTGACGAATAGGTACCTTGATTAGGAGTTGGAGGAATGACGCACTTATCAATTCTTGATCTGATAACCTATTTATCGTAACTATAACTTTGCATGTCGTTGATCCAGATATTGTTGGATTTACATTCATACTTCCGCTCTTAGGGTAAAATCATGAAAACACATCTGGGTCTGACACTACTGAATGGACTCTTCTGTTGGAAATTTGGCACATGTTTTGATCAGAGTTGTGATCGGTCATCACAATCACAAGTGTGATTTTGAATCTTTTGATTTCAATTTCCTTCATGTGATTGGACACTGTAAGTATCTAGTTTTAAGCACTCCTAAGGTAATTGATGAATCACAGGATGTACTTCCTCTTATTGGTTTAGACTTGAGAATGTGGCTCATATAATTCAGAAAATCAGCAGACCGTTGAATTATAGAGCAAAAGAAATTCTGCGCCCAAAAGGATCTTTCAAATCCTGAGGAATTGCAATAGGTTGCATTCCAAGAGACAGTATGATCTTATGCATATCCGTGAGGATGAAAAACTGGAAACATCCGATACATGTTCACCAAGAGTTTCAGAATACATGGCTGAACTAGTTTCTCTTGTTTCCCATACCTCTAATCACGTTTCTTCCTATTTTGCTGAACCTATTTCTGCTACTTCATTGACGATGTTGGAGGAGATGCAGTTTCTTGTTGTACTTTCCCCTTGTATGCGCTGATTCTTTGGATCTGCTGCCTCACTGGTCCTTTCCTTATGACAACATAGCACTGTCGAATTATGATTTTCTGCAAGGCCTCCTTTACTAACATATATCAAGAAATAATATCTTAAATAAGCTTCATTTGCCAGCTATATTAATTTCTTCTGAATAAAAGAATATCACAAAGCATCGGCTTTCTCTTTATATACTGTGCTTTTCAAGAAATTGATTTCATGTCTTTTACACAGTTCGGTTGCCGCTGCAGATGCCAATGGTGATTTTATATAATCCAACATGGAAGTTATCGGCCCATGGCAAATGTTCCCTTCCGTTGTTCTTATCTTTATTGTATTTTATCTTTCACCTGTATGAAATTTGCTGAAATGATTGAGGGACATGCTTTTGGATAAATAACAAACCCCTATCACGCTCGTTCAGTGATATCGAACAGCGGTGGTGTTCCTTAAGCTTCCTCTCGTTCTCTTGAATAATTTGTGTTTACCAGGAAAGAAGTTGGATGCACTTTTAAAATTGTTGGTTCAAGGTTTTGGAAACTTTTGAATTGCCACCTGATATTGTTGCTTCTCGTTAAATACTATGACCAGCTCTATGACAGTGTTCAGCCGTATTTCTTTGACATCATTTAGGATTCGAGTTGGATTTAGTTAGATGAATGCCAGGATTGGTTGTGTTTCAGCGTTTGAGTAAGACATCATAAAGAATTCCACACCTTATAGAGTTCATGAAATCTGGTTGGTTTTTAGAAACCTGACCACAGTCACTCAGATGGCTCTAGGTAGATTCCAATGCAAGCTGAGAGCATCTTCTCCATTTTCAGTGGAGATTTGACTGCGATGCAAGATCATAATGGCTGATTCATATCAAGGTTGGTTTGTCTGGCAATAATCTTCAATGAGAATGATTTTGGGGGATTTACACTTCCAGCTCATGCAGTGTAAATGTCAACTCCTGAAAGCCACATTTCAGGAGTTTGTATTTTTCTCGTATTTTATGGACATGAAAGAAGCATGTTAGAAGTTACGTTCACACTTTACATATCTCGTGTATAAGGGAGAGATTTTAATTTTTTCGTGAGAATTTCAGTAAAAATGCCAGTAATTGTAACTACGAGACCAACCAAATTCGAAAGGCAAATTATAAGAGCAGTAGCTATCCACTTTGAGTTATAAATATTAAGCCAACAATGAAAACTTTATGAAGTAGAACTTCCATTGAACTTTCTTTTGATCTTAGAGATGCATTCAAGGAGAAACATGTGCTTCGTAGTACTTGTTCGATGCCCTATAATGAATCAAGAAAACAAGAACAATTAAGCATTTAATTATAAACACAAAACTGGTACTTGCAATATAGCGTTGTGTTTAAAGGAACTTCGATTGAAAAAACAATTATGGATTGCATTCGGATCTTTTATCAATTGAAATTATTGCCGACCAGTAACAGTCTACCTTTCCTTCTCATAAGTTGATGACTAGTCTTACCTCATTCATTTCAAATGATTTTATGACAGTTTTTTTATTAATTGGAATTATTGCCGACCAATAATCATCTACTTGAATGCGATGAGAGCCCGTCCTACAGTACACGATGCTTGGCGTCATCAATTCGGTGCAATTTATGTGTTGATGTGCGGCCCATTCAATTTTTTAACCGAACACCACAAAGGGAACCCCATTGGTGCAACACAACAAGATTTTTTTTATGAAGAACATGGGGAGGGGGAGATTATTCTTGTACGTTATTTACTAGTGGTGGTCCGTGTTCACAGCATTAGCTCACCTGGCAGCACACTCGACTGACAAGATGAAGGTTGTGAGTTCGATACCTGGGGCGTTTGGTAACAGAAATGTTCTATAAGTTTTATAGATGAAAATGCTGAGCTCCCATCTCTTACAGTTAGAATTAAGTGCGTTGTCTAATAAACTAAGCATGAAGAGTTCCAATTTTAGTAGCTATTTCAATTAGCGTCCATAAAAACAAGATATTCCTAAACAGGGCCCCGAGTCTTAGAGAGTGAAGGCAGGCAGATATTGTCAAATGCAAGAACATATAATAATAATAATGTGGGTCCTGTGATTGTAGAACCGGTCCCTCTCCAGATGAGACCTGGCCTAGAACTTCCCGCTCCTTGCTTTCGACTCTCAATTTTTCTATTTTTAATTGGCGGTATCATCCGGACTTGTTTATCAAGGCGTTTCTATCTGGGGGAGGCGAGATGTTTCGGGTACTACTTTAAGTACGGCACTTCCATTCCCTCCACCTTTATTATATATTATAATATATATATATATATATATATATTTAATGTGATTCGATCTGTTTACTGTTGATGGTGTTCACTTATATTCCATGATAACAATATTTTTTACATTTTTAAAAATCTCTTAAATATTTTTAAATTAAACTCATGTAACTGATAAAAATGAGTGAATATATTAGAAATAAATAGAATTTTATTTTCTTATATATCATAATTCATAAACAACATTATTAGTTGAGACTTTTAATAAAAAGTAAAATACGACCAGATGTATTTAATGTGCCTGATATTGTTTAACTTTTTAATTTTAAATTTCAACTGTTAATCCTATCAATCAAACGATTAAGATTTTTAAGGTGAATGAGGTATGCCATCTACTACGTTTTCTCTCTCTCTCTCTCTCTCTCTCTCTCTCTCTCTCTCTATATATATATATATATATATATATATATATATATATATGAGTTTGAATTAAGTGGAGCAATCGTACCCTCTCGTAATCCTCCACCGAGAAGACACCCAAGAATCAATATTACGCCATTGCCCATCGTTCTGATTGATATATTACGAAAGCAGACGACAGGCCATCGCTTTTTTTGCCGCGTTAAATGAAAATCGCTTGCCTACGAGAAGAGTAGAAACGTTATTTGGTTGATAAAAAGGGGCAAAATTATGAGAGGCCATCCTATCGGAGGGAGGTACTTACTATGTCCGTCCCAAGTACAACCGCTTTCAAAGCCGGACCTCTTCACACGTCAACCACCTCACGCTATCTTTTCGATTCCCAAACTACCCTCATCTTCCTCGAACCCTCACTCTCTGCTCACTCATGTCTTCCCTTGCCTCAATGAAGAGAATCCGCGCCATGGCGCCATATCCACTTCCTTCTTCATCGTCCCTTTGCATTTTGAACGCCCTCAGCGAAGAAATCCTTCTCACCATTCTCGATAAGCTCACGGATCCCTTCGATAAGAAATCTTGGTCGTTGGTATGCAAATGGTTCCATACTATGGAATCCGGCCATCGTAAAAGCCTCAAACCGATTCGTCCGGGGTTTCTTCCGGCGATTCTCAAGCGTTACAGAAATACCCGAAACGTGGATTTCTCTCTCTGCCCTGTGGTTTCCGACGATTCGCTTCAGCGTCTATCGGAACTCTCCCGTTCGACCTTGGCGTCCGTCAATCTTTCGCAATCGAAGATGTTTACTCATGTTGGTATCTCTCATTTGGCTTTAAATTGCAGCAATTTGGTCGAAATCGACGTTTCGAACGCCAGCCAGCTCACGGATTTGGCCGCGGGGGCCATCTCCAAGGCAGGGAATTTGCAGATCTTGAGGATGGCGAGGTGTAAGAAGATCTCGGATTTGGGTATTGGTTGTATAGCAGTTGGGTGCCGAAAGCTTCGTTTGCTCGGTTTGAGATGGTGTTTGGGAATCACAGATCTGGGTATTGGATTGGTGGCCATCAAGTGTAAAGAGCTAAGGAGTTTGGATCTCTCATATACGCAGGTATTTTGAGCCTACTCCTTTTTATTGATCTGAACAATGTCGATGTATGAATGAAGTCGGTGATATGTAGATCACGCTAAATTTGCTTTCCGAGCGTAAAGAGTTTAAGAATTTGAAGATATGGTTTCTTGATGTTTATCTTGTTTTTTCAAGTGACACGTTTTGGAAAGCAATACTACGCCGTTTATATGCACACGCGCGCGCGCACACGCACACATATAGAGAGAGAAAATGGCGATTGCTGTTTTCTCTAATTTTAATTAGCAATGACCAATATTTATACCCTTTTTTGTAAGTAATATGTATACCTTTTATGGAAATAAAATTTTGCTTCCACTTACAGTCCTGTGCAGTTATTCTGGTTACGGCATTGGCACACTCTCCATTTATTTCGAGTTCATTACCTTTTAAGTATTCTTGTTATTTTCAGAAAATTGGAATTTCCATTCATTCATCAGTCGCAATCTCTTATGGTGCATTTCAGTAATGAAACTAATTTTCATGGTTTGGCAGATCACCAGCCCCTGCATTCAATCTTTAATCCAACTAGAATTTCTTGAAGATTTATCTCTAGCAGGGTGTCTTGGGATAGATGATCAAGGATGCACGACACTGAAGAAGGGGTCCAACTCACTCAAGGTGCTTCTGTAACTCTGTTTGATGAAAATATTGTCAATTTTTTCTGAAGCTCGATCTACTTATTGTATGTATTTTGTTAGCGGCTACTCTTTTCATGTACGGTTACTATGGCTTACTTGATTGGAAGGATCTGAAAGGTTTCCAAAATACTGAGCAGTCGTATTTTCTAATACTCCTTTCACCTGATCCTTGAACATAACAATAATGTGTCCAAAATGAAGTATGATTGGTCTAGTCTTACACAGTTTCGTGCTTGAGATCAGAATGATAGAAACTATTGTAGTAGCCTTACACTTATTTGGATATAAATCTTAACATGAATTTGACTTAGCATCTACTCTGCTGAAAACAGGCACTTGATATGTCTTACTGTGAAAATATAAGCCAATCTGGCTTGTCTGCTGTAGCTAATGGTGCGCCTTTATTGCAGCAACTTTCTTTGGCATATTCGACTTATGTAAGTAGGAAATTTTCAGTTTGTATTTTGATTAAAGTGGGAAAAATAGAAATCCAGAAGCTCTTTTATCATATAACTCAGGAATCTTGCAGATTTCGGATTCTCTCATCTACAGCTTCAGAAATCTCCTGAAGTTACAACGTATCAAACTAGATGGCTGTCAGGTTTCTTGCTCGGGACTGAAGGCAATCGGTCAATGTTGCACAACTCTTACGGAACTTAGTTTGAGCAAGTGTAAGGGGGTGGTGGATGATGGCCTCTGTCATATTCTGACAAGATGCCCAGGGCTTAGGAAACTTGACATCACTTGCTGCCAAGAGATAACTTATCGTTCTTGTGAAGCCATTGCGAAATGCAAAAAACTATCTTCCCTTAGGATGGAATCTTGCTGTTCGGTCCAGAAGAAATCCTTCAGATTACTAGGAGAACAGTTGCATGACTTGGAGGAAATAGACCTCACTGACAATGAGATTGATGATGAAGGTTTTATCAGCTTTCTACCTTTCAAAACCTGCTTAAACAAGTAATGTGTTCACCTGTCTAATTTCTTGAAAATAACCATTGATATTCTTCTTGTTTGATTCTCCAGGTTTAAAGTCCTTCACAAAATGTTTGGAGCTCGCAAGTCTGAAAGTTGGAATATGCCCTAACATAACGAATAACGGGCTTGTACATATCTCCAGCAAATGTGCAAAACTCAGGGAGCTGGATTTATATAGGTTGGTTCGAGTTTCACCTCCTCCCAGGTGGAGTTCATATAATTTTTTTGTTGCTTCAATCCAAAATTGTTTCTTCTCCAGGATTGAGGCTGTAGATGATAATGGAATCAGAACTATAGCTCATAGTTGCCCAATGTTGGAGATGATCAATATGTCATACTGCACAAAGATAACTGATGATTCTTTGCGATTTCTATCGAAATGTCAGCAATTGTCGGTGTTAGAAATGAGAGGGTGTCCATGCATATCATCGACAGGTCTTGCTGCCATTGCTGTGGGTTGCAGACTTGTATCCAAACTGGATATTAAGAAATGTCACAGAGTTGATGATGAAGGAATTCTTCAGCTGACTGGCTTTGCTCGAAACCTGAAACAGGCAAGCTTACTCTCTATTCTCATACTCGTACATTCGGATGATTAGTATCTTTTATGACCCTCATTCACTGTTCTTTTAGCAGATAAATTTATCATATTCTTCCATCACCGATATTAGCTTGCTAGCATTGGCAAGCATTGGCTGTCTCCAGAACATAACAATGTTGCATTTGAGAGAAGTATCGGCACGAGGTCTCGAAGTCGCACTTTTGGCATGCGGATGTCTCAGGAAAGTGAAGCTTAACACATACTTCAAGCTCTTGATACCTCCGCAGATTATAGAGCATATGGAGGCCCGCGGCTGCACATTTCAATGGAGAGACAAGCCATTCATGTGTGAGAATTGCTGATGAAGGAAATGTGTATTTGATCCCCTGTTCTTATTTCTCGAGTTGAAGTCAGCTCTATGGTGAAACTGCAGAGCCATAGATCATCCGCTGCGAGCCATACCACGGGTAGCTCAGCTTGACGCCATGCCGAGCCTTGTTACGCTGCCAACTATCATCACTTTGTATGATTTAAGGCTGTTCGTGTCACTTGTAGGAAAGGGAGAGTGTCTTCCTAAAATGGTCTAGCATTGTATCTTTCATGAGGGAATGTGTGTATTTTATACTCATCACTTGGAACGTGCTTGTTTCGCCTGAGAAAGTGAGATTGGAAAAAATGGAAGGTGTTAGTTGTCTTCAACTCAAATCCATAATTATCTTATTCAAGACTCTCGGATTTGGGTATTGGTTGTGTAATAAATAAACCACGGATGAACTGTGCGTGTGTGCTTGCACGCTCATGATCTCATTTAATTGCTTGTTCTTATATTCTAATCCTAATATGACTCCCCTCCTGAAAAGAAAGTGAAAAGAAGTTCCCCACTCAGAATATAAGGTGGTGCTCCTTTTTATTACAGTAGCATGGCGAATGATCGCCAAATACAACCATAGAAGATTATGCTTTATGTTGTCACGCTTAATGAGTACCCTGCATAAAATGTAACGTTTCATTTGTTCGTTGCCTTCTCTCGATCAGGAGCGACAGTGAAGCCTTCTAGGTACAACTAATTTAAGAACATGAGAGATTCCATGCTCATTAGTGAAAACACTGCGGCGCTCATCATGAACAAGCTTCTAATCCTCATAATTCCAGTAAGTAGCATGCTTCCCGATTTTATTCAAGACTCTGACTACTTCCTCTGCTGTCACATTGCCCGTCACTGTGACCTTGTTTAGCTCTGTGTCTACCCTGTATGTCTCTATATCTGTATGCAACATAAGAACATGAGTTATGAGTTAAAAGTGGTGAACGGAGACGCATTCGATGTTCTAAATGAATCTCTATATTGATTGCCCCATATTATATAGAAGCTTGAGTTGACACTATCCAGATGCTCAGAATCAGGGTAAGCAAGAAATTCATCGTCGAGGAGGCTGTAAACCTCATGGTGTGCATCGACGGGATCATGTTTGTACCCAAATTCTGCAGGGCCTGGTTCCAGGCCCTACTGAAAATTTCAAAGATTTGGGATGGGCTACAACTCCCAAGCCATGTCACAAGGGTGTAAAAGTGGGAATGTGATCATTGAAAAATTACAGATACGAATATATGGAGATGTATAAGTTTTCATAGACTAGTATATGGTAGTACTAACGTTGAATCATCTCTAAGTTATAACGATCAAGTAATTAAAATAGTTAGCACTGGCACAGTTCGAGTGGCCCTCCCTCAGGAGTGGGCGGTTTTGTGTGTGAAAAGAGGTCTGTGGATCTGTTTCTCAAGCATACTCTTCAACCCATGTTTGACTTGCACATGGGCCAGGACTGTAGTTCATGTACTCAGGGTCTAGGCCGTCGAATCAAACAGCCTTTCGATGGTTTATTAACGAAAACGACAAAGAGCATGAGAAAATTTTGGTTACACACGAGAGGAGAATAATTAACCTTCAATTTTCTTGATGGCCTTCTTGATAGCCTTGAGGCACCGGTCGCAGTGCACCCCCACTTTCAATTCCACCACCTGACAAGCACACGCAGCAACCATAGATTATATGTCATGAGAAAGAAAAAAAAAGTCATGCTACCTACCCGGCGACCATTGATTGGGGGTGGCCAAGAGGGCGACCCTCGTAGGGTTGCTTAAGCACCATTGCAAAAGCAAGCCTGGTGCGATTCAATTGGTTGTGGATCCTCCCAATTGTAAACTACAAAGACAAGCAAATGGTAAGAGGAATTACAGCCATCCCAACCAAAAAACGTCTTGGTGTGCCCACACGACAGAGAGAGAGAGAGAGAGAGAGGGAGATGGGTTTGAGTAGAGAGGGAGTTGCTGATATATAGAAGCAGTAGAGGTGGATATTCTTAAGTAACTTCGTAAACAAGCTAATGTTGCTGTACAACCTGATTGTCACCATCTTTCCGACTTTTGGTTCAACACCGACCTTTCTTAAAAGTTCTCCCTCTCTCTCTGGGTCTTCATTCACCCTGTGAGCATGGTATCTTATTCAACTTATTCAAGCTTCTGATAGTTTCCAATTTTGTTTGTTTCAAGAGCAATATAAGTTGATGCGTCTCTTTCTATATTCTCATCATAGGAAGAGGCATTTCAGATTATGCACAAATTGATTTTTTTTTTTTTAAATAGCTTATTTCTTTTGAATGATTGTGAAATCATATAAAGGTATCAGTTCGTGTCATGGTAATGCACTGTATTCGTGCTTGTAACCTCTGAGAGAGAGAGAGAGAGAGAGAGAGAGAGAGAGAGAGAGACGTCCCCAAATAGATCTGTTTTGGGGTCCCATTTGCTTTTGCCATTAATCTGATTCATACAAGAGAAGACCCCTGGCATGAAACGGAGAAAAAAATACAAGTTTACTGCTGGGCCTGCAAGCAAATTGAAATAATTCTTAAATCAGAAATAGAACAGGCAATTGTGCCTGTGTAAAATCCAAGTACATCCCGTTTCCAAAATTCAGCTCGAGTTGAAACCGCCGATGAGCTGATGAACCGGAACCAGAATAGGCCCTCGCAAAGATGATGCCAACCTGAGCTAGCACCTGCACTGCAATGAAGCTCGATCAAGAACCTAAGGATGGGGTAGTCCAATATGATGGCCCAACTGAGAACCGATTATTTAATTCCTTCATTGAGTTGTTTTATTTTCACAACTTTGTCAGGACAAACTAACTTTCACATCATATAGTTGACAACAAAGTAAACGTTACCTAAATTATAAGATGTAATGTGAATAATTTCCTTTTTCGACTTAGAAGAAAAGAATTTAAGAAAAAAAAGAGTCTTGCCCCCTCAGTATGGAACAATATCTCACAATACAACAACAACAACAACAACAACTAAGCCTTTTCCCATACTAGACGGGATCAGTTACATGGATTCTTTGTTTCCACAGATCTCTATCGTGTGCCATGTTAGCAGTTAACTCCCAATAAGATAGATCATTCTTTATTGTTTCTTTCCAACACTTTTGTGGTCGTCCTCTACCTCTTTTAATACTTTTCAAATTTAGGTTTTCTAACTTCTTACAGGTTCTTCTTTTGATCTTCTTTCTATATGTCCAAACCATCTTAAACGATGTTCTCTCATTTTATCCTCTATTGGTGCCACTCCTAATTTGTTTCTAATAACCTCATTATGTATACGGTCTTTTCTTGTATAACCACTCATCCATCTCAACCAACACTCAGAACCATAAAACATGGCAGGCCTAACTGCTGCTCTATAATATTTACCTTTTAATTTTAATGGTATCTTCTTATCACAAAGAATACATGATGCTCCTCTCCATTTTAACCAACCAGCATTAATTCTATGTGTAATATCTCCATCAATTCTTCCATCACTTTGAAAAATTGACCCTAGGTATTTAAAACTTTCCTTTTGGGGAATCCAAATGATCAAACTTACATTCCATATATTCTGTCTTTATTCTACTAAGTCGGAGGCCTTTGTTTTCTAATGTTTCTCTCCATAGTTCCAATTTTCTATTAACTTTTTCCTTAGACTCCTCCACTAATACAATGTCATCTGCAAATAACATACACCAAGGTACTTCATCTTGAATATGTTTTGTTAACTCATCGATCACCATTATAAATAAGTATGGACTTAAAGTTGATCCTTGATGTAACCCAATATTAACTTTAAAGAAGTCTGTCGTTCCTTCATGAGTCCTCTACAATATCTCACAATACATTTTTGGAAAATTTAAAACAACACACCTAAAAGACCGAAATCGCAAAGGGAGAAGGAGCCAGGTGAGATTGGACCAACTGATCACATACTACCAATTCCAAATACAAATCTTCACCCTTCACATACTTTCAACCGTTTTTAACTGTCGACATATTTTTACAACAGTAGTACCTTCATTTTCTACTAGTGCCTTTCTGACGAGATTAATTCCCACATTTTCCATTGAACAATCTTCACATTCTCTGTAAACATCGTTGCCAAGACCATCACTATATCACTAAGTATTCGAGATCAATTTGTTCAAGCAGTCGAAACATTTGTGTATCAATTTCTTCATTTCCTACATTATATGCCTTAATATACACGAGGAAGCCGTATGGGGGATCCCCCGAGCTGAGAAATCCATAAACAAATGAAAGAATGGAGTGACCCACAACAAATACATCACAATCTCAAGACTTGCTTCTCTCTCTGAAGAAGCTAACTTTACTAATGAAGACAACAACTGATCGTAGTTTGGCCGCTTTAAGAACCAGCCAACGATCTGGTTACTCAGTTGTAGGAAGAAGGTAGCCGATTTCTTAAACATGGTATCCGGAGTTTCTGTCATTCCTCTGTGGTACATTATGTGGCTCATGATTTGAATGCATAGGCATGGGTGAAGGCCTGAAGACTGCATTCCCAGCATTGGTGTCAATCACCAGCCTGCTGGCTCCTCCATGGCCTCGTGCAGCAGGGACATCATGGTTGTGCTTCCCTTCATATGTTGTAATCACAGACCTAATATCATCTGAAGCTCGCTCGACGTGTTTCCTTACCGGGCACCGCACATTTGTACATTTGTAGTAGCTCCTACATTTATAAGGATATTCAAGAGTTGGAGAAATAACAAAGTTCAAGAAATCATGAATTAGGCAAGCACAATCATGAACGAGTGAAGCATGGCACTTTCTTGAACGCATTGTGACAGCAAGTTGGATAGAACCCAAAGCATCTAAACGCAAAACTTCCTTGCATTTCTGAAGCCCCTTCACTAGATATCCAGTTCACAAGGAAAATAAATGCCCTATCTTTCGAATATGAAACTGAAACCTAATGACAAGAATTCAATTTAATGTTGGAGAATGAATACTTAAGGAGCAGTTAGTGTCCTGCTTCAAATGCAGACTTCTCAATATTTAGAAGATATCAGTAATTATGATACTAAAATCAGGAAAAGACCATGAAATGAGAACCCACAGATTTTAAGCTTCTGATTGAATCTCACAGGAAACAACAAAGGAAAGCCAAAAGTAAACCATTTGAAGGTGACATGAACAAGAAGGTCGTAGCTAGAAAACCACAAAGAAGAAAAGATTGGGTTGTCACCTTGGATTAGGGTTCCCTTTCACTACTTTCTGTCCATACTTTCGCCACCGGTAGCCATCGTCAAGGATATCTATCTGGCTAGTCGTCTGAACCACAACCCTTGGCTCCCGGATAGTCTTATTAGCAGACAGTGGGACATCCTCATTGTCATTCTCTGTTTTCCTGCAAAGAAGATGACAACATTTCCTCACTACCTTTCCGTAAGCAACCAACATAAATTTCTCTGTTCATGAAGGAAAACCAGTAACCGGACTTTGTTGAGACTTACCAACGCTTTGCTTCGGGCTCATCGTCATCATGATCATCTGCAGCCGATATGATTTGATCAACTTCCTCATCTCCAGATGACAATGATGAATTATCTGGAGTTACAGCAGGTTCTGACACTTGTCTTAGATGGTTCATTTCCGCCAACGAATTCTCCAGGCTCTCTGCATTGAGCGCATCTCTTTGAACCTGTAAAGAAATGCCGGATGCCGTTCTATGGCCCAGCTGGGGCTCGGGATGATTGTGAACACCTCTGTATTCAATAGTAGTTGCATGCCCATGCAGAGATCTTTCAACTTTCTTCTTTGTTGGGCAACTTGGATAGGAGCATTTGTAGTAACTACGAGAATTTTCGCTGCTTTTCACCTGCTTTTGCCCATATTTTCTCCAATTGTATCCATCCTCTGATCCTTTGTTCTTTTTGAGTGTCTGAATTGGTTTGAAATTCGGATGAAACTCGGCGTTAGATTGGAAGTTGCTTGAATTGGTCCGTAAAGTTGGAAACTCAGTAGGAATTCTTTGGATTGGGGGGTGGTATTTTGCATCGGCTCCACTGTTCAACAGTGAACTTGTATCATCCACAGTTGATAGTTCCAAAGGTCTGCTTGGTTGTTGATGACACCATGGTTGTTGCTCTCCCCGTGTTGGTTCTTTCTGCTAATATCATGACACCAACAATCAATTTACCCACTAAAATTTGATTCTTCATAAAAGGATCAAACACACGCACAAGCACACATACAGAAAGAGAAGCTAAAAAACTTCAGCCATTTGAAAAGAAATTACAGGTACGGAATGGAAAACGAAGCAGAGAAAAAACAGACTTGCCATCAAAATAAAAAATGAAGATAGATGGCCGAAATTACAATGGAACTCGCCGGAAGATAAACAGATTCTGACGCCTCAGAAGCAGTGCTGGTTGGGAAGGAGAAAGGAGAAAGGATATTCTCTTTCTCATTGACGGCTTCCTGCTGGTAATTGCCAACTTCAGCCATAGCAGGAGCAGAAGAATCGTAGCTCCAGTTCAACCACTGAGAAGAGAACGTCCCGGTCGTTGGAGATAGAAAAAACTGTACCAAACGGAAATAAACAGAAACTCAGCACACCAACGCTTCATATACTGCGATTTTCGTCATCTAAACATTCCTCCACAAAGTTATTTTTCTCAGACTACCCACTAAGCCAGAACGAACAATTATCGTTCTTTTTGGAGGAACAGACGAAATAAGAGGTCAAAAGAATATCTAGGCATACAAAATACACACTACCCAATAATTTAAGACAATTAGCAATTATGCTAGACATTCAACATAAACGATGTAAAACATAAAGAATGCAAGTAAAACTTAAAGTTGAGAGAGAGAGAGATCACTTAAGTAGAACAAATATTGAGACAGATGTAAACAATTCATACATCATAGGAAGCATATAGAGCAATTAATCTTTACATCCGCGGCAAGTAGTTGAAAAGTATTAGAAGGGATGATTAAAGATTACTAACTTTAGAAGAAGAGAGCAGAACCGGGGAATCCAAGAATTGACCGGGGCTGAGACCGGGAGGGATGGAGAGATAGGAGGAAGGCGAGAGAAAGGGAGGAGAAATGGGAATTGGAGGCGGTAACAAGGTTTTGAATCTCGGAAAGCCGACACCGGAATTAGAGTCATCCGAAACACTCGCCGTCGCCATGGCTGCCGCGAATTGGGTTCCCAAGTAGTCTGCCACGTTGGTCTCCTGTGAATCGATTTCAGCAACCACCTCGGTAAAAGATGTGGAGGGGAGAAGAGAAGAAGTAGGCGAAGGTGTTGAGAGAATGGTCAGAAGGGTGTTAGTATATAAGAAGCAGCCGCCACAATAGTCACAGTGAAAAGTTTGACTAGTCAACAAGTTAAAATCCTCCCACGCATTTTCCAAGATGCATCCTGTCATAAGCGACCGAGTCAAACAAACAAAAATGACTCGGTTTCCTTATACAGATGAGAACGAGTCGGTGTATTGGTAATAATCCAACGGGAGTCGAGATATCATGTTTTAAATATATTTTCTGTTATTTTCCTATTTAATAAAATTAAAAACACCTTTATTTTATACGCCTTTTTAAGGAGTTCCTTTGAAAATCATAGTACAATTTGTCAGGTATATTTTATTTATTGTGGGTTAGCGCATTGAAACTACAACATACATAGAAATTTTTGGGATATTTGTTTTACATAAAGTTTGTCAATGAAACAGGTTGAATTGAGACAAATGTAAATGAGTCTCTAGCACAACTCGTCAGCCTCGACATGAATGCAACTCAAGTAAAGTTTCATCTAGCCTATCCGGAGAGTTAGGTCACCGATAGGAGGGCTCTCTGATGCTCACTCACATGTGACCAGTTGGATTCCTGGAAGTGATACATGCATGCACTTGTGAGTGTGTTTCTCTCTCTCTCTCCAAATCAATCTGTCAACCTATTTATCTCTCTCTATGTGTGTATATATATATATATATATATATATATATATATATATATATATATATATATATATATATATATAGAGAGAGAGAGAGAGAGAGAGAGAGAGAGAGAGCATATTAATTGCATAATGTATTTTGATAAGTAATCTTACACCAACATTTTTACTGTTCGATATTTGGAATCTATTGTAAAGATTTCAATCACTTTATATTTAATGCATTCTTATGCAATGTAGGTACAAAGGTTATAACTACAAAGATACAATAATATATTTGATTCAAATCTCCACCATCAATTTCAAAAATTGAATAATGAAAAATTTGATGTAAAATTATGCACCAAAATGCATTATGCAGCTAGACTCCCTATATATATATATATATGAGTGTATATAACTTTGTTGAAATCAAATACTTTTGTAACATATTTTTCAAGCAGTCGTTGTCTAAACCAATTTTTGAGTAAAATATGAAGAATAAAATACTTTTTCGAATTGCCAAGAACAGAATAGAACATAGAGGGGAAAGACTAAATATTATCAGAACATGGTAGGCACTAATGCATTTTATGGACAAAGTATTATTAATAGCTGATTCGACATTTTTCTTTGCCAAGTTCGACCTGTGCATATTAATTTCTTGAGGAAATAAAAAGTGATAATCATATTCAAATTTGGGTTGTCGATGGCCTATAGCACCAGGCTTGCTTCAGTTAAGCAAAGTGGAGCCGCGGTCATTCTGGGATACCCTGTGGTATGAGTCGGATCTTGTGGATCTAGATTAGGACTCAGGTTCATTCTACATCTCCGTTTCCGGTGACGAATCTGTATTGAAGTAAGATGAGGTGTCTGCTCCACGTACAATTTGGAAAAGCAAAGCACTGTAGCCTATGATTGAATTCATGGCTATAATAGAGAGTAATTGGTATACCTGTGGACGACGGTTCTTAAGGGCACGTTTGATTCGTGGTACCAGTGCCCCTAGCACTAGAACTACAGGTTCTGTGTTTGATTGGTCAGTAAAACTCATACTTAGGTTCTCGTGGGCTTTTGATACAAAAGAGAGAAAAGAAGGCATTTGGGTTGTAAGCCTATGGTTCAGTTCCTGTGATCTCCCTCTCTTTTTATTTAAATTGAACTTATAAAATCATAATTCTATACTAGTGACGAATTCAGATTTGATACATAATGGAACTTAGAACTGTGAATACCAAAATTCAACTTTTAGTTCTCCTGAAACCATGAACAAAACACACCCTAAATGATCGATCAACCCAATGGTTTGGCTTGGTTTTTTTGGTTCCTAGTTTGGTTGGAATCCAAAGGTTGATTCTCATTACTTAACCCTCTAATCACCTTTCCCCGCCGCCACCCCCATATATATATATATATATATATATATATATATATATATATATATATATATATATATATATATGTGTGTGTGTGTGTGTGTGTGTGTGTGTGTTTGCAGAAAGAAGGGGGAGAGAATAGGAGTTGGTAGATTCTTCATGACCACTGTTCATTCTCTCTCTCTCTCTCTCTCTCTCTATATATATATATATATATATATATATATATATATATATATATATATATATGTGTGTGTGTGTGTGTGTGTGTGTGTGTGTGTGTGTGTGTGTGTCTACTGATCCAGGCATGAAGTCATTTCATATCCAAATCCTGCATAATCTGATCCAATCAGATGTGGTTTTGAACCAAATTCAGGTCTGAATACTAGTTCTATCTAAAGCCAAATTAACCTTATTTCATGACGTGGCTAGCTACCAGATTAAACATGATTCATATCTAAACCCAGTATAACATTAATCCCAAAAGCCTATGTGCACCCAAATCCATACCACTCCTAGAACCCATGAACTTAACCTTAGACCCTTGAACCTAAGCTTACCCAAATCTAACCAGACCATATCGACACCTTACCCGGAAACCACATCATAGACCCAAACTTAACAAGCCTAGATCCTTAACCATGCCCATATCCAAGGCAGCAACACTATATCCTCATTGGCATATATTGCATAAAAGCAGACAAAAGCACCAAATCAAACTAGACCTACTTAAGGAAAGCTCCTAGCATGCGGTAGTCACAACTAGAAAATGGAACTATTCCGACTGTTTGCAGAAACTAATCCGACCGTTGAAAACAATCGGATTCAGTTATTACCTATTCCAACTGTTCGACAGTCGGAAACCAGTCATGAATTGTCCGAGAGACCAATTCCGGCTGTCGACATATGTTGTATATTGACATTTAAAATGAAGGCCAACTGAATTGTATGAAAGAGATGCCGATCTAGCCGTTTTTGTGCGTGAAACTGTCGAGAATAGCCAGTTTCTCGGCTTAGCACCTTCTTCATTTTTTTTAGAGTGACCCAACATTTGAGTGAGCTCTCAATACATGTTCCAATCTAACTACTGCTTCCTTGCTTTGAATTCAAGTGCCATCAGATGGTTTTGAAATCCACTCCTAAGCATGGTTGGTTTACCCTGCGGACAACCAACCAGATGATGGTTGGTTTCTTGGCATTTATAATAATGCACTTGAATCAAATTCTTACACAAACTGCCGCTTTTCAGTGGATATCAATACACGTTGGTTTCTCTTTCTAATCTAAGATGAGGATTACATGTCCCGCCTGATTATTGGAGGACAAATGCAAAATTTATCCACAAAGAGAATCGCCTCTCCATGCGTGTATTATGTTTCATACAATCTTGTTATTTTATTATTCCATAGAAAGAAAATGATGGCGTTACCAACACAAAGTAATACAGCACAGACCGTAAACTTAAGACACGTACAACTGTTTCAAAAGGGAAAAGGAAAAAAACCACGGTCACACCATCTTAATCAACTACTAAAATCTTCCCTTGATCTTTTCCACTTCCTTGGTTCCAATGTGAAACGCTTTGGCAAGCACAGCATCAGGAACTGTCGGCGTTGCTGCGAAAAGAGTGGCGGCAATATTCTGCGTGCCGGGAAGCTGACTGTTGAATGCCGCTATCACAGCGGCGTTTCCGGTGCCGACGTTCTTCTGGAAGTGGACCAGTCCTTTAGGAAAGACGAAAACCTCACCCTGACTGATGGTCATTCCGATCAACACATTGGCTGTGGTAATGAAACCAACTTCCAGCGTGCCCTCGAGCACAAACACGATCTCGGTGGCTCGGGGGTGCGTGTGAGGTGGGTTCAGGCCGCCGGGCGCGTAGTCGATGCGCGTGAGGGACACGCCCAGGGTGTTGAGTCCGGGGATCTTCTGAACGTTGGCCGCAGTCGCGAATAAGCCCATGCTGTTGTTGGTAGCACCTGGCTTGGCCAGACCCGCGAAGAAGAAGTCCAAGGCGTTCACCTTGGCAGGCTCCTTGCAAACAAAGCCGTTCACCTTCGTGGTAGAGTTAAGATCAGCGACACAGATGTCTTGGAGACTGTCTGGATCGTTAGCCGTGCTGCTAGAGATGTGAAAGAGGAGAAGGGAGAGAAGAATGGTCATGCAAGACATGGTGTACTGTAAGAGAGAGAGAGTAGGGGAATTAAGGAGACAAAGGAACGATGAGGTATGTATTGAATTTTAAGATTAGAGAGAGAAAGAGATTATAGGGAAAGCAATTATGCGTTATATTTAATTTTTTAAGGCTTTCTTGGCATTTTTAATGCATTTAAAAGGGGTCCACAAGGAACAGGGGTCTGACAAACTCGCTGGAGATAGGTTCATGGTGGTTGATGGCAATTTAATGCATTTAATAGGGCTCACTGACCCTTCCAACTCCAAGGGTTATGATCTAGGTCAGCTTCCGTGCTGAAAAGAAGTTTGTTGTCACACGATGGATTACGTCGCTTCTCTGTTTTAGAAATGTAGAAGAGCAATCTTGATCAATTAATGCGTGAGTTAAGTTAAGTTTGCTCCTTGGACCAATTCAACAAAATGGATTCTTGTTCGAGGGAGCTATTCTTTGACTTTTCAAATTAAGAGTGGCTTTTATTGGAACATATAAGAGCCAACTCCGCGTCCAATACGTAAGCATGTAAATCTGATTCACGTTTGATCTAAATTGATGGCTGTCTTTGCATAAGAATAAATTCATATTTGATAATGTATTAGCATTACATGATAATGTCTTGTTGGTTGAAAAAGACTCGTTCTTGATAGATCTTTCTTTTTTTTCTTTTTTTGGCAGGTGTTTCGATACGAAGAAACCAAAAGATACCCGAGGAATGGAGAGAGTACACTTATACTAATATAGAAGAACAAGAGAGACATTGAGAATTGTGTGAATTATCGAGGTATCAAGTTAATGAGTCATACTATGAAATTATGGAAAAGAATTATTGAACATAGGTTAAGACAAGTATCGAGTACAACAAAGAACCAATTTGGATTCATGTCAAGCAGATCTACTGTATAAGGGATTCACCTCTTGAGAAGTCTTATAGAATATTTTAGGACAAAAAAAAGACTTTCACATTATATTTATTGATCTAGAAAAAGCTTACGATAGAATACGGAGGGAGGCTCTTTGGAGAACTTTTGAAAAAAGAGGTATCCTGTTGACATACATGAACCTAATAAGAAACATGTGCGATGGTGCAAAAACATGTACGAGGACTCATGAAAGATTGATAGACTTATTTGAAGTTAATATTGGGTTACATCAAGGATCAACTTAAGTCCATTCTTATTTATAATGGTGATTGATGAGTTGACAAAACATATTCAAGATGAAGTACCTTTGTGTATGTTATTTGCATATGACATTGTGTTAGTGGTTATTAGAAACAAATTAGGAGTGACACCAATAGAGGATAAAATGAGAGAATATCGTTTAAGATTATTTGAACATATAGAAAGAAGATTAAAATAAAAACTTTTAAGTAAGTACGAAAAACTAGATTTTGAGAGTATTAAAAGAGGCAGAGGACGACAACAAAAATATTGGAAAGAAACAATAAAGAATGATATAGCTTATTGTGAGTTAGCTACTAACATGGCACATGATAGGGCTCTCTCAAAAACAAAGAATTCATTTTACCCGTCTAGTATGAAAAAAGTCTTAGTTGTTGTTTGTTGTTGTATCTTTGAGATGATAGAGATTATGCATTAAGCACCCCATATATATATATATATATATAGTGCCAAACACATAACAGAATTCATTTAGGCAGCTTAACGGTGAAGATGTGTTTATTGTACGGAATTAAGTTGGGGCCCTACTAATTAATGTCTAATCACTTGATCAAAGGTCATCTCACCCTTCGAAGATTCTCTCTCTCAGCATTAGCGCATATAATTTACGTGTAACCAAGGGCTTGAATTGGTTGCCATCTTCCAGGAATTTTCCTTTTGGATTTGGTATCTAAAAGACAAACGATACCACAAAAGATGGGAAAGGATATTTTCTTTCTAATTTTTTGAGAGGATGGGAGTGACATATTTAATGCCATGTGGCTACTGTTGCATTCGTTAGAACCACTCAATGCTTATCTAAAAAGTCATTAGTGACGATTTAATACAAAAATAATGATGAATGAGCAAGGAACAAAAGCATGAATAATGCCACCTTCTTATGTCTTCCATTCACGCCCAGCAAACTGCACGCGTCATGCCTCGTGAAGTTTTCAAAGGTTAAAAGTAAAATCGTGTGCCCAATCCTGACTGTTCTCAGCCAGGAAGTCATACGACTGTTTCTTATTTCGTGAGTTTCACATTTGGACCCGACTGAACATTTAAAAATTTTGAAGTCTGAAAGGTTAAAAATAAAAAAGTGGGTCCAATCTTGATTGTCAAGCATGCAGAGTCATTTGCAATTTAAAGTAATGGGACCTATATTATGCATGTATTCCAAAATTCCCGTGTTACAGTTGGATTAAGACGGGTAGCTGGGGCATCACCTACTTGCAACTGTTCAATGAAAATTATAAATAATTAAGACACCTCAAGAATTTGTGAAACCTTAAAGCTACGAAGTTGTTACACTTGATTTACTGTGGAGTTGATTAAAAAAAGGCGAAGGCGACCTTGTGGTGAGCTTCTACTCTTCAAGAAATTGTTGCTTCTGTTTACTTAATCTAACGTGAAAAAGTGGCTTTAATGGCAGACTAACTGTAAAGTACATCCGAGAGGTCATTTTCCAACCCAACTTTGGTTAATCTAGACGTTTAATGGAAGATTGATTTCGATAGAAGTGAAATTCGAAAGCTTGGTTCACGTCTCTTAGGTACCCACAACCAAAACTAAGCCTTTTCATGAACTAAATGGGATCAGCTACGTCTGTTTCTCTCTTTTTCAATACTATGAGGCAAGATACTGTTCTTGCTAAGACTTTTTTGAGCCTTTCCTTCTCCAAGTGGAGAGGCCATCTCGAAATGTTCAAGCCACCTTAAGCATGTCTTAGTAATTATTAAATACACTTAAAAAATAGTTACCTATTCCTAGGTTACATTGTTAAGAATATGAGTACTTCAACCGCATGTTCTGTCAATGCGAAAACGTTAAATGCACTTGTAACATCTTCATACAGTTTCTCGTCAGCCAATGCTTAGAGACATGTTTGGTTGGCTGCTAGAATCGGAATCATGTCAAAGCAATTCTGATTATAAAGCCGCCACGGGTGAATTCAAGCAGTGAAAAGGATTCCAAGCAGCTTACTGTAAAAAAAAGATCAACAAAATATCGACCAAGCAAGAATTCAAATTGCTAACAAGAGGTGCAAATTGGAATTGCTGGCGAGCAAATTCATTTCCTTGATCAATTCTAGGGGAAGTTTTTACCAAACAACAACAGTTTTCTAGGGGCTCTTTGCTTGCTGAAACCTTTTGTCTTGAATTCAGAATTTCGGGTGCCAGTTTCATGATTGACACAAACAATACCAGAAAATCATGTTCTGTGGAATCCGAATTCCAGGTAAAGTAGAAAAAGGAGTAACAACCCGCTTTTTGTGGAAGCCCATTTATCTCAGGCCAGCTTCGCAACTAAGTGGTAGCATTTCTGCTCTCTACTACAAGACAACTTATTGAACCATGGTTCATAGTAAGGATTCCAAGCTTAAGAGTTCCGAGTTTCACAAAATTCCAAGACTTGGAGAGACGAAATTTTTTAATAAATAGTCAGTTCCAAAGTAATTTCTGAAAGTGCAAGCAACGGAATATTTGTAAAATTCCAAGCAGTTTTCCGCTTTACGTATAACCTGCAAACATTTGAATGCAGTATATATGCTATATCATTGATGAACTGTCTTAAGCAATGCTTTGAACCTCTGCTTTCTCTTGATCATACCATCAAGGTCTTCTTCAATTCTATGGAGCACACGAGCTGCAATCATCGACTCCAGCTCTTTAAGATCCCAAAAATGAGAAGTCCTAGAAGTTTCATCTTGGATTTCACGGCTTCAACTCTTACATTTTCCATTTCAACCTTGTAGGACGGAAGAAAGAGTCCCCGACATACTACCTGCTGCTTTATTTGAAAGCCGGAGATGTGTAATCTAAAGGTACTAATCCTTTTCCCATTCAATACGGGGTCAATTACATGATTCTTTGTTTTCACACCAACACTTTTGTGATCGTCCTCTACCTCTTTCATTTTATCCTCTATTGTTGTTTCTTTCCAAGTGATCGTCCTCTACCTCTTTCATTTTATCCTATATTGTTGCCACTCCTAATTTGTTTCTAATAACCTCACGTACATCTAACAATGGCATGCAAACAATGGCATGAAATTACAACAGAGAGGAGCTCTAGGAATTAAGGGACTGAAGTGAAGAAATCGGGGTGTGCCCGATTGAAAGATAAGGATAGTGTGATCGCCATGCAGCTCCATATGCACTTCAGTCAGGCAACCCAAATAGACGATAAAATCAACAATCACAGCTATACGTGCGTCCCGCTACTAACCTAAAAGCATCTCAACCATTACTACAGTGAGAGTTCCGGCTGATAAACAAGCAGAAAAGAAAGAACCAGAAGAGTGCAAGATCTCATGGTAGTCACTACGCGTGGTGCATTGACATGAGGCAATCTGCTCTTTCGTATATAGAAGCAGAATATGAACCAATAACTTGTGCCACACAGTCGCCTGACGTGTTTAGCATCTCTTCGATTCTAAAACATCTCCACTTCTGAAACCTGCAATCAATCAGGCTTTATCTGTGTTCGAGATAGAGATCAATTAACGTTGACAAAATTATCCATCAAAAAGAATACAAGATTTTTCTTAGTCTAATAACATATTTAAGTCAGAAAGAGAGAACAAAGATATGGATACACCGAATGCTTCAAAGGCCAACACAAGATGTACATTTGAATGTGATTCTCTTGCTGTTTCCAAAGAAAGTCGAAGAAATTCAACAAACGCATGTACATCCAACAATCCAAAAAGCAGAACAGCATTGCCGGATTTTACAAGATAAATTGAGCCCATAAATCATGAAATTAAAGCACACATTAAAGTCTAGTCACTGCTCAACCATTGTCTCAAACACCGCAGACTTCGGACTAACCATCGGAGGACCCTTCTCTCTCCGCTCGATCTCTCCCAATTCAAACGTAATGAGACGATCCCAATTCCCACCTTCAAATAAAACTCCCGCCTTCCCGTCGGTGATCCTCTGAATGATCCCGCTGTACATGTAAAAGGGGTTGTTCTTGTTCTTCACAATCACTATCATCCCCGGCATCAGCATCGGCAATTCCGGCGCCTTCGCCTTCACTCTGGTGAACCCCGGCCCCGATTTTCCAGCACCGTCCGCCTTCTTCGGAGGTGGGTTTTCCTCAATGAACTTTTTCAACCCTTTTTCTCCGCCGGGGAAGCCGCCGGTCAGGCCCAGAATCTCCTTTTCAAACGCGTCTTCCTTTATGCCGAAGGAAGACAGAAGGGAAGACTCTTCCTTCGGTTCTTCTTCTTCTTCTTCTATTTCGTTATTGCCGATGGTACCTTCTTCGTTCTTCCTCTTGGTGGCGAGCTCTTTCTCGAGGCTTTCCTCTCCGTTGCAGAGGCCTCTCCCACCCATTAGTTCCCATAGATTGAATCTTACAGACGATCTTGGTGGTGAAAATCTCACGATCCGACTGTGGCTAATGCGGCTTGAGCTGGGGAAGAGATGGTGGACCCTTTGATTGAGGGAACCGCCGGCAGCGATGAAGCTTTTCTGATCGATTTGGCATTGAAGGGTGTGGAGAATTTGAGAGGCAGCCATAGCAATACCTCTGTCTCTCTCTCAGAATGATTTTCCTCCACAGAATGTAAAAGGCTTCTGCTAGTACAGAGTGATATGTCAGCAGACGTGTTCCTTCAAAAACCAGCCACGTAGTCATACAATCCAGTACGCCAACATTTTTCGCTAATGGATATTTGTATCAAGAATTCGTTGGGAAGCTCCTTTTTATCGGACAATGGCAACGGTTTTGACTTGAACTTCAGTATTTCTCGTGATGGCATGCCCATCTGATACTCGTTCTTTGTACGTGTTGACGCCAGCGGCAACAGTACGAAGCGCAGGGTTTCGCATTTTCACTAGCTTCAAATTATAAAAAGTATTTAATTTCTTTGTCTATCTTGTATTCATTTTAGCAACATATTCGTGCTAGTCTGCTCCATTAAGAGAACTTGTGGGTTTCACAGCTGAAGGCGTAAAAGTTTGTCGGCGACCATCTGGACTCTACTCTTGGCTTGAATTGAAGAATACTTCTTTAGATCTTAAGCAACAAGAGATTACAATGTAAGAAAACGTGGGAGACCTACCATGTTTTAGAAATTAGTAGGCTTCGAGATATCTGATGTGGAAATTCTTAATAATATGAATGATGTTAAGAAACTTTAAAGGAAAAAAAACGTGAAATTAAGGAAGATGTCCTAGATTTGTTTTGCCTCCATAATACAGTGGAGAAATGCAAAGAGCAAAATACATCTGATAGACGTTGCCAACCGAATTTGTCAAGCCATGGAAGATCGATAACCTTTACAGGTTAATTAAAGGAACTTCCTGCTACACCGTAATGATTTCAGTCTAACAACTTCAGCTTCCTGCTTACTTAAAAATGAAACGGTGATCAAAGAGTTCTTGCGTACTTATCGCCAATGCGACCTTCAGGCACAATGTCTGCCCATTAGCGAATTAATTGGAAACTTGCACTCATAGAATGTCTAATATCGACAAAGTACTTCAGGTATCTATAACATTTGGAAAGAACAGCAACATAGACTCTCTCTCTCATCCTTGTTTCAATTGCAGAGGGGAAAAAAGAAGACATCTGAAAATGCACATTTGTACAGCCTATGCGGACGGGCTTTTACATATGATACCACAACTCAATTACAACCAAGAAGAAGAATCCCCAGGAACTCCAATTCAACTTAGACCACCGGCATCATTAATCAAGCTTGAGCCAAAGTCAATCAACACAACGCAGATGCCTCTTGGATGCAAGTGGTTATCTTGGGGCAATAAATGCATCAGCCAGAGAACCTCTCTAGACGCCTTCTGCGCAGCTCGTCGATGGAGAGCTCAGGAGGCTGGCACGGTCTGGTTGGAAAAACACCACCCTCTCTTGGTGCGTCACACATTTCACACCTCCTCAAACTAGCAGAATTATCATATGTACATGCTGGGCATCTCCATACAGCGACCCCTCTCACTCCAACACTGCCTCTGCCGTATGTTGTGGCTCGCCTCCGACTGAAAAAAACCCTGATATAACTAAGTGGTTGGCTTATAACACTGAAGAGCTTTCTGAACAAAGTAGTTAGAGGATCTGATCCGGCACGCTGACCCTTCAGAAGAACGTAAAGAATACCAGCTAGTATGCCTCCGAGGTGACCAATAAATGACACACCCGGCACAAACATCTGGATGAGAATGAGTTCCACCCAAGCAGCATGGCGTGATGGCACAACCAACCCGTGGACGTATGTATAATTGTCAGACTGAGAGTTGAGAACCACCTTCATGGCGAAAAGGACACCGGAGAAGCCGACAGCATACTCTTGGTAGTAGGCCTTGTCATAATCAAACAGGGTTAGCATTTTTGCCAGCCCAAGGGTGACGCCTTGAGACATGGCGAGTAAAGCTGCTACCATGGACGCAAAGTCAATACTCCCCATTGACATCTCTAATTGAACCCCTTTCCACAGCAAGGACAACATATTATAGACGAGATGGGATTCACCTATGTGGTAGAACGCCGACAGGAAAAAGCGCTTTAGATCACGGTTCTGCAATAGAAAACAACAATATTAGAAATATTACAGCAGTAACCACTAAATCATAAGATAGCAGATTTGACAACTGAGAAGTAGCAGAGGTAGGATGTTAATAACAACAAATTCCCTGGAAGAAATAACATAGCTCTGGATGAATAGAAAACTTCGGTAAAAATTAATCATGAGAAAATTTAGGGGCTTATTAGATACTATTCTTGGTGATTTTGACATAATCAGCAATAATTTTAAATGCTGCTCTTCCCAAACGAGCAAAATCTTAATGACCAAGTAGCAACAGGATCCCTCACAGTGATTTCCCCTTAAAATCATTGGAAATTTTTGTGCGCATATTTTTACATGGGCATCTCTCTTACAACTGCATCACTTGATAGGGTTGCAACTTTAGCAGTAACTTTCGCCAGCTAGTGAACAGCACCGTTAACACATCTTCAAAACCAACATTCTGCTACATAATATCTCATCTTTCTATTCTCTAGGTAAAGGGTGCAAAGAGTAAGAGGCGAAACTCAATGCAAGAATAGGAGGTAAAGCTCCCCGCGAAACAAGGATGACACCTGATAGGAAAAGGACATTTAACAGGAAAATCAGATAGTCTGTGGAGATGAGATGACTCTGCAAAGACCAACCCAAAAAATATTTAACTGGAGGGAATGAATAACATCAACATTAAACATTCCATAGCATCCAATATCCATCCATGTTGCCGTAATGGCAGAAAGATAGAAATCATTGGCTTGAGAAATGTCTGTGTCACCTTAACCCTGACCAAGGTTCTCATTTGTCAATACAGTGAAAGCAAGTTGATGGTACATGTGTGCTTTTGCCAAGGCATGACCCTAATGGATGAAATTTAGGGTCTGTTGGCATAATAAGGTATCAATCGGTCACTTGAGAAATTCTTCACAAAACGAAGACTTTGTTGATGATGAAAGAATTTTCAAGAATTCACACGTATCTTAGAAATAACGTCATCTTTTCCCATGTCCAGTTCTTGAGAATAGTGGATAGAAGCCCATTAATATGCGGTTCTACTCATGAAGGAATCGGGATCTGTGACAGACTATAACTTCTAGGAGCAGCTGCGCCTCCATGCAACTTGGCAAGTACTGGTTCAGCTGCGGCTGTGGACATGGCTGACATGAAAGTCAACTATGTGGAACTCGTTCTAACTACCAAGGCTAGAACTTATCTAAAAAGTGGAGTTTTCTCTTCTGCTGTGGAATACCAATACTTCCAAACAGCATTTGGCAATCACTTCCAGTTCGGTTAGTTCTTCTTCTTCTTCTAATCACATGTTCAGAGGCCAAGCATCCTGCACGATTTACTTTATCTTCTACCGTATACAGAGGCTAAACTTCATGCACAGTCACTTCTTCTTCTTCTCTCATGTGTAGAGGCCAAGGCTGCCAAGCTTCCTGAATCCTCTTCATGTGCAGAGAGGCTATAAGCAATGCCAAGCACTCGCATAATGCTTAACAAAAGCTGCTTCAAGCAGCTGAAGAGTGGCCAAAAAAAAGTGTTGGATGGAAACAATCAAGAATGATCTAATTACATAGAGTTAACTATTAGCATGACAGAGGATCGGGCTCTATGAAAACAAAGAATCCATGTAGTCAACCCCATATAATATGGGAAAAGACTTAGTTGTTATTGTTGAGTTGATTCGTGAGAATATAATACACAACAAAATCAATATTTTGCTACACAAATAAAGATCCAATGACATAAAAAAATATTTGTTTTCAAAAAAAAGTTCTCTTCAAGAACTAGAGAAGGTACATCCCATTTTTCCAACGATTTCTTTCAAATACTCAATCATTGCACTTTTTGAGAGTCATTAATGAACCTAGGATGATAAGCCCAGAGTCTAGCTCATGTAATACTAAAACAACTGGTTTTTCAATGATAAAAACAGAATATACCGTGTGGAGTAGCAACACAAATCTAGATCCTTTATTAAATTGGAAATGTAGCAGCAGAGAAGAATATACTGTCGTACTTCATTACTTTCTGCCAACCAAAAAATGAAGCATTTCTTAGATGGTATCACACAAATTGATTTTATTGAATTGCAAAGCAAGTTAATTATCAAATATAACTTTTTCTTTTAAAAAATTAGAGGTAAGTTTAGGAACCTAAGATCCCGATTCTATCCCGTGACCTTCGATCCTTCGAACCTGATTTGACCTTGGATATGATTACAATAGCCTAAATTCTCTTTCCACGAATTTACTACAATCCAAAAGCGCCCTTAGCTTCTCCCAGTAGAACACAGACATACCTCATCAGGAAAGGATTGGAATGCAATCACCGATCTGTAACCAAAGAATGGAGAAAATCTGCAAACTAGTGGGTTGGATGCAATGGGCCACTGAGTTATAGGGAAATAGGTGCAAACCAGGCTAGCGAGAAGGCCTCCATGCCTCCTTTTGGAGCCTTTCGGAGGATAGAAGAACAAATAAAATCACCAAATAAATAAGAAAGAAGCGCACATCATTTTCCTTCCACGAATCTTTTAAACTTGATTTCTAAGTAAGTATACTCCCAAAAAGAAAATTCTTGAGAAACGAAAGAACCTAAGTCATACACGCACACAGGTGCACACAGAGCACCAAAGCAGAACATTTACGAGCACTGATCAACAACAAGAACTAAGAAGGAGAAGCAAGGACTTGCACCAAAGAAAAATATAAACGAGCACCACACCAATCACAAGAACTAGGAAGATGAAGTAACAATTCCTCACAAAATAAGTTTGCTTGAACAGTTCCAACATATTCTCAGCATCTTTGCTTTACGTAACTAGGTATTCCGACTAATTAACCGAAATATGCTAAGGAAGCAACCGATTAAATCAAATGGCGGAAGAAGGCATCGAACTGCTCACTCAGGAAGCAAAAGGAAGTAAGAGAGAAACCAAATGCCAGAAGAGGTGTGGGGTGGCGAGAGAAACCAACCTTGACAATGATATGAGGATTGAACCAAACCTCATCAATGGTGGGAAGGATCGTATCAAGAACACCGGGCCTCGCATAGATTAAAGTATTGGCGAGAAGGAGACCGGCTGTGACGGGCGGCTTCCGATCGAGGCGATAGAATTCGTTCACGACGTTAAGAGCCAGAAACGGAAGCATCCCCCTCGATGGCCTCCTAACTATACCGTCCATTCTTTCGTCCTTTTTCTCCTCCTCGTCACCCCTTTGTGTGTAGTGCAGACGTCTATGGTTCAATTGGAGATTTTGAGAAGAACCCAGAGAGAGAGAGAGCTTCTATGAAAGTATGCCTGCCTTAGATGCTGCGAGTTACTACTTTCTTTGAGGCAAGTCATGTTTTTGAGCCGGTTCAGCCCCTGGCAGGTTCTAGAGGCTACGTCTGTCGATGGGGGAGGGGGCGGGGGGGAGGGATAGGTTATAACCAAAAGAAAAGCTGAACTGAACCATTGATATTTTCACGTCCTCTCGGTTTTGCAATTTCTCGAATCATTGTTTATTATAAATTTTAAATAAATTTGGTTATTTAGGTTCTTTTGATGCAGCTTGATTTTTGTGTGTGAGTTTGTATATTTTTGGAATTTTAACAGAATATGTAAGCAAAATTTGATTGTTATAATTGATTGCATTTATCAATTTGACTCAAAAGCATAAAATTCCACTCACCATTGAACCTTGACAACCGAAAACCAAACCTAACCAACAGAAATCATTTCCTTTTGGTAATTCCTGTAACTTGGTTTGGTTTAGGTTCTCGAATTTCCTGCCAATTTGGTCCAGGATCAGACAGATATTTAGTAAATCCAATAAATCGGATAGTATTGTATCCACATTCGTGTATTGATACGAAGAAATAAAATTGGATTTCGACAATGCACGTGTTGGATTACCTAATAAACCAAATCATAGGCTAAAAAATTATTACCAACTAGGAATGGTTTTGGATGTGGAACCAAAAATAGAAGGGTGCAAAGCATCAATTTAGTAAAACTTACGGAAAATAGAACTGAGCAGAAGTATCTTTCTCCCTTCGCAAGTTGGATAAATTTAGTTAATAAACAGAAGGTATTATGTTTTCTTCTTGATGAGGAGACACCACATTGTTTTTCTTCTTTTTTCCGGTAGAAAAAACGAGGTACATGCCCAAGCTCATCAGAACAAATCACCACTGAACAGCAATTGCCCAGTGACATTTCCTGCAATAATGCGATCAATTGAGCAGGCAATGCTCAATTCTCTAAGCTAAACTTCGAACCTTGCAGGCTCTGTTTAGCTAACCAGTCTTCACAATAATGCCCTTATCTAGAGATATGTTCAACTATTACTTGCTAGTCTCTTTGAACCAACACCAGATTCTGTCAACCACGTTACTGCTGCGCCACCTTCCTGTCCCTGCCTACTGTTGTTGAGCTTCACTGCTTTTTCCACAATAGTTTCCTGTGGCATCTATTCCACACCATTTCAAGCCCAAATAGGATACCCCATAGCTCTGCAATGAAGGCTGAGCAGTCACAGTCAGACAATGGAGATACCACATTGTAACCATTATTTATGATTTACGATAAAAAAGCTAAATACCACATTCAGAAAAATCATGGTGTCAAGATGTAGAAAAGTGTAAAGCAAGCTCGTTAATATACATATATATAACCCCCCCTGTGCAAGTTGAAGCCAATATAGGCCCTGGAGGTGAGGACCTAAATCCGGTATTTGTCACAAAAATCAGTTTCTCAAATATATATCCAACAAAAAAGAGAAAAGGATTGACCTCCAAAATCCGTCACTCTATCTAACAATATAAGCAGGCTTTTCTGCATTTCATTGTAGTCCAGGGGATGCCCAAAATTTCATCCATAAATAAAAGGTTCACTATGACACTATCATCAATAGTTTCATGCTACACGATACTTGAGATGAAAGAGCTTCTGCATAACAATATACAGATACAAAAGGGAAAAGTTTTGTGCTGTTAAGAAAATATTCTTTCCTGATACAAGCCTGCAATCTTTCCTTGAAATTACATTGTGAGACTAAAACATGAGCAGCTGCTTTACTCATATAATGTCAAAACAACCAGCGGCATTTTACCACAAGGCCAAGCCGCTTCCAAGAGAGATACAGGCAAAAACTGATCAAAATGCTTACAGCGGGTATCTACACTGCACCACCGCCTCTCATATGAAACAACAGCATTTCAGACACTCACAGGTTCCTGAACAAGAGCAAGTTCTGCAGAAATAATGAAGGACGACCTATCTGCCTCTCGAAGATATTGCACGTCTCCATTCATCAGCTTCAATATTTTATGACATATTAGCAAGCGAAGACCATCATCCACAGTATCTTGATCAGTCTCAAACATTTGTCTGATATATTCTTCAGGGATTCCATGCCCAGAATGTATAATCCTGCAGCAGCAGAAACAAAACCTCAGCATATATGTTTCACTTAAGCGTAGGTGATTCAGAAAACCCAGATCAGGGTCGTTGCTCATGAAGCTTAGGAATACAATGTTCAATTACATATTCACACAGAAATTTGGCTATGAGATGGAATAATACATGGAAGACCTGACAACAGACACTAGAATTCATTTGAGTGTGTGGCAGTTAAACCTGCTTCAAATCATCAAATTGATGAATATATGCAATGAATGTTCCTGTCTCCTATATCCGTACCACCATTTGGAAAAGGGAAGAGGAGCACCCAACTATTGATGTAAAAGGCATAAATGACAACTGCAAATAGGACCAAATAGATGTGTTCCAGCACGATCTATGTACTCTAGGAAACACAATGCATGGCAGTTAAAACTGAAAGTGGCAACCTTGTAGGCCATGAGATTTTAGTATATTCTAAGCTGGGCTTTTAACCTTTTGATAACTAGCTTGCTTGTTGGGATCGGTAATGAAATTTTAATACATTAACCTTAAAACCTTTGATAAATTAGCTTACTAGATGCAAACATATGCTTTTGAACCCATTTGTCCCGTTCAGATCAACGTTCTATATTGAGTAATAGATTGCACCTGCATCTATATTAATATATCTTCAGTTGCAGTCAACTCCATGTTCTATTTTGATGAATAAATTGCATCTGCATCAAAATTAATATATCTTTCCCCTTGTCAAAGTTAATTCAGACGGTACTACAACCTAAAGCATACCTTTTGTCCTTTTCAATTACCTTGGCTTTTGGTTTCCATTCAAAGAAAAAGACTCGCTTGATCTCAAAAACGACCACCTTCAGAATTGTCATGCTTAAGGTCATTTTCATTGTCAGAGACTTGCGATATAAACATAGCTACTGTTTTTTGTCCATGAACATGGCCTTACAACATCAACATTTTGAAACTATAACCTTGCCCTTTTCTTGGAATGGAATGAGAAAACCAAAAACAACTCTTGGAAAGGACAAAGATATACTTCAAAAGTTTGAAACGTCAAAGTCATTTAAATTTAGAAAGTTGGAAACACTCAAGGCGTACGATATAATGAACTTCCAAAGGGATGTGCTTTAAAGATATTTTCGCAATTTCAAAAGCCAAAAATACCCCAAAGACACAAACTTAAAGTATGAACTTAGTGTAGGCTGCAGAAGGAACAACAGAAACCAAACCTCTCTCTCTCTCTCTCTCTCTCTCTCTCTCTCTCTCTCTCTCTCTCTCTCTCTCAGCATTGTGTGCTTGTGTATTAACAGCAATAAGACAAACTAACCACTATAAGTACGACACTACAACATTGCCACCCAATAGCATAAACGCTGTAATCATGCTTACCATTACTTTTAGTAATGTTTGTGTAGCGTAGCATGAACAATACATACAACAGAGCATAAGCTAGATGAATGAAAGACTTTGACATTAACAATAATTATCATACCAACATGAGTGAAAAATGAAAAAGGTTATATGATATCAAAAACTTTAAATACAGTAATACACAATATTCACGTCATGAATAGAACAGGTTAAAACAAAACAATTGCACTTTTCCATGCTAGATGTGCAAAAGATCTACGTCATAGTTCTATAATCATGACTCACGAGTCACTATGCGCATAGTGCATAGATGCCTGATACTTTCCACAAAACTACTATTTTTATTAGTCAGTGTACAGAAATAAAAATGAAACCGAAAAATCTACATCATAGAGGACATACAACAACAACAACAACAACTAAGCCTTTTCCCATACTAGACGGGGTCGGCTACATGGATTCTTTGTTTCCACAGATCCCTATCGTGTGCCATGTTAGCAGTTAACTCCCAATAAGCTAGATCATTCTTTATTGTTTCTTTCCAACACTTTTGTGGTCGTCCTCTACCTCTTTTAATACTTTCCAAATTTAGTTTTTCTAACCTTCTTACATGTTCTTCTTTTGATCTTCTTTCTATATGTCCAAACCATCTTAAACGATGTTCTCTCATTTTATCTTCTATTTGTGCCACTCTTAATTTGTTTCTAATAACCTCATTATGTATACAGTCTTTTCTTGTATGACCACTCATCCATCTCAACATCTTCATTTCTGTCACAGACATCTTTTGTACATGTTGATGATTAACTGCCCAACACTCAGAACCATAAAACATGGCAGGCCTAATTGCTGCTCTATAATATTTACCTTTTAATTTTAATGGTATCTTCTTATCACAAAGAATACCTGATGCTCCTCTCCATTTTAACCAACCAGCATTAATTCTATGTTAAACATCTCCATCAATTCTTCCATCACTTTGAAAAATTGACCCTAGGTATTTAAAACTTTCCTTTTAGGGAATACAATGTGTGCCAATTTTAATTTCTATGTCCTCTGAAGTAGCCAAATGATCAAACTTACATTCCATATATTCTGTCTTTGTTCTACTAAGTCGGAGGCCTTTGTTTTCTAATGTTTCTCTCCATAGTTCCAATTTTCTATTAACTTTTTCCTTAGACTCCCCCACTAATACAATGTCATCTCCAAATAACATACACCAAGGTACTTCATCTTGAATATGTTTTGTTAACTCATCCATCACCATTATAAATAAGTATGAACTTAAAGTTGATCCTTGATGTAACCCAATATTAACTTCAAAGAAGTCTGTCGTTCCTTCATGAGTCCTCACACATGTTTTTGCACCATCATACATGTCTCTTATAAGGTTAATATATGTCAATGGGATACCTCTTTTTTCCAAAGTTCTCCAAAGAACCTCCCTCGGTACCCTATCATAAGCTTTTTCTAGATCAATAAAGATCATATGAAGGTCTTTCTTTTTTGCTCTAAAATGTTCCATAAGACGTCTCAAAAGGTGAATCGCTTCAATAGTAGATCTACCTGGCATAAATCCAAATTGGTTCTCTGTTGTACTTGATACTTGTCTTAACCTACGTTCGATAATTCTTTCCCATAATTTCATAGTATGACTCATTAACTTGATAGCTCGATAATTCGCACAATTTTGAATGTCTCCCTTGTTCTTATATACGAGTATAAGTGTACTTGCTCTCCATTCCTCGGGCATCTTTTGGTTTTTCCATATTTCATTAAATAGTCCTGTGAGCCAAGTGATTCATATTTCTCCTAGTATTTTCCAAACTTCTATGGGAATATTATCTGGTCCTACCGATTTACCACTCTTCATATGTTTAAGAGCCTCTTTGAATTCATTCTTTTGAATACGTCGGTAGAAATTATGGTTTATATACTTTTCTGACTTGGCTAAATCTCCTAAACTAATACTAACATCTTTATTTTCATTAAAAAGATTATAAAAATAGTTTTTCCATCTATTTCTTATATCATCATTTGCCACTAGAATTTTTTCATCCTCGTCTTTTATGCATCTAACATAATTAAGATCTTTAGTTTTCTTATCTCTAGCCCTAGCTATCTTAAAAATATCTCTTTCACCCTCTTTTGAGTTGAGTTTTTTATATAAGTCCTCCCAAATCTTAGCTTTTGCTTCACTAACGGCCTTTTTTACTTCCTTCTTTGCTTTCTTATAAGCTTCTAAAGTTTCACTAGTTTTCTTAGCATAATATAATTTGTAACATGCCCTCTTTGCCTTGATTTTATTTTGTACTACTTCACTCCACCACCAAGCTTCTTTTTGTGCCGGTACACCTCCCTTAGATACACCTAACACATCTTTCGCCACTTTCCTAATATGTATAGCCATATTGTTCCACATATCAGAGGGTGTGCCAACATAATTCCAAACATCTCCTTGAAGGACTTTCTGTTTAAATATATCTTCTTTCTCGCTTTTGAGGTTCCACCATTTAGTCCGAATAGCTCGATGCACTCTTTTCTTCTTTGTCCATTTTTTTATTTGTAAATCCATAACTAAAAGTCGATGTTGGATGGTTAAGCTTTCTCCTGGAATTACCTTACAATCTTTACAACACGCTTTATCTTTTTTTCTACAAATAAAGTAATCAATTTGTGTTTGTGATAAGCCACTCTTATAAGTAATTAAATGTTCATCTCATTTTTTGAAGATTGTATTGACTATAAAGAGATCAAATGACAGCAAAATTTAAAATCTCCCTACCTTCCTCGTTTATATCCCCATAACCAAAGTTTCCATGAATCCCTTGATATCCTAATGCCTCTTTACCGACATGTCCATTTAAATCTCCTCCTAAACAAATCATCTCCCTTTGTGGAATCTTTTGAAACACCTTATCTAACTCTTCCCAAAAAACTATCTTTATACTATCTTCTAGTCCTACTTGGGGTGCGTAAGCACAAACTATATTCAAAACCTATGCTCCTAACACTAATTTCAATGTCATGATTCGGTCACCATATCGTTGTATGTCTACTACACTCTCCTTTAAATCTTTATTTATGATAATACCAACTCCGTTTCGGGCCTTTTCTTTACCTGAGTACCATAATTTAAAACATGTATCCTCTATCTCCTTTGCTTTTTCTCCAACCCATTTTGTCTCTTATAAACATAGAATATGAATCTTTCTCCGAATCATAGTATCTACCACCTCCATTAGCTTACCCGATAATGTTCCGATATTCCAAGAACCAATACGAATCTTATTATCTAGGACTAGCTTCCTTACCCCCGCATCCGTCCATAATCAAAATGCGGAGACCCTCTCTGAAAATTTTTCACTACATTCGGGCGGCAATGTAGCAGAACTAACTTCTTTACCCACACCCGTCCATGATGTGGGAACCCTCTCTGCAATTGATTCACTACATTCGGGCGAAAATGTAGTGGCCCTTGCTTACTTCTTACTGCATTCGGGCTCTGCAGCACGTCGCTAGGCGGGGACGCCCCAAAGCAATGCTCATAATTTTTGTAATCCATGTTGTAGAAATCCGACGAAGTTTTACGCTGGCTGTCGGAAGCCTAACACAACCCTCCTCCTTTATCCGGGCTTGGGACCGGCAATGCAAGGGTGATCCCTTACATGTGAATAAGCCTGCTATGTTATGTAGCTTGCACCACATAGTGCATATTACGCATTTGATATCTCACGTGTGAACAATCTACATTATTCAATATCAAGAACTTAAGTACATTGACCACACTGTTTACATGATAAATAGAACAGGTTATAACAAAACGATGGTACTTATTCAAGCTGAGGCAGCTCAAATAAGAGTCCACCAGAAGCTGATAAGGCTTTAATTGAAAGAACTGAAAATCAGCTTATGCGAAGTTTGGAATAATGGCAGGGTCTGCAAGCACCCACATAACAGGATAGGGACCAGAGGCTTCTTCTTTTCAGTTAAAGACAAATAGTAGATACATGCATATATATACATTATATAAACATATATATATATGGGTTAGGTTTTTCAAAATTTTCAACATTTTTTAAGGGTACATCCTATGTATCCCATGACTAATTTCATTTTAGAGAACCCAGAAAAAAAGAGCACAGGCATCAAAGAGCCCTCAAGACAATATGTATCCTGCTGCTAATGAAATCATGCGGAACACATTCCAATGAGCAATATATAAGATGCCTTTACTGCTATTATAAAAAGTCTAGAAAGCAGGGGGGAGGGGGTTCTTTTTGGCTACACAGAATGCAGATTCTTTGACCATGATAGGAGTAGCCAATCCTTCATAGCTCATAGAACCTCATGAGCTTATACTATAATTTCATGTGCCACATTTTCCAGCAAAATGGAAGATTATTACTGAAGGTTTGTTCCGTTCGTACCCTCTTCTAGATCCATCAGAAGCAACCAAAAAGCAAGATTGGCTTTATCAGGTTAGTGTGCGTGGTTATGTATCACTGTGCATGTATGCGTGGCCATCTTGGATGAGCTTAAACAGAGATCAAGCTTAGCAAGTACCCTCTCAAAGTTTGCTCATTTTAATTCGAGATGAGCACAAGATGAGCTTCAGCACAAAATACCCCCTCCTTTGATGCAAGTTAATGTCAATTTATGAGAAGTTATTTAACCCACTAGACCAAGAACTGCTCTGACTAGATAGATGCCAATGTATACAAGAAGGAAAACACTACATTTCGCAGATTAAATTGAGAAAAGATGTCACCCAAGGTTCCAAAGAATTAGCTGATTATTTGGACGTGATCAGTAAATAGATAGAGCCTTCACAAAGTAAAAACTCATACAAGCCAGAGGCGGCTTCAAACTCTATATTTCTAATCAGCAGATTTCCTACAGATATATTCATGTGGATAGAAAACAGTACCTGAGCTCCAAATGCACAAGATGGACACTTTTCCCCAAGCTATCTTTGAACAAATTAACTGAAACTGTGATAAGGCCTTTCCTTGGTGTAAAATTTACAGCACTTGACAAGAAATTGGCAATAACCTGTTGAAGCCTAAGATTATCGCCATACAGCCATTTCAAGGTTGGTGGATCCACATAATCATGAATGATGCGGATGCCCTTTTCTCTGCTTCTGAGAATAACTTGGCTTATTGCTGCTGTCAGAACATTCTGAAGAGAAAATTCAACCATCTCCAGTTCCAAGCATCTGCACATACATGCACACACGCAAAAGCTGAGACAACCCAGGATCATCAGAAAATCTTTACAAAATGGACCATAGACTTTTGAGATTACCCATCTATCATGCTTTGCAGATCAACATCATCTAGAATCATGTTAAGTTGATGTTGACACTCAATGCTTGTACTAACATATGCCTTCTGTTCTTCTGGTAACGCACCAATGTCTAGCATTCCTGTAGAAAATATGATACCAGAGAGAGGATTCCGGATCTCATGCCTTATATATGACAATGCCTTCAGCTTTCTCATAGCAGTTTCCTCCGATAACCTCTGCACGTGCAATGCTTTTTGCAGTTCTTGACTAGCAAGTTGCAAGAAACAAAATACCCCAGTTACTGTTCCCTTTCCACCAAGTTTGTTGCTTACAGAAAGCAAACAGTTCACATACTTCCCATCACGGCGAAAGAAGCCGAAAGGGAATTTCTCTGCTTCCTGCCCCACCATTGCATTGTTAATTAAAATGCCAAGATTTACAAACATGTCATGATTCTTCATTCGACAGCATGCCATTTGTGTGCCAAAAACCTCACCCAACAACATCTTATCAACTACTTCCTCCCTTTCCCATCCTGCTAGTTTTGCCATTGCTGGATTCCACTCAGAGCACCAGCCAAACTCATCTGTACCAAAAATAGGGGGTATCATTGGATTAGGGTTCTCCACTATTGCCCGGTAATCACCTTGGATACGAGTGAATTTGTCCATCACCATCTTATGCTCGGTCATGTCTTGAGCAATGAAACATACTCCGACAACATTGTCGTGTATATCCTTGCTGGAGCAAGCATTTACAACTAAGATAACAGGCCCATTCTCATTTCGAGGACCATATGTTTTCATTTGAAATTGCACTTCTCGCTCTTCGTCACCTGTACAAACAATCAGCAGAACAGTCCAATTTAGCTGAAATAGCAAAGAAAAGAAACTCAAATGTTCAATTGTACGGAACAACAGTACAACTGTGGGTGGATGATACTTGTAGATAAGAACTGATGATCTTGGATGCATCTTCCTACCATCATCCTTTTCACCAGGTTCATGCTTTGCACCACCCCATCGGATTTCTGCAGCAGTGTGTGACCGAAACCAGAAAACTATGTCTTTGAAGCTATTCTAACTGCTGCCATTCCACATACAATATCACCAAGAGAAAGAGCCCCTGGGAACCCTGCATCAGACAAGCTATCTGTACTCAAACCTGTGGAATCCATATGGTACTCAGACAGCCATAAAGCTATCTCTCTTATCTGGGATTCACTTGGTGTTACTCCTAATCTCCATACCTTGTTTTTATACAAGAGGCAGCCCCATCACATTTCACTAAATCCATTATATTAGGGCTCTGTGATACAATACCTAAAGGGTGCATCTCTCATAAGCATATCACACAACAGTGTCTGAGTGCGCAGGATATTCTTCTCAATAATCTGATATTCTAACTCTATTTCTTTGTTCACATGGATGGCAAATACTTGAGCCAGAAATTCACAAGCATACCTTAGAGGAAAGGGAACAAACCTGGGAGTAGTATTATGGCAAACTACCAAACCCCAGAGTCTTCTTTCTCTTTTGTTGGCTGAGCAGCATCAGAGCTATCCCCATCTTCATCGTTGTCATTGACTACAACTGCCATAACCAAGGAAGCAATTGAATCCATGTTTTTTCTGCTATGTATTGCAAATGGCAACCATGGAGGAGCCCTCAAGGTTGAACCACACAAAGTCAAATCAAATGGGAGTTTTTCATCTTGAAGAACCTTTCACATGTTTTGCATGACAATCAACTACTATGCTGACCTTGTTCTTCATAAAAACACAAAAAGCCGCAGCTCCGTAATATCAGTGGCTGGATAATGCAAACCAGATATGGCTCTAGGCCTGGCTTTGTTATCTCAGCAATCACCTCCCCATGATCATCTTCATGAAACTTGTATGTCATTACCCTGTCATAGCCAGTGAGTTGATGAACTTCTTCAACTACGGTGTCAATGAGTCTACCGACACTTCCACTAGGCAATGACTGGAGGCGTGCTATAGCTTTCGCAGCAAGTTTGTAAGATTGAAGAGCTCCAGCAGCAGTTATGGGCAGCTCAGAGGGTTTAACAGGCTCAAAGTCCATAACCAATCCAGACATAACTCTATGCACAATAGCATAGAATGGTTTGCCAGACGATTTACAGTGAACCAAGATGGGATTTAATAGAGAAACTTCAGCATAACCTGCTGCTTTCTGCAATGCTGCCACACTAGTAGAGGAGAAAATGGATCTCAAATCCGTGCCTATGCCAAGCACAGGGTGATCTCCAACACTTGGAACTGCATGGCTAGACAAGGTTAACATCTCAGCAGCATTCTCACTATAGGCAATAACCCTAAAGCTCTTTTCATCCAAAACTAGCAAGCATCCGAAGGGCTGAATCAATTTTCCCTTCTGTATATTCTGAAGGTATGCAGTTACCTTTTCAGACCTTGCATGATTAATAGACACCGTCCTAGTTGCCTCCACTGATCTAGAATAATCGAAGGAGCTACCAGATTCTTCAAAATCAGCATGTAAATCAGCATCCACAGTGGTCTGCGCAATTATCCTAGCAGACCTCCGGGCCCTACTGGAGCTACTTGAAGATTGGCTAGGTCTGGAAGAAGACATTTTTCACCAAAGGAAAGCGCACAGAAGCCCCTAAATTCAAAAACCAAAGATTGTTATCACAGGCCAAAATTGTTGAGCCTTAAGGTGATTCATAAACATTAACAATAGTATTACACTCCATTAATATCATCGAAACACATTGAATTCACGAACATGGCAGATCAAAATTTGTCATATCCTCCCAACAAAAAGACGAATAATATGCCTTCCCTGAATTTCTACCAGTAGACCAGAAAAAAGGGGGGCACTAAAACAAGTAATTTTTCACAAAAACTAGACAACAGGAAAACATCCTATGGCTGCTCTCTTATACCAATCTATAATTCGATGGTTCTTTTTGAAGTGTTCGACTGGCCATTTGCTGAGATCTTTCTACTACTACAGATGATCCCAACAAAAAGACTTACAACCAAGAACTCTCAAAGAACAGAGAACATCTTCCAGTGATACTTCCTTGCTAAAGTTTGCATATTTCACCATGAAAAAATAAAGGGGAGGAAATCAAACTAACTACCCGCAACTCCTCCAACTACAATCACCTCCACCCAAAACAACAGAAAACACTAGATTCTGTACCCAACAGCAACCTCCCAAAATTCTCAATAACTCCACACAACCCAATAGGAATAGCTCCAACTGCTTACAAACCATGAAAATCAAACATAAGAAATCTTGCTCACAATAGAAGCAGGGAAAGAAAAACACAGAAACCCACCTAAGAAATTACTGGCCGGATGCCTCAAACAATCAGAATGAGCGTTCAGCAATCAGCATAGCTCGCCTTGTTACCGGTTAAAACGGAGTGCGCCATAACAAAGGAGATGAACAGCAAAGAGGGTGAGTTCTTGAGAGTTCGATTCCACGGCATATAGTACAAAAAAAGGTGCCCTCGTTGTCCCTTTGTTTTCTTGCAGGATTTGGGCCTATTGGGGTTTTCCCTGTCGTAGGTAGCCTTCGGATAAATACGTTTACATTAAATTAAAAAAGAAAAGAAAGAAGCGAGCGACGACGTGAGAGACGAAACCAGGAACCCGGGCAATATCAAAATCCGTGTGCTCTCCCTCTCTCTCCCTGAAGGAAGAAAGAAAGGGTGGTCTCCGCTCGTGCGAGCCCCCAAGGGCGAGGTTGGCCCCCACATGCTAGTCACCTGGAATCCCACCATTTCTCACCTTTCTTTACTCCTTTTTAACAGTGTTATCGGTCATTCCAGAAAGCACAACTTTTGCGGCATTATACGGCGTTCTCTTCTACGCTTTCTGTGAGTAATAACCGCGTTACGCAATTGTTGACGGAGGCGGTGCTCGTCACCTTTGCTTCTTTTTTTGTTGGTTCCTTGGTGTTTCGCAGCTTCGTTGATGCTTGTCTCGAGCGTTTGCAATGCGTTACATAGCACTACGAGCAATAGCTCAGCTGGCTAAGGGGTTGACTCACGAGTTGAAGGTCATGGTTCAATACTCAGGGGTGCATTTGGCTCCGGTCTAACGCGGAAATGTACATGATAAGGTCATTTAGACGTTGATCTAAGCACCACCCACAATGCACCCACATCAGTATAGCTCAGCGGCAGGACGCTAGTGGAAAACTCGAGTCCTAAAGGGTACATGTGTGGCCTATGTTTTAGGCTTTGTTCTTCTGTTTTGACCAAAAAAAAAATCCTATGTCAGTGGCCTAGGAAAGCCCATTTATAATTCATACGATTTTTTAACTAAACATTACTGAAGAAACTATTGTTTTCGTGTTCAAGTAAGCTAAAACAGTTTCTAGACTCGGCCAAGCAGGCTAAATTGGACACGAACTGGTGCTGAAACCAAGCGAAACTCGAACCACAACCAGAACCAAAATGGAATGGCTAGGTGTGACCACACAACCTCAGCCATGTCCTAGCAGGATTTTCATGTTCTCTCCGCGAGTTCACCTCAAGGGGACCAAGCTAAGGATGTTGATTCTGGCTAAGAATCCTTATCTCACACTGTGGGGGATCTAGGAAAACTTTTGGGATCACAGTTCCGCCCACGGATTCGACGACGCCCAACACCCATTGAAACCGTAGCTGTAACCGGTTTGAAACATGCCTTAGTGGTATGGGCGACGTTGGGACGTACAACAGAAAGGTCTCAACATGAAACTGGTTCTATGTCAGCTGACGTTAATGGCTGTCTCACCCCTGAGAATCCGATCAAGAGATCCTACTGTAATAAATAAATATATATATATATATATATATAACCCTCCTCACCCCTGAAATGTTCAATCTTGCTTTTAGGGTATGAATATAACTTAAGATTTAAGGAATTTTTAAGAAAGAAAAAGGATAATATTATTATACTAATATTTTCAAAACCTAATGATGGAATATGAGTAAGCAATATCCACTCTTCCTCTCTCTAATATATAGAGCTCTTTCTCTCTCTCTCTCTAATATATATAGAGAGAGAAAATGGGAGTTGTGAATTGAGGCTCCTTTCAAACTCTCTTATAAGATCTAGACCGTTCATGTGATTGTATAGATGAAGCAAATTGAGTTGCTTATCCACATAACACACCAAATGTATTCAATGTATACTATGTACATTAAATGACATGAATAAATGGTATCTTCTAGCCATGTCTAAGATAAAACTCAGTCTAGCATCTCTCTTTTTCTCTCTATATATAAGAAAACCAAACCCTATCCTTTTTTACGTGTTCATTCATTATTTATGAATTGTATGAGTATCATTTAAAAAAATTTAAAAATTTTAAAAATATATAAAAAAATTTATTATTATTACATTCATACCACTCAAAAGGATGAACCAGAATGAATAAAGACCATGAGAGATAGGCATGATCCAATTATATATATACATATATTACATATTTACGTATATATGTGCACGAACCTATGTAGCAATTGGAGTTTCCCGAGGGAGGCAGACAGAGATGGTACTGCCCATAATGGGCATGCTCCCTCGAATGCATTATATGTGCGTATGATGTGGGCCATGAGGGAGGATGTGACACGCTCAAGCAGTAAGTATTAGGAAAAGATAAAAAAGTGCTGTGGGTCGTCCCAAAAGCACATGGATCCAAGTTGTGGGTCGTCCGAAAAGCACGTGGATCCAAGTTGTGGGTCGTCCCAAAAGCACATGGATCCAAGTTGTGGGTCAGTTACCAGCTCCCTTCTTATGAAAGATGTTACGGATATTTCTAAACATAGCTAGGCTGAATAATGACGGTAGTTTTTTCTTTCTTCAAAAAAGAAGCAAGGATATTTCCTTATTTTTTAACAAAAACCTTGAATCTAAGTCCTTTTAAGCAAATAGTTGTCGCCATTTATTTATATTTTATTAATGTACAACTTAACAAAAAAATCTTCACGACAGTGTCAGGACGAAATTTACCACACTTAGAGCAGCGGCGGATCCACATTGTGGCAGGGTGGGAGACCGCCCTACTTAAAATTCACAAAATTCAACTGTTTAATGGAGTTTTAGGGAGGAAAATGGAAGTTCTTAAACACTTGAACTTGAAATCCGCCCTACAGAAAACAAATTTCTGGCTCCGCCACTATCCAAGAGGGTCCCTTATTATTCCTTCATGTGTTATATCAATTAAAAACCACATGGAAGATGCTTCACCAGATCCACAGCCAGAAGATGGAAAGAAAATGCCTCCTTTTTGTATTGGTCAAGTGGCAATAATCAGACAACGCTGCAGTACAAGCTGCACAGTCGTGGTGGTGTATCAGCTCCATCGACGCCAATTGCCATTATTATATAGTTTTTGTTGCTTAAAAGGGAGATGGGTGGATGCATTTGTATAAAATGGAGAAACATTAAGCAAGTCTCGAGTTCGAATCCCGTGAATGGAGAAAACCAGCACTGAGAGAGCTTTGTGGTCATAATAGACTGACCCGGCTCAATCTGAATTAGTCGGGGTTCTTTGGGATTTTGTGATGTGGGCAGTTTACTTCAAAAGAAAAATGAAAGAAGAACAAGAAAACTGAGAGTTCGGTGGCAGTAAACGGCAGTGAGCTTGAGTTGTCTTAATCACAAAGTTCTCAAAATTCCCCAAAAAATCTTAGAAATTGATATCAAGATCTTAGCTTGTATTTTGCTGAGCAATTCCTTGAATAAAAGCAATAAAATAACAGTAAGGAAGGTGGTTCTTGCCAAGATATGGCTGAATGGTTGTACTCCATGACCTCGATTTTAAGTCTTTTGAGTATTGATCACTCTCCACTTGTGTGTGAGAGTGAGCTCAGTGGGTTGGTTGTCCACATGCACCTAGAGTTTGAAAAAAATAGGATGTGCATCGACCTAAGTTAATTTTCCTTTTATGACTATCTTTGGAGTTTAATAAAAAGTACAATTCTTCTGCATTTTTTGAGGATTTTGTTGGTAATAGTTGTCTTTAATTGGGTATTAGGGCCGGTAAACGAGATGAAGAAGCCGAAAACCCATGTTTTTTTACATACAAGCATGCTCGGGAACGGCTTACAATGAACCAAGCTGAACTGAGCTGAAAGAGAGATTTCTTACACACTAAATAAGACGTGAACCTTCCGATTACTAACTTTGATGTGCAATATATGAGAAATATTTCTCAAGCCTTAATTTTTTAGTATAAGTATGAAACAAAAATACAATGGTGGCTTGTAAGATTTTTATGGATACTTAACCAAATTGCTGTGGGTGGCAATTTTCAACTGGACCTTGATCTGACCCGAAAATCTCATGTCTGGGTTAGGATTAGAGTACCCTCAGCCGGCCAAAGCAACACGACAAAAGTTGGGTTCCAGGTTAGCCTGTGTGACCTGAAAAAGATCTGATCTCATATTTACACACATGTATAACATATATACTGTGCATGTAGACCACTCATATAAGCACATATATTATATCCTAGTGAATCTAATATGGTTGTTATATCTGTGTAAATCTCAACTATCGGATAAACGAGATGGATGGTTGAAATAAAAAAGCAAAAGTAAGTATATACTTTTTATGAATTATACTTAATTCACACGAATATTTTTTATTTTTACCATCCATTTTTTTATAGGATGGTCGATGGTTGATACCTATAAGAATAGACAAGCAAATAAGGTTTTCCTTGTATAGCATATCTATGCATTATATATAACAAATATATACTTACATACAAATATAACATACATAAACACATATATCTGTATGTATATATATATATATATATATATATATATATATATATATATATATATATATATATATATATATATATATATATACACACAGGCTGGGCCTGGGTTCAAAGAATATGAAACATATCTAGGTTGGCCTATTTTTTATCCCAACCCAGAGTAAACTGGCTCAATGACCAGATTTGCCACCCCTCATTCGATGGATGAATTTCAAGGATGATATTCGAATATATGGCTTTCATTCCATAAAAATAATTGGAGGAACCTATGGTTAATATTTCCAAGCAGCAAATAAATAATTATGAATTAAAAAGCTTGCGGTTGAATTTGATATATTTCTAAAATAATTACTCCAACTGGGAAGTTTTGATCGTCTTCGAGAGGGCGGGCTGCCTCTTTATGAAGCATGCTTCAGATGAACGTAACCAATAGAAGAATTCACAATACTTGGACCGAAATAATAATTGAAAGATCATAGAAGTTTTAGTACAGCTTACACTTAAAAAAAGAGACGTTGGCTTCTAAAATTGTAAAAGAAAACAAAACACGTGATATTGGTTTATTATGTTAATATGACACAAGATTGAGCTCAACCATAACATAAGAAAGACTTACTCATGAGTGAATATTTGAAAGATCAAAGTTCAACAAAATTAAGGTTAAGAACAAGAACATAGTTTCGTGGCAGTTTTATTTATTATAATGATTTGATTTGGGAATAAAAACAGAAATGGGATACGACGAGGAAGACGATAAATCTCAAAAAGTTAGGAAACATATAAACGATACTCTGTAAAAAATTTACAACTGTATTTTTTAAAATAATATATATGTATATATACATAAAGAGAAATAAATAAATGGTGCAAGATATAAATATAAATATGTATTAGTAAAAAGTGAAAAAACAATATATAAAAATTTAATATGAAGTTGAAACGTGATCGGAATGTTTCGGTATGTCTCCGAATCCGTGCAACCTAGGATGACATAAACGTTAAAACCACACATTTTTTCAAGAAAAAGAAAAGAAACGTAACATATTTGTTCATAAACATGGACTAGGACACCTGATGGAAACTGGAAACAAATAGCCGTTCAATTTGAGAAAAAACCAGCCCACGTTAACTGAAAGGCTCCCTCTCTCTCCCCATGTTGATGGGACGGTGGGGATGAAGAAAAACTTCCGAAAAAGAAGTGCGGAGGACGATAATCATGATTCTGATGACGAAGAGGAAAGAAGGTAAGGCGATATATCACAATCCATCCGCTCACTCCCCATTTCCTCTCTCAAATCGTAGGCAACACTTCTTTCTTATGCCAATTGTATATGCGTCGTTTTCTTTCTCCGTTGTGGGTACCCTAACGGTTTTCCTCTCTTGCCTCTTTCCTATCTTGGTGGTTTCTTTTCAGGTTGTCTCTCGAAGAGGTTAGGTTTTTGCAGAAGCAGAGAGAGAGGAAGTCGGGGGTTTCTGCGATCCCTATAGCCCAAGCTGCTGCCGTTCTGCCGAAACCCAGCGAGAAGAATGAGGGGGACGGAGAGAAGGAGGAGTTGGTTCTACAAGATACCTTCGCGCAAGAGACTGCTGTTACTGTGGAAGACCCAAACATGTAAGAGTTGAACCATAATCTTGCATACTGTTAATTTCGTTACGTTAGTGGAACCTTTAATTTGCCTTTTCATTGTTGTCTTGCGTTTGCGACGTTTAGATTTAGTAAAACCGACCATTTGTCTTTTTTTTAATCATGCAAATCCCCTTTAAGCTAAATTGTACTCGTCCAAAATGGGGCCAATTAGTTCTTTGCTCTTCTTTGGATGGACTAATATATTTGAGATTTGATTTATGTTATAATGCTACTGAACCCTTCTGTACTTCACTACTCTCATCATCTGTTGATGAATCTGTAAGTGATGCACATAAATTACATGTACATATACTGAAGACAAGTGATGTTAGTGGTGCACATAAAATCACATATACATGTAGTAAAGACAAGTGATGTTCTATGTCCTGCATGCAGAAGTTTCTCGAAAATGGCTAACAAAGCTTGCATAAATTCCGATGGCTGGTTTCCTCTATTTAACTGGGAGAAGCTTTCAAGAGTGAGCAACTAGCTTTTCTTGAGGAGGAAACACGACCCAATTAACTTGGGTTGTGAACCCGGCATGGAGAAGAGAGGTGACAGACTCTTTGTGTTGGTTAACAAGAGCAGGGAAAAGAAGTGAAGAAAGGCCTAGGGGCCAATCAGAGAAGAAGAAGCATACTAAAAGAGTATGAAAAACAATATAATTTCGTTCAATTTTCCAGCATGCCTTCAACAAGGGTGACGGGTTCCTTTTCACAAGTTCACGTTCAGGGATAAACTTAATTAAAAATATAAGTATGATCCATGGGTTCAAGGCTCTATCCACATGAGAGAAGCATCACTAGTCAATATTAATAGTTGAATTTCAGCCCTTTGGTACCACCAACCATGTCGTTAGACTAATCTTCATAACTTTTGAATCCAAAACCATCATCAATGCAGGTGGTTCAGTAGAAATTATGCCGCCTAGGTTAGATTATTTTCTGACTGAGTTAGGGCATGACTCAGATTTGTTCCTCGTCATTTTTCAGCAATTGCCTTGGGTGAGCTCTTTGAGGGTCATAACATCTCAACAAACTATTAACACTCCTAAAACAAGCATAAACAGTCAATACAGCATTTAGGGCAGGAGCACTCAACCTTCACTATTTGTGGCTCCCACTACCCACATCCCTATGTGCCTGCAGCATATGCTTCCTTCGGATTAATCATCTTATACAAAATGCTGTCCTACAGTAGTACGAGCTAAACTCAAGGATGTAACTTGCATTGGCAACTGAAGCCTGCCACTATAAATCTTCTCAAAACAAAACCATATTCTTTTCTGTAATCAACATCCTAGTTTATTGCCCCACTACATGTTGACAATTACACCTAACTTCTGCACAAAAGTTTTAAAGGACTTGTAGAGTGCTAGAATGCCTTCAATCACCATTTGGATGATAACACTATTCTGGTTCTAGTAGTAGATAGATTTCATCACCATCTGCATCATGATTTGTGTGAAATGCAATGTTCCTTAAAGTAATGCATTAGTTTCCTAAACAACACCTCATTTGTTTTCATTTGCTCCAACCTGCATAGTTAAAAAAAAAGAATACCTTGGCCCCAGTGTTATCCGTATCGTCCCGTACCATACGGTACAGGACAATACGATACACCTTAGTGTATTGCGATACATTTATGTATCAGCATGTATCGTGCGATACAAGCCGTATCGTACGATACGGGTGATACACCCTATTTTTATTACAAAAATCTTTTCTTTTTTGAAATAGACATGAATTGAACTGATATTTTTTTAGAGACATCTTGCCTTAAAGAATGACCTCCCAAGAAAACAATAAGAACCATAAAAATAAGCCGTTTTCAAAGTTATTAAAGATGGAAACGATAATTTATTATTGTATTAGAAGGTTGCACAACACAACTATCTTACCTTAAAAGGTGACCTCCAAAGAATAACACTAAGAATCATAAAAATAAGTAGTTTCCAAAGTTTTTAAGAATGAAACAAACAATTTTCTTTAATAACTTTCCAATTATGAACATTGGTACCACAAATTAGGAAATTAGTCTAACTTAGAATAGTTGTTGATTTTACTCATTTTTTTATTTTTCAAATATTTTTTAAAAATTAAAAAAATTATGATACAATACACTCTTATCATAAGAGAAAAATAATACATGACACAATATGGTACAAACAACACTACTTGGTCCTTTCAAAAAGCTTAAACTAACCCTGTAATAGAAGTTCTTCACAATATTGAATACATAGGGAAAGTAACTGTAACTCCAACATGAAGAAAATAAACAACTCCTACACCATTCACAGTTTCTCTAAAATGTCGCTGTGAATATAATATTTGTTTTCCCTCTAGAAGCATGACTTGACAAGTGGAGCTGGAATGAGCTGCTTCACAAAATAGGAGCATAACGAGAAAAGCAACTCATAGAGATGAAAGAAAATCTCTTTATGCACCTTTGCAAACAAAATCAGAAAATCTACCTGGCACTTCCATTTTACTGTTGGTTTTCTTGGGTTATTCAGTAACCCACCAATGGTAGCACCTTCTATATCCCAAGATTCCCAACCACCTAAAATAGCAATCAAGGAGCTAAACCTGTACATATAAATAGGGGGGGTGTGTGTGGACAGAGAGAGTCAGTTAGATGCCTTTTCATGGTTTTGTTGCTATTCCAAAGGAATCTCTGTTTTTCTTTTGATTTGGAGTTGTTAATTCTGCCTCTCTTTGAGCGTGAAGCCCTCTTTTTGGTCTTCTTACTGCTGAAATGCCTACATTGTCCACGTAATATGTTAATGAATGTAGTGGCACCATGTGAGCATGAAGGTAAAAGTTGGCCACTAAAATTCTTCTTTGAAATACTTGGAAGATGGATTTGTTCCCAACATTCACTCGTCGTGCTTAGAAAACCTCTTCTCGCCTGAATGATTGTTCAAGTCATTGCAAGAACATATATCTAATCAAAATTTTGTTACAGTAATACCAATCCCAAACCCAATCCCCTGGTACAACTGTTTTAAGTGTTGAGGGGTAAAGATATGGGCCTCTTGGGTTAAATGTATGGGGAACAAATGATGCATGTGTATATAACAGCTTCATGTGCTTCAAGAGTTATGCCCTCAGTGGGTGCTTTTCCTAATTCTGTTGCTTAATAGGTTAAAGTATGTAGAACAAGAATTAGCAAAGAAAAGGGGCAAGAATAGTGGTGCGGTGAATCAAGCAGAGGATGAAGCAAAACGTGCAGAAGATGAGCTTTATACCATTCCAGAACATCTTAAGGTAAATATTGGTTTTGCTGGCTTTTACAGAGGTAAGAACACTAGGGGTGGTACATTTTCAGTTTATCTTTTCCACTTCGAGAAGGCAACTTGAATTCCCATTCACTCAAATTCATTCCAAGTTCACCTGGTGTCTTGATTCAAAAGTAACCAGATATTGGTTGCATAACTTCTCTCCTGCATGGCTAGCCATTTCTACTGTGGTTTTTGTTGAATGGAATGCATCGATTTTATTGATAAACATCAAATAGAGAGTGAAAGGCATACACAAGCAGTCTGCGACCCTCTTGGGTGTCTGCGACTGCTCTTAATCTTTCTTTCTATTTCACTAAACCTAATGAAGCAACTTATTATATATGATATTCTTCAACACTCCTCCTCAAGTTGGGAGGAATATATTTGAGACTCCCAACTTGCTCCACAATCTATCTAGGGTGACTTTTGGTACTACTTTAGTCAATGTCTGCAATATGATCTTTTGACTTGATATACTGTACATGCAACATATTGTTTGCAATTTTTTCTCTTATGAAGTGGCAGTCTACTTCTATATGCTTTGTTCTTTGTTGTTGTACTGGGTTGGTGACTATTTGAATTGATGCTTTGTTATCTATATACAATGATATTGGTAGGTTAATTCTTTCTTAAATTTTGTAATTAGTGAGATAAGCCACAATCCTTCACTAGTTCCTTGTGTTGTAGCTCTGTATTCTGCTTTACACTTGATCTTGAGACCACAAACTGTTTTTTACTTTTCTATGAGATCAAGTTTCCTCCAAACAATGCAACATACCTAGTTGTAGACTTTCAGTCGTCTATAGATCCAACCCAATTTGCATAGATCCAACCCAATTTGCATATGTGTATGTGTATAACTCTAAATTGGTGTGTCCATGTTTAGGGTACAAGATGCCATTACCGGGTATATCCTTTAGATATATGAGTACTTGAAAGACTGCATCCATGTGTGGTTGTCTTAGTGCGTGCATAAATATGCTAAGGATCCCCACCTCGTATGTAATATTAGGTCTGATTATGCTAAGATATATCAATTTCTCAACTAATTGTTGATATTTCTTGATGTTTCTAAATTCTTTACCTGTTTCCAAGCTTAACGTGTGATTAATCTCTATGGGAGTGTCACATGGTTTTGCTCTAGCCGTTTCTGTCTCTCTCTCAGTATGTCCATCACATACTTGGGTTAAAAATATACCTCTTCGTAACCTTAGAACTTAACTCTCAAAAAATATTAGAGTTGACCATGATCCTTCAAATCAAATAGACGATGTAGTTGTTCTTTAAGTTGGTTGATGTCCTCATTATCATCACATGTTACAACAATATCATTAACGTAGACGATTAGTATTAAGATTCCTTTTCTCACTTTGAAAAATAATGTATGATAATTTTTACTTCTAGTATAACCGAATCAAAGTATGCCTTCACTAAACTTTTCAAACCAGGCCCGTGCGAACTATTTTAATCTATATAATGCTTTCTTTAGAAAACACACTTTATCAGTTTCATAAATATATTTTAAACCTTGTGGTATTTCCACATATACTTCTTTATTAAATTCTCCTTGAAAAAATGCATTCTTGATATCTAATTGCCACATTTTCCATCCTTTGTTTGCAACTAGGTTAATAAACACTCTTATAGTATTGGGAAGCATACTCACGGAAAAAGAACATTATTAAAGAGTATGAACTATTTTGAGAAGATTAAAAAATGAAAGCAGGGACAAAAAACTATCAGCGAATTTTATATAGAAATAAGAAGTTCATGGGATGAATTATCAATTTATCATATTTCACTATGATCGAACGCAAAGAATGTGCAAAAGAAAGAGCACATGAATTCAAAAAAAATGTGTTTGATCTGTTAATAAGAAGTGTTTCAGCCAATTATGAGAATGTGAAAAATAATATCTTGGCAAAAGAGGATTTTCCCACGCTTGGTATTGAATACTCTTTATTAATTAGAAAGGAAGATAGACAAAATTTGAAAAAAATAGAAATTCCAAATAATGAAAAAATTGCATTTGTTGGCATAGGGTATAACCAACCCACTAGAGGTAGAGAAAGCTCTAGAGGCAGATGACGTAGAGATAATTCTTCTAACGGAAGAGAATTGGTAAGATGCACACACTCTGGTAAACCCAGACACACAAAAGAATAATACTGTGAATTGATTGGCAAGCCAAATTACATAAGAGGCAAGACTATTATTACAGGAAATTCAGAAAGTGTGGGTGAGAACACAAGTCAGACTTTAAATATGATCTTAAAATACCTTAAAGAACTCGAGGGCAGATTCAGTGATACCTCATCTACTACTTCTGATCCATAAGAGAGAATACACACAACTATGGCAGCTAGGCAGGGTGATCAAGCTTGACCTAACGGTAAATTTCTTGATTCTTATTCACAGTCATATGTACACTCGATTATCTATTCAGGGGCAAACGAGCACATGGTGAACTTCAAAACTGGGCTGAATGACAAAGTTAGAATTGCATATAACTCCTATATTTTGGTAAAAGGAAAAGGAAAGGCATGGACACCACTTGGAATGTTGGATCCAACTCTTTATGTTCTATAAATTTTCATGAATCTATTATTCATTAGTGCATTAACCGTAAGATTAAACTGTTGTTCATTTTTTTGCCTCTTATTGTATATTTAAGGAACTAAAGATGAGAAAGACAGTTGAATATGGTAAGAAAGATGGAGGACTATATATACTGTCAACTAGGAAAGCAAGTTAGAGCTAATTTTCCTAGGAGTAATTCAAGAGCTGATAAACCTTTTAATTTGATACATGCAGGTTTGATACATTCAAATGTATGGGGTCTTGCCCTGTTACTGCTATCACTCTCATTTTACTATCGTATATTTGCTCAAATCTAAGGATGAGATTACTTCAATAGTTTCGTTATTCCATAAATTTGTTGAGACAACTTCAAGCTCAAGTGAAAGTAATTAGGTCAGATAATGGAGGTGAGTTCAATTCTACCACGTTGAAGAACTACTTAGCAACACACACAATCAGACGTCGTGTATACACACCATAACATAATGGAGCAGCTGAACTGAAAAACATGCACTTACTAGAGGTGACACACTTTAATGTTTGAAGCCTCACTTTGGAGTGAAGCAATTCTCACAGTATCATTTCTCATAAATCGGATGCCATCCTCTACACTTGAAAAGGTAGGTACCACTAAAATTATTGCTTCGAAATGAAAAACTATTTACTCTACCTCCCAAAGTTTTCGAGTTTGTATGCTATGCACATATATATGCCAATAACAGGGATAAACTTGATCCAAGAGCTGTGAAATGTATGTTTGTTGGATACTCTCCATTTCAAAAGGGATATAAATGCCTTTGAGCCAATCTCAAAGAAATTTTTTGTGTCCAAAGATGTTATATTTCATTAAACTGCATTCTATTACAGCAGTAAGGAGGAGACCGAACAAATTGAAAGATTTGAAGAACCATTACTACCTATGCTAACTAAAAAAGATGATGGAAACAATGAGAAAAAATATCAAGTCAAAGGAAGTGAAAAGAAAAACCAGCTTAATCAAGTTTATACCGGGGGAATTAGAAAGAAATTTCTATTTGAAGCAGATAAGAGACAATTGTAATCAGTAATCAGCCAGTAACCACTATGACAGAACTGCCAATTTCTTTATGAAAAGAAAAGAGAAAGTGCACCTACACAATCTGCAATTTCATTGATTATAAGGGAATGTTAGACAATTATCAATTATTTGTATAGAATTCAGAGACAATAAGCATACCAAAAATGTGGGAAGAAGCCAACATATCTTAAGGAATAACAACAAGCTATTAAATGCACTGAAAAGAAATAATACTTGGGAGATTGCATCTCTATCGAAGGAGAGAGAAATAGTAGGATGCAAATGGGTGTACACAATAAAATATAAACCATATGAAGAAGTTGATCGCTATAAGGCAAGACTTGTAGCAAAGAGATATAGTTAATCCCGGGATTAACTATAATGAGACATTTGCTCTTGGGTAATTTTAAAGTATAAAAATGATCGCCCTACATTAGGCATTATAGAGTTGATAAGTCATGCAACGTCTAGGGCGTTTTCTCTCTCTCATCATGAATATTCTGGGCTATCTAAATTTGGTTTTACACACTTACCAGTTAGATAATCGAACTTTCCCTTCGCCTTTACTCCTAACAAAACAGATCTGGATGATTCTAAATAATTTTTCTCATCTAATTTAATATTGGAGATAACTAATTACTCATTTCTATCAATTTGCCCTAGTCTATCAACCGTTCTAAGATTATTTTTCAGGCAATTTTTTTTTGTCAAACCTGATTGTTTCTCTGAGTAGAAACTGTAATTTTGTTATCGTTGAAGGTGGATCGAATACTTGAGCTGCTCTTCCTCTGCGTTTCACCTATGGCTAGCCGTCGAATCTCTTCCTCAATCTAATCGGCATGCTCTGATATCATATTGAACGGAATGCATCAATTTTATTGATAAACATCAAATAGAGAATGAAAGGCATACATAGCAGTCCGCAACCCTATGGGTGTCTACGGCTGCTCTTAATCTTTCTTTCTATCTCACTAAACCTAACGAAGCAACTTATTATGTACTACTTGTTCTAACTTGAATGACTAATCTACCCTCACTTAAGTAAAGACTCAATACTACACAGTAGGGGCAGATTTGTCCACACACATGAATGCACGATATTCTTCAACAGTTTCACCCTTCATCAAGCTCCATTTCTTGGTCCTTCCTAATAGTCTTGTACATATTTTTTCCAGGTGAAGAGAAGGAACTCAGAAGAAAGTTCTACTCAGTGGACCACAGGAATCGCTGAAGTTCAGCTCCCTATTGAGTTAGTAACTAAAACCAAGGTTTTCAGTTTCGATTCATATGTGCAAATAAACCATGTTGTTTCATGTTGCACTAGAACCGTATCAATGGTGAAATGGTTTTAAAAGACATGAGTACCACTTGATCAGCAAAGCGTTATCTCGAATTTCTTTTTTTCTTTTCAAGAAAAGAACCTGGAATTTTGAAACTTGTGAATCATATTGATGTATCATAGCCGTAACCTGAGTTTTAAGCTAAGATTGAAGTGACAGTACGTAGATAGTGCAACACATTGGAATCCGATGACTGTCTGGACAAGCTAAAATAGTAGAGAGCATGATGACTGTTCTCATTCTCAGCACCCAAGTTCTTGGTATACTCATAAAAGTAGTTTTTCTTGGGATCTTGGGAAAATTGCAGATGCTTTTGAAAAAGTAGACTGAAAATGAGAGGAGGAAACATGAAACAGCAGGCCTTAAAAACAAAGAAAATCAAAGGGTGCCTACATAAGTATATGCAAACTTAAAGAAATTTAGAAAATTTGTTAATTCTCACCATAATATGATGAGAGCAAACTGAGATTAGTCATTTTTCTCAGAATGTTTGGAGAAAAAGGGTAAATTGAAAAATAAAAAAGAATAGGGACTATGCTAGAGAGGTTTCACAAGCTAGAAAGTTCCCATAGTGCTTGAGACCAGATGCTTCAGTGCTTCTCTCATTGTTGATTTCTATTTTTTGTCACTTTCTTCTGTTCACAAAGGATGCATCAAATGTTGCAGATACAAATTAAGAAATATAGAAGAAACTGAGGCTGCCAAGAAGTTGTTGAAAGACAAGCGGCTTATTGGCAGGACAAGACCAGATTCAAGCATGCCCTCGAGTTTCAGTGCAGATTACTTCCAGCGGGGCCGCGATTATGCAGAAAAGCTTCGCAGAGGTTAGTCATAGAAAAGGTTTAATGAACTATGAAATGTAGCTAGTAGAATTGTAAATAACAAAACAAGTAACTATAACGTCTTACTGTTTTTAGACACCACAAGACTGATTTTAGTTTTATGTCCTTCAATCATGTCAATGAACTGCTGAAAAATGAAAATTAGGTAATTGAGTCAAGGAAGCAGGCAAATTTGCCAATCCTCCTCCCTGCTTGACCCATGCAAACTGTATGATGATTTTGAGTGGTATGAATGGCTTGCAGATTCTCTCTTTGATTTATCATGCCCTCTACGTGGGACTCAGATGATTGAACGAGCAACTTGGTCATATTATTTTTCAATTGCTGTATTTGAAAATTTGCTTCTGGTGGACGATGCACACAACTAAAAGGAACTAATATTTACTGCGTTTTGGGTTGTATTATATCCTTCTTAGTAAAGCACTTTCATAGATGATCTTATTCTTGCTCGTGCAGAGCATCCTGAACTGTACAAAGATAGAGGCACCCATGATGGCAGTCTTGCACTTAAATCAGATGATGTGGCAGATGGAAGAGGTCAGCGGCAAGCAGCCACTGACGAGTTCATGCTAGAACGTTTCCGAAAGAGGGAACGCAACCGTGTCATGCGCAGGTAGGTTAGGGTTTTGGAGATTCTCTTTTCCAGCTCTCCCTGAAGCATGGCTCCAATGCTTGCGTAACTGGCACTGGCAAACAACCAATTGTTGCATATCTATGCCTTACTTTTGGGGCTTCATCCTGTTTGATTGCCATTGTATCTTAAGATACTTTTTGTTTTGTCAAAGTTGATAAATTCATACGTCAGTCTAGTCGTAAGCTGCCATTGGTCAACTCATGTTTCTGTAGTGTTATTCTGAGGTTTTAGCATTCTATGGGATGCTATTGAAAACTTAAATTAGGTGGAGATGTTCAATTTCTCTCAACTGAGTGATGTCGACTCATGTTTCTGTAAATTGTCATTCTCCTTACGTTTTACCTTGGAAGAGAAAGCTATTTAAAACTTAACTAGTTGGAGATTTGCGATTTCTCTCAAGTGAAATATGTTGCTTTTCGTCCTGCAATTGTGTTGGTGTTGCAGTCTCATCAGGTGGATATGGAGGTTTTGTCAGCAGAGAAGCTTCGTTTTCAAGATTTGTTAAGTTCCTCGACTTCAGATATATGGAGGCATGGGATAAAAGAAAAACGAGGCTGAAAAAATCACATTGTTGCACCTTAGAAAACCTTCTACGTTTTCTCATTCTTCAGGTAGGTTGATCCACATAATTTTGATTCTCTAAACCAAGATCTTTTATGACTCCATGTTTTTTGAGTTTATTGCGCGCATTGTGCTCCAGTTCCTTGAGTTAAAACCTTCTTTTAGATATTTTTTTGGCAAGTGATCCTTATGATTGGAGTCATAGAATACAACGAGGAAAAATAGCCAAATCGAAAAGAATCATTCTCGGTGGCTTGCAACAACCTTTTGCAGCTTCTAACAACTGCTCAGAGTCTTTTTTCATACATTTCAAGCAATATCAATATGCATTTGACTTTCAAAAAACAAAAATAGCCAAATCGAAAAGAATCGATGATCTTTGTCGTCAAATCAAAAAAGCAAAAAAGGAAGAAAATACATTGTATTTGAAGTTAAGTGGTTAATTAGATACGAAGAAGATAAGTACTTTAAGTTTTTCCTTGATCTTATTCTTTCTATCTTTTTTTTATTCGATTGTCAGAATTTTGGATAGAGACGGTAAAATTGCATCTCTTTAACGAATAGAATTCGTCCAAGCCAGTTCTTATCTAGGGAAACATGATTGTGATCGTGCCACATCTTTCCATCTAAGGAGGCACGGCTTTGTCACAGGCAAAACCACGTTTCCTTCCCAACCTTGAGCGGCTTTATCACATCTCTCTCTAAGGAGACATGACTTTACCACCTTTTCCAATCAGGTTTCGGTTCAGGTATGGGGATAAGGTGCACCGACCCGAAATCCCACCTACAAACGCATATATGCCCTGTACCCACCCATTAAGGTTTGGGTTATGATCGAGTATAGGTATTACCCATCCCAATCTGCCCCATTGTCATCCCTACGATCACCCAAAGGAGTGTGGTCTGAGGTTTGAATTCCATGGGCCCCAATAATGCATTTTGGGAGATTTCTCAACACAAGTTTAAATAAAACTCTGAATGATGACACATTTAACTACTATAAGCATTGATACAACAAACAACAACTAAGCCTTTTCCTATACTAGATGGGGTCAGCTACATGGATTCTTTGTTTCCATAGATCTCTATCGTGTGCCATGTTAGCAATTAACTCACAATAAGCTAGATCATTCTTTATTGTTTCTTTCCAACACTTTTGTGGTCGTTTTCTAGCTCTTTTAATACTTTCCAAATTTAGTTTTTCATACCTTCTTATAGGTTCTTCTTTTGATCTTCTATGTCCAAACCATCTTAAACGATATTCTCTCATTTTATCCTCTATTGATGCCACTCCTAATTTGTTTCTAATAACCTCATTATGTATACAGTCTTTTCTTGTATGACCACTCATCCATCTCAACATCTTCTGTCACAGACATCTTTTGTACATGTTGATGATTAACTGCCCAACACTCAGAACCATAAAACATGGTAGGCCTAATTGCTGCTCTATAATATTTACTTTTTAACTTTAATGATATCTTCTTATCACAAAGAATACCTGATGCTCCTCTCCATTTTAACCAACCAACATTAATTCTATGCATATATTTTATTGTGTTGACTTGCACTTAAACATATGCTCAAGAAGCTAGTGCCTGCAACTTACATCATTAATTTACATATTTTCTCTCAATTGACAACCATATTTAACAAGGATAAAGTCTAAACCCCACCAAGGAACAGGTTTGTAGGTCTTCCCATAACAAAAGACAACAGCAATGGGTATTTGAAAAGCTACCCTGATTAAATCTTGCTACATTGTTAAGAAAAGAATGGACTTCAGAACTGGATCGAACTCGAGAAGGTCTGCCCGAACTGCCAATTTCCATGAACTATGTCATAGGCGGTTCGGGTCTGTCCATCACTTGTCTGAACCTTGAAAGACAAGGTTTGGCCATTGAGGACAGAATCGGATTGCCAGTTTGCACTCCAGTTCCTCTTCATTTGTTTCCATCCGGTGTTGGATTTGGATCCCTGGACCCATGCAGCCGCAACATCTCCCCTTCCACCAACGTTGATAATCAGCACCAACTCAAAGAAACTACGCCCATTAATGATGAATCTGATCCCTCCCCTCTTCTGGCATGGAACCCTACACTGAACAAGTTATAACCAAAGAAAAGTGAGCACAAAGAACCCCACATTCAATAAATTATTATTATCATCATCATTATCATTATTATTATTGTTTTTATTATAATTATAAGAGTTAGCATTAGTAGTACGTCCAGTTATTATTATAATTATAAGAATTCGGACTACCTACGACAGGAACTTATACATCATCAGTAGAATGACTCAAGTAGATGATCTTTTTTCCCTTAAAAGTAAATCATTTTTATCATAATATCGCCACTCAGTAGGCTCTTCGCCAAGAGGTCGGTTTGGGGGCTCAGAGGCATCTCCATGCTTGTATTCAACAGAGGTCTGTGCCACCCTCACTTGTTAACAAAAAGAAAATAGCAAGGAAGAGAAGAATCATGCATACCTTCTGTACAGAACAAGAACAATGCCTGCTCTGTAAATGTCAATGCTCTCAAAGGCCGGCTGTGACATATCAAAGTGTTGCCTCGGTGGGTTGCACTTCCTCCATAGAATGTTGCATGCGCACTTAACCATTGTGCTCCAACCATGGAAGCTAAGCATGAAAAGAGCAAAATAACAGCACCAACTTGTGCACCCATCTTCTCTTCTTTGTGGCAGATTGAGTCTGTAGTTGTGAACTCGAAGATGTACATGAACCCATATTTATACACGATTACCTACAACATTCAAATTATTTAATTCAAGTCAAGAAGAAGAAGAAGGCATTTAGGAGAATATATATATATATATATTCCTCGTTCAGCAAGTGGGCTAAAACACCCTTTGGCATGAACCATATTTCAATTAGTTGTAGGCATCAAATTGCGCCGGCCAGTCAACGACCTCATATGTTTCCAGCCCACCACAGCCTGCCCAAAATCTTATTGGGTTCAAATCCAGTCTGGCCCTCTTATGCTCATAATCTGGTCTTCCATCCATGCATCATTTCGGGCTGCTTTTCGCAATGGATTTCAGCTGAGCTGGATTTGTATCGGGACCTTGATGTCCAACCTCCCTTTACCCAGCCTTAGTTCTGTAGAATTTTTTGGGGTAAGGAACGCTTATATTTCACGTCTACAAAGCAATTGTATTTTCTTAAATATAGTGGTGCACCTTGTCCTACTTCTTTTGAGGTGAGGTATGCTTGTATTTCGGCTGAAGCCCATGGCTCACCTTTTCAAGATGCTTGTCCTAATACATGTATCAATCAACTTTTCAAGATTTCTATAATCTATCCCCATCCCTTGCAGACGGTGGCAGCATCAATGGGCAGAGTAGAAGGGAAGTGAATTTCTCTACTTTGTAAGTTAATTTTTATAATTTATGTCATTTTAAATTGCTAATTCGGCTACCATTGGATTCCTTTTAAAGTTAAATCGGCTCAAAAGTCGACCATGAAAAGTACAAGGATTCTTGCATGTGGTACGTAGAATTATTTAGTACGAAAGAGGGTACAGTTCTGTACACATGAGCTCCATCAACGGAAAATCCGCATATATTCAATGTAAGTGCTCAAAGTCAAACAACTCTTATATTATAATCACATAATTATGTCATGAAATGCGATTGCTGAAGGAGCATTCAAGTCAAACCGGTGGTTTAGTTTGATTCTTTATGGTTGGTGGTGTGGTTTATTGTCAGTGACTTTGGATTTTAGTATGGCATATAATTACTGACAATTTTTGTATGGCTTAACATTATATGAGAACACTAGTCTATAATGTACTAAAAGTTCATTTGTTATGCGATTAATTAGATATCATGCACTAAAAGTGCCATATATTGGATCATTGAAACGCAAGGATAGGATGCCCTGCCCTGCTTGCCTTATGAACTTTTGGTAATGCATCTTGTTTATCCTCCATTATTGTTTCTTACTGCAGCATAAGCTGCACTTTTCAACCATATTCAACTGAAAATCAAGGTGTGTGTGTTTGTGTTTGCAGGGACAGAAGCAAAAAAATCTGTGATCCAATGCAATCATTGAATATTTGAGATGTTGGACGACTAATACTAAGTATTTTTTGTGCCATACAACAGCCCCAATTTAGTTTTTCTAATGCAAGTGATACAGCCTGAACTCCGCCCATGTAAGGGGTCACCCTTGCATTGCCGGTCCCAAGCCCAGATAAAAGAGGAGGGTTGTGTTAGGCTTTCGACAGCCATCGTAAAACTTCATCGGATTTTTATAACATGGATTATAAAAATTATGAGCATTGCTTTGGGGCGTCCTCGCCTAGCGACGTGCTACAGATCTCGAATGCAGTAATAAGTAAGCAAGGGCCACTACATTTTTGTCACAATGTAGTGAATCAATTGTAGAGAGGGTTCCCATATCATGGACGAGTGTGGGTAAAGAAGTTTGTCCTCCTACATTGATGCCCGAATGTTGTGAATAATTTTCAGAGAGGGTCTCCACATTTTGATTATGGACGGATGTAAAGGGGGTAAGAAAGCTAATCCTAGATAATAAGATTCGTATTGGTTCTTGAAATATCGGAATATTATCGGGTAAGCTAATGGAGGTGGTAGATACTATGATTCGGAGAAAGATTCATATTGTATGTTTACAAGAGACAAAATGGGTTGGAGAAAAAGCAAAGGAGATAGAGGATACAGGTTTCAAATTATGGTACTCAGGTAAAGAAAAGGCCCGAAACAGAGTTGGTATTATCATAAATAAAGATTTAAAGGAGAGTGTAGTAGACATACAACGATATGGTGACCGAATCATGACATTGAAATTAGTGTTAGGAGCAAAGGTTTTGAATATAGTTTGTGCTTACGCACCACAAGTAGGACTAGAAGATAGTATAAAGACAGTTTTTTGGGAAGAGTTAGATAAGGTGTTTCAAAAGATTCCACAAAGGGAGATGATTTGTTTAGGAGGAGATTTAAATGGACATGTCGGTAAAGAGGCATTAGGATATCAAGGGATTCATGAAAACTTTGGTTATGGGGATATAAACGAGGAAAGTAGGTAGATTTTAAATTTTGCTATGTCATTTGATCTCTTTATAATCAATACAATCTTCAAAAAACGAGATGAACATTTAATTACTTATAAGAGTGGCTTATCACAAACACAAATTGATTACTTTATTTGTAGAAAAAAAGATAGAGCGTGTTGTAAAGATTGTAAGGTAATTCCAGGAGAAAGCTTAACCACCCAACATCGACTTTTAGTTATGGATTTACAAATAAAAAAATGGACAAAGAAGAAAAGAGTGCATCGAGCTATTTGGACTAAATGGTGGAACCTCAAAAGCGAGAAAGAAGATATATTTAAACAGAAAGTCCTTCAAGGAGATGTTTGGAATTATGTTGGCACACCGTCTGATATGTGGAACAATATGGCTATACATATTAGGAAAGTGGTGAAAGATGTGTTAGGTGTATCTAAAGGAGGTGTACCGGCACAAAAAGAAGCTTGGTGGTGGAGTGAAGTAGTACAAAATAAAATCAAGGCAAAGAGGGCATGTTACAAATTACATTATGCTAAGAAAACTAGTGAAACTTTAGAAGCTTATAAGAAAGCAAAGAAGGAAGTAAAAAAGGCCGTTAGTGAAGCAAAAGCTAAGATTTGGGAGGACTTATATAAAAAACTCAACTCAAAAGAGGGTGAAAGAGATATTTTTAAGATAGCTAGGGCTAGAGATAAGAAAACTAAAGATCTTAATTATGTTAGATGCATAAAAGACGAGGATGAAAAAATTCTAGTGGCAAATGATGATATAAGAAATAGATGGAAAACTATTTTTATAATCTTTTTAATGAAAATAAAGATGTTAGTATTAGTTTAGGAGATTTAGCCAAGTCAGAAAAGTATATAAACCATAATTTCTACCGACGTATTGAAAAGAATGAAGTCAAAGAGGCTCTTAAACATATGAAGAGTGGTAAATCGGTAGGACCAGATAATATTCCTATAGAAGTTTGGAAAATACTAGGAGAAATATGAATCACTTGGCTCACAAGACTATTTAATGAAATATGGAAAAACCAAAAGATGCCCGAGGAATGGAGAGCAAGTACACTTATACTCGTATATAAGAACAAGGGAGACATTCAAAATTGTGCGAATTATCGAGGTATCAAGTTAATGAGTCATACTATGAAATTATGGGAAAGAATTATCGAACGTAGGTTAAGACAAGTATCAAGTACAACAGAGAACCAATTTGGATTTATGCCAGGTAGATCTACTATTGAAGCGATTCACCTTTTGAGACGTCTTATGGAACATTTTAGAGCAAAAAAGAAAGACCTTCATATGATCTTTATTGATCTAGAAAAAGCTTATGATAGGGTACCGAGGGAGGTTCTTTAGAGAACTTTGGAAAAAAGAGGTATCCCATTGACATATATTAACCTTATAAGAGACATGTATGATGGTGCAAAAACATGTGTGAGGACTCATGAAGGAACGACAGACTTCTTTGAAGTTAATATTGGGTTACATCAAGGATCAACTTTAAGTTCATACTTATTTATAATGGTGATGGATGAGTTAACAAAACATATTCAAGATGAAGTACCTTGGTGTATGTTATTTGGAGATGACATTGTATTAGTGGAGGAGTCTAAGGAAAAAGTTAATAGAAAATTGGAACTATGGAGAGAAACATTAGAAAACAAAGGCCTCCGACTTAGTAGAACAAAGACAGAATATATGGAATGGAAGTTTGATCATTTGGCTACTTCAGAGGACATAGAAATTAAAATTGGCACACATTGTATTCCCTAAAAGGAAAGTTTTAAATACCTAGGGTCAATTTTTCAAAGTGATGGAAGAATTGATGGAGATGTTTAACATAGAATTAATGCTGGTTGGTTAAAATGGAGAGGAGCATCAGGTATTCTTTGTGATAAGAAGATACCATTAAAATTAAAAGGTAAATATTATAGAGCAGCAATTAGGCCTGCCATGTTTTATGGTTCTGAGTGTTGGGCAGTTAATCATCAACATGTACAAAAGATGTCTGTGACAGAAATGAAGATGTTGAGATGGATGAGTGGTCATACAAGAAAAGACTGTATACATAATGAGGTTATTAGAAACAAATTAGGAGTGGCACAAATAGAGGATAAAATGAGAGAACATCGTTTAAGATGGTTTGGACATATAGAAAGAAGATCAAAAGAAGAACATGTAAGAAGGTTAGAAAAACTAAATTTGGAAAGTATTAAAAGAGGTAGAGGACGACCACAAAAGTGTTGGAAAGAAACAATAAAGAATGATCTAGCTTATTGGGAGTTAACTGCTAACATGGCACACGATAGGGATCTGTGGAAACAAAGAATCCATGTAGCCGACCCCGTCTAGTATGGGAAAAGGCTTAGTTGTTTTTGTTGTGTCACATGATATTTATTGATCTAGAAAAAGCTTATGATAGGGTACCGAGGGAGGTTTTTTGGAGAACTTTAGAAAAAAGAGGTATCCCATTGACATACATTAACCTTATAAGAGACATGTATGATGTACAAAAACTTGTGTGAGGATCATGAAGGAATGACAGACTTCTTTGAAGTTAATATTGGGCTACATCAAGATCAACTTTAAGTCCATACTTATTTATAATGGTGATTGACGAGTTAACAAAACATATTCAAGATAAAGTACCTTGGTGTATGTTATTTGCAGATGACATTGTATTAGTGGAGGAGTCTGAGGAAAAAGTTAATAGAAAATTGGAACTACGGAGAGAAACATTAGAAAGCAAAGGCCTCTGACTTAGTAGAACAAAGATAGAATATATGGAATGTAAGTTTGATCATTTGGTTACTTCAGAGGACATAGAAATTAAAATTGGCACACATTGCATTCCCCAAAAGGAAAGTTTTAAATACCTAGGGTCAATTTTTCAGAGTGATGAAAGAATTGATGGAGATGTTACGCATAAAATGAATGCTGGTTTGTTAAAATGGAGAGGAGCATCAGGTATTCATCGTGATAAGAAGATACCATTAAAGTTAAAAGGTAAATATTATCGAGCAACAATTAGGCCTGCCATGTTTTATGGTTCTGGGTGTTGGGCAGTTAATCATGAGCATATACAAAAGATTTTTGTGACAAAAATGAAGATGTTGAGATGGATGAGTGGTCATACTAGAAAAGACCCTATAAATAATGAGGTTATTAGAGACAAATTAGGAGTGACACCTATAAAAGATAAAATGAGAGAATATCGTTTAAGATGGTTTGAACATATAGAAAGAAGATCAAAAGAAAAACCTATAAATAGGTATGAAAAACTAAATTTGGAAAGTATTAAAGGAGGTAGAGGACGACCAAAAGTGTTGGAAAGAAAGAATAAAGAATGATGTAGCTTATTGTGAGTTAACTGCTAACATGCCACACGATAGGGATCTGTGGAAACAAAGAATCGATGTAGTTGACCATGAAAAAGGCTTAGTTGTTGTTGTTGGTACAACCTAGAGAGAGAGGTCAACTGAGGTCAACTGCGCACTTGCAGCAGATATCAAGGAACTGTGTCTGTGCACATGGATGAGATGTAAGATGACGACCCATCTTGCATACCACCAAGAAATTATTTTCAGTTAGCATGCAGAACTAGCTCTTCGTTTAGATCAATGATAACAAAGTTATTTGTCTGCCAACTATCGGCCATCGACTCGCTTCGCTAGCGCCCTAAATTTTCCCTCACACACAAAACCAGCTCCATTTTGTTGTGGTGTTACCTCATCACTGATGCCGAAAGTGTGTTGGCAGTAGCAGATCTAGAAATTGGTGCTTGGTGGGGCGAATAGCTCATGAAACTGTTTGAGGTGGAGGCGAAATATGTGTTATAACCATGGATTCAACTGCTAGTTATGATTTTCTTCATTAAAACACTTCAAATTTCAGGTGGTGCGGCCACCCCACCCCACCTCGCCTCAATGTAGATCCTCCACTGTGTTTTTGGAGGCATCCACCAGCAACCGTAGAGGGTTATGAATGGGATAGGAGTGGATAAAGATTCAAAACTAATGACGTTCACAGTACTCTTCCAACTGGTTCCACTTAAAAAGCATGATCTCAGATGCCATGTCTTGATTTCAGGTTCTTGACAGATAACACCTTGCAGAGCAAGTTAAACCAGGGGAGGACTCCGAATTGTTGACCGATCGAAACGTATAGAAATCAAACTCTGGTCAAGGTTTCCACATTTTTAGTACGTTGGTCCATGTTATATAGTTAGGCCACCATAAATAAGCATCTAATAAGGGGGAAAATAATATTTGCAAGTTATTGACTGTTGACAAATGAACATGATAAGCAGCAAGCACTGCACATTCGAGTTAGCAATTGAGGTTCTCTTTGTAGATTGTGAGTGGCTGCTCCTTTGGAAAAAGCACATGATTGGTCGATTGTAATGGTTGATAAGAGTTCGGTGATCGAGTCCAAGTCAATGACACTGTTCATTTGAAAATTGGGATGATCGATTTTGTAATTAAAAAGCAAGTCCTTGTTGAGATCGATGAATCCCATAAAGCAGCGATCATATTTACCGTTTCTTTTTGCAAGATTAAAAATGGAAGAAAAGGCATAAATAACAATGTTTTATGGTTCATATTATAGTGCATACACTTCTAACCTTAAATATTTGTATCGCGGTGGGTGAGGTTTTCACTCCACCCGCACTCATCCCATCCTAGAATCTTCTTTATACACCTCATCCTGCAAGTGTTGGGGATCAAACCCATAACTACCCTCACCTTGTGTTACAACAGGACTCCGTCCCACTTCAATCTATATATATATATATATATATATGGGCCAGGCCAGGCCACCTCGACCCTCGGGTTAAATAGCCTCTTTTATGGGCTGATAGTTTCTGGCCCTGCCCCGCCCAGTCCACGGGCTTACCACAATTTGTCAATTTGACACCTCTAGCACCAATGAGAGAGAGAGAGAGAGAGAGAGAGAGAGAGAGAGAAAGAGAACGAAACCACGGGAAGCAAATCAACGTCCCGCCTTTCCCACTATCACGCAACGTATGGCAGGGACCTTATCCAGCACTCCCCAATTTTACTCTCACAAAATCTGCAACTCAACTCACTCTCCGGGTACCCTTTTGCCTTCTCCAACTTCTCTTTCTCTTTGGAAATCAGTTACCATCAATGACGGCGGTAGCAGCAGCAGCGATTACTCCCATAGCTCATTTCCGGATATCTTCTCCTCGTTTCTACAACAACTGGTACACGACTCACAAGGCTAGCACCCGTTTAATCTGCAGAAGCGTCGTGGATCCCCAAACAGTTCCTGAAAATGATGCTCCTGCCGTTGAGGTGCGGACGCATAAGGTGACGGTACATGATACGTTCAGGGGAGTTGTTCACCACTTCCGTGTTCCTGAGGTTCGTAGGTTTAGGTTTCCATGTTCTTTTCTTCTCATATTTTGGTAGTTTTTAGCCCTTAGGGTGTCATTGTAGTCTTGTAATGTTTGGTACCAATGGGTTGCTAAATGAGAAGTCGGCCGAATTTACCAATAGGATCAAATTTCGTTATTGGTGGGTGCAGGACGAATACATATTGTACTCTGCGGAGGCTCAAGCCATCTCTTTGCCGTTCGCTTGCAGGCATGGTATTGATTTCTTTTCCTGATTCCCGTGTTAGAAAATTTGTGTTCTTAATTTATGCACACTATGTCTCTTGGGTAGAGCAAGACATTACTTTCTCGGAATGATTTTCAGTTCTTCGTTCTTTTCTTAGTGAAGCATAATTTGTGAGCGGACGCGATACTTGTTCTTGGAAAGGCACGTGAATGTTAGGTAAGAAGGCATGAGAATTTGGACAGTGAACACTTTAAAAGAGGGAGAGGATCGCCTCTAAAGTGTTGGAAGGAAATAATAAAACATGATCTTGTTGGAGTTGATAGTACACAATATCAAGTTCAGTGGCAACTAAGGATCCACTTAGTGTCATGATGTGGGAAAAGGCTTTATTTTCATTGCATCTTGTTTGTTTGGTGGTACACCCTAAACCATAATAAAAGGGGAAACAACAACCGCAACAACAAAAGTGAAGGCAGGATGAAGAGAACGGTGAGATACTAAAAGGTTCATTTGAAACAAGCTCCGAGCTCCGTGGTCTAATGAGAGAAAATAATGATTGAATTACTCATCCCCTGCTTTCTCCAAATCTATGATGTACATGCTTGCATCAATTCACCATGAACATGACCGGACTGTACCGACTCAAGCACATGGAGCTGCTCACAACAGCATGGGCCAACAACAAGGCCATTTCCTGGCTGATGATCCCTGTGGAACTGATTCTCTTAAAGAGTAATACCGGTAGCTTTGATTATGTTACATACTTTATAACTGGAAGTCTAGGAATTGAAGGTATTGAATCAGTGACCGTGATGAAGATCACACTGTGAATGTGTTCTTTTCGAGACCGTCTGCCTCCGTTTCTTGTCAATTCCTGTGCTTTTCATGATGACTTCAGCTTTGCATGTAACGCCTTCTCTTGATTGCATGGGAAATTTTATTTGCTAAGAAAACATGGTACTTCATCAGAATGTTTCTCGTCGAGCAGGTTGCTGTACAAGCTGTGCGGTTCGAATTAAGTCTGGACAAATACGACAGCCTGAAGCTCTAGGTATTTCTGCTGAGCTAAGAGAAAAGGTGATTGTAGTTATTTTCCTTTTAAACATGTAGTCCGCTCATGCCTTGACTCCCTATTTCATGTCAAAACAATAGGCTCCATAAGCAACGATTGATAATTTGATAGTACACATGTTATCTGAATTTCAACCTTTAAAACAAAATGGTGTCTAAAAGTAAAGAACTCCCTTCTTCCATAATTTTTGGTGTTTCCTAACTTTTCAACTGTTAAGGACTTCATTTGATTTAAACTTGAATCCTTGTGACAGCACCAAGTGAATAGAAAGAAGATGTTGAGATGGATGAATGGTCATACAAGAAAAGACTGTATACATAATGAGGTTATTAGAAACAAATTAGGAGTGGCACCAATAGAGGATAAAATGAGAGAACATTGTTTAAGATGGTTTGGACATATAGAAAGAAGATCAAAAGAAGAACCGGTAAGAAGGTTAGAAAAACTAAATTTGGAAAGTATTAAAAGAGGTAGAGGACGACCACAAAAGTGTTCGAAAGAAACAATAAAGAATGATCTATCTTATTGGGAGTTAACTGCTAACATGGCACACGATAGGGATCTGTGGAAACAAAGAATCCATGTAGCCGACCCCGTCTAGTATGGGAAAAGGCTTAGTTGTTGTTGTTGTTGTTGTTGTAAGAATGATGAATAGTATCATTACCAGTTCACAACCATCAACATGTGAGAACTTACCGGTGGAGACATTTGGCAATCCCAAATTCTAGCACTGTGACCAAACAGAACGACTTGTGATGAAATGTGATTAGACTGCAACAGCAAGCAGCCAGAGTCATCAATAAGAGTCCATATGCGGGCACTGCATGAACAAAAAAAGTGAGCCATCTGCCAGAGGAAGAGTCTAGATTAATTGGAAAATGACACACATACATGTCATTCATGTCCTGTCAACTTGCATATTGAGATCTAAAGACAGTATCTTACCTACGGTCATCAGAGACAGACATTAGTTTTGATCCATCAGATGACCATGCCAGGCGGAAGATTGAGCCCTCATGCCCAACAAGTCTGAGTAAGGATGCTGCGGTGTATTCCAATTTGTTAAACAGCAAATGCTTTGATTTACTGGCGTCTGAGTTGGTAATGGGATTTTGGGAAGATGACAAGAAACTGTTGCGGACCTTATGCATATACCGGAGTGAGTGAAGGAATCATGTTGCAGTCATGGACTAAATGTTGGGTCTATCTCCGATCAGTAGATGTAAATCACTGATACATATTGAATATTCAACCAAGTTTTGGTTTATCACAGTAGAAAAGTTAACAGCATAAAATTCTTTTGGTAGTCTTACCAGCATCCTCTTTTTTGGCCGTGTGGTGCTCTCTCTCTCTATGTATATGTGTGTGTCTGCCTATAGTTGTTGATATGATATTTGAGTTGGTCGTTGTCATTTTCTTTTTCCATGCTGTGTTGTTCCATATATTTTTCCTTTCTTCAAGAATCTGACTGTCAGAAGACCCCTTGCGCTTCACTCTATCTTGTGTATTTCATGCTTCTTTCCAGCTTATGAATTAGACTATACATGGAGAAAGCAAATGTTTCATATATACTTTGCTGATTTCCAGGGTTATGCGTTACTTTGTGTTGGATACCCATCCTCTGATGTTGTAGTTGAAACTCAAGATGAAGATGAGGCAAATAATCAAACTTTCAAGCTCTTTTTTCCATGAAAATTTGTAGTGTCTTCTTCTAGAAGCGTCTTAGTTCATCATTGATCTGACGCAGGTTTACTGGCTACAATTTGGAAGATATTTTGCAAGAGGCCCCATTGTAAGTTTTATTTTTTATCGGAGTTTCCATAAAAAGATAATTTTGTGGGAATTTGCACTAAAATCTAATTTGTCCTTTGAGCTAGATCTTGAATCTTTGACAGGAAGTTGCAATTGACATTCTTATATTGTTTCAGTGTTCTCTAAATATCTGTTGAATTTATTTGACAGGAAAGGGATGACTACGCGTTAGAGTTGGCAATGGGTGATGAGTAACTTGAATCGTTCAGGCTTTGGCTTCTGCGGTGTTTGATTTTGCACTACCAGAAAGGCGTTGTCCTTTGGTCCTATCCTGTTGAACCATGTAGGTCTGTTCCGTTGGCATTTATGTGTCTTCTTGTGCTTGTAGTAAGTCTCCGTGTTGAAATTAGGTCAGTTGCACGATGTTGTTGTACATGGACATTAGCAGGCAACAATTTTTACTCCATGAGGCATCTCTAATAAACAAAGAGTTTCTGTATTCTTCTTCCTTCACGGTTCACCAAAATGGTAAATGCTGTGGTATTCAGACATGACCATAAGTGCTCTCTCTCTCCAAATTAGAACATGTCATAGAAATGAATCTTTCAAGCATATCATCGAACAGGTAGCTTGGGTTAGCCGGAGAAAGAATTAACTCTAGTGTTTTTGCTCGACCGTATAAACTTGGCTGTATTACACTGAAAAAAATGTGAGCAGAGGACTCTGTGCTGCTATACATAATGCGCACACTCCTCGTCTGAATATTATTGCATGCATTCAATGCAGAGTGAGAATCTATCTTCTACCACAAACTAGAGGGCTAGGCTGCTCTTGGAGAATGTCTCATGCACCGAATAGTTTTTGAGAGTGGGAAGTGAGGACCAATCTCTCGAATGACATCCGATGCCGATGAAGCAATCCGTCCTCCTCCTTGTCTTTGTTGCCATGCCCGCATAATAAAACTGAGTGCTATAGAGATCATGATCTTCCTCGGTGATAAAATACTGGCTCTTGGGTATCCTCCTTTCCATAATACTTCTAAGAGGAAATTCACCTGCTCAAGGTTCAAACAAAGCTCCATATTATGCCCGAACTCGATCTTCCATCGAGCCCCTTCCTCCACAACATTAACTCCTGTTCAGATGAAGGCATTTAACTTGAATGAGCGCGAACCATGTTTCGTAACTCACGCAAGCTTTCAGGCGCTTTTGGCTACCCGAGTTTTTTTATGTCTCACTTTCGCCTAGGGCCCAGCTCCGCTTCATCATAGGTCTACATGCTGATTCCCGCTTGATGAGATGAATTGGCTTCTGTTGGTTGCTCCTGCAACAAAGGAATTGTTTGCCGATTTGATCTATCAGTTTAATGACTTCACTAGGTAGCTGAAAAACCATCATCCAGTGTATGCAGGAACTGTGGTCGGTGTAGGTTGCTTTCTTTTCCCTTTAGAAATTTCACAAATAGCCATTTTATGAATGGAAATTTCAAAAAATACTTTTAGCTAATGACGTGCATACAATGAGCCATGCACGTAACTCTTGACCTTTGACTTGATTTTTTTTTATTTGAGAATGTGATTTTTTTTTAATTATTATTATAAAAAGTTAAAACTTATAATCTATCATAAATACTATTAGAATTGAAAGGTAAATATTATAAAACAATAACTAGACTCACTATATTTTATGATTTTGAGTGTTGGGTAATCAATACAAAGGATGTTTACGGTAGAAATTAAGATATTGAGATACATTTGTGGTTATATAGAGAAAAATTGTATATATAATAAAGTTATTAGAAACAAATTGAGAGTGAGAATAAGATAAGAAAAATTATTTGAGATGGTTTGAACGTGTAAAAAAATGATAAAAAAAATATTTTAATAAAATCTATAAAGAAAATAAACTATAAAAATGTTAAAAGGAAAAGAAAAAGACTACAAAGTTCGATCATCTCATCTTTATAAAAATAAAATAATTCATATAATCGACCTCATCTAATATAAGAAAAAGCTTAATTGTATAAGACATCGAAGCCTCACGACGCACCCTGAGAGTCGAACTTCGAGGGGGGCGAGCTAACGCTTTGGGTGCTAAGACAGTCGCTTCATGTGCAGTAGTTTTAACTTAGGCATGGTAAGCTGGGTGGAAGAGGGTCCTTAAGAAAAAGTCAGGGGTATCGTTGTAAAAGTGATATTCATGATAAGATTAAAGTACTCCGACCTCGACCGGAGGGCAGGGACCGGCAAAAGAGCCAAGCCTAATCAGCGTTAGCCAGAAACCATGGCGGTCTCTGTTTCCTCGTCTTCTGTCTCTTTCCTCAACGCCATTACCCCTTCTCCTCACCCTTCTCGCAGTGTCCTCCTCGCTAAATTCGATACAAAGGGTACCCACTTCTTCAAAATAGAAGCCAAGGCCAAAACCAGAAGAGAGAATCGCATTGCACGCCATGAACGAATCAGGAAGAAGGTGCACTTTTTTATTTGATTTTGATTCGTCTTGCGTTTTCATGAAACTATTAGTCTCTTTTTCGTTTGAATTTGTCCATAATGTGTTGGTAAATCGATGGATAGTGTTCTGTGGTACTTGGTTAGTGAAACGTTTTGATGGCCATTATGTTGAAAAGGTTGAAGGAACACCGGAGAGGCCGAGGATGGCTGTGTTTCGGTCGAACAAGCATCTCTACGTCCAGGTCATTGATGATACCAAGATGCACACCCTTGCGTCCGCTTCCACTGTACAGAAACCCTTAGCTGAAGAGATTGACTACTCTGCTGGACCAACGATTGTGAGTTTTGTGTTTGAGCAACTTGTCTCTGACTTTCAGTTGATAATTGATGCTTCTCGTGTTTGCTTTTCCTGGCATGCCTTCGTGAACACGGTTACTTGTTTCTTGGTAAACTCGTTCGGTGTTTAAGCCAATGTGCAGTACATTATATTGTATACGAAATTGATCAGGCGTGCTACTTTTTCTGCGATGAAGGACATTAATCATTAACCTAAGAATTACAACTCAGACACGTTTAGCATGAGCTCTGTTAGATGGGTTTGTGGTGGTGCTTTGTAACTGGCACACCTCACGGAAAATGGTCTCGAGTTAGTTTTCCTATCTTTATCTTCACAAGTTAACTTCCAATAGATTATGTTAATTTGAAAACCTCGGAGAATAACTTAATTGCTTCTGAAGTATCTTTAGCAACTTCAGCCGTTCACTTATGACTGCCTTCTCCCATAGTGAATTATGTTCACATGCATGCTGGAATATGGCATGCTTTCCGGTTCTTGCATATTTTGGTCAATTTCTCTTTTATAAGGAATCAGGACTTGTCGTAATGTACTCTGTGGCATTACACTGCTGTTCAGTCCGGTAATTGCAACTTGTTGGTGCAGTTGTCACAATCGTCATCTAGAGTTCTCTCTGCATCTAATCTTGTCTCTTGTTTAGTCTAGTGTGATTCTTCTAGAGAAAATTGATAAAGACAGCCTTCCCTATAGCTTTCGTCTTTACAATCTACTAGATGAATCAGTAGGTTCTGCATATATTATATAATTCAGAAAAGCAAGTGGATTGATAATTCTCTAACCTATGATGTTGCATGCCAACACAAGCACACAGTTATATGGTAGCAAACTACTTTACAAATTCTCCTGGTTGTGAGATTGATTGGAAGATAACTCCATTAATATGCATAGGCACTAAGATAGTCTTTTGCCGCAGATATAATTAGTCTTTGCAGAGCGAAGAAAGCAGTCAACATTGGGGTGGGAAGTAGATGAGCACTTGATTATCATGGAAATCAAGTAAAATTTGCAGAACCATAAAGACATGTTTTAAGGGGCGATACCTTTTGCCCCTGTAGGCAATTTTTGTCTTCCCCCTTGGTAATTGACTTGAACCTTCCTTGTGTTATCAAACCTTCATGATTTTCCTTTCATGTGAGAGAGTCCAACTAGTTTTGGCCTCTTCCATGCAAATGGGAAGAAAAGGAGAAGGGAATTGTTGGCTTCCAATGATACTCTTCTTTGCATTGCATATGACCACCTCATCTTAGATCTTGACCTGGCAGTCCATTCAAATAGATACCTAAGTACTATGACAGAAGCGTTGGTGATATGTGAAAAGTATGTAATAGCTAGTCGCTGCTACTTTTTTGTGAAAGCGATCTTGTAAACAGTGCATCGTATCCTCCAATTCAATATTATAATGTGGTATATGGGTATACCTTGGTCGATATGATCTAGGTATCTCATTTTCTCCCTTTTATAGGTGTATATTGCACCGTACTGTAAAGTATTGAAAAAAATTGTAAAATATTGCATAATGTTATTGTCCGTATTCTACAGTATGGTTGGCTTCTGTATTTAAAAAATAAATATTTGGTTTTTGTTCAATGAAGAAATAGAGTATCATAATATATTGTACGGTACAGTACAGTACATTTGTCAACACCCAGTACGATATCTACACTACAGCATTGCCTGAAAGAGACAAGACTTGCATGATTTATGCAAGGGAAAGGAAGCGGTTGATACATGCTGTAAATAATGTAGCATACCATGTATAATTGGAGGCTTTTCAGAGATAAATAGTAACAAAAATCATTAGAAGTATTTTCTTTCCAATAAAGACCCCAGGGTGTAAGTGCATGGCATAGCATAGAGTATGATATTTACAATATAAATGCAATATGACGGGATTTGCTCTATGATATTATATGATATGTACGATATGATTGCTATGCAACAAGGATTTGCTTTAAGATGTCGACTCATATTGCAGATCCCGGTATGTGCAGTATGCATATATGCACTGATATTTAAGACCTTGGGTGATGATACTTGGTTTTTGCCATAAAGAATAAAAGCATCAACTTATGGATTTGAAAAGCATCAACTGCATGGATTTAAGTGAATTACCAAGGGGGGAGAAAAATCTTAGCTTTGCAAGTAGGAGTTCTTGGTGCTGTAATGACTTAACAAGTTACACTCTCATGCTGAAGGAAAACAAATTATTGCAAGCAGAGTGCGGATTTGTTGTTGGGTTTGTTCGTCACTGGGAGCCATCAAGATTTTGAATTCTCTCAACTCTTCTGGTTTTGTTTCTGTAGTTTTCTTGTGTTGTCTGTTTTCTGTTATTGTGCACGTTGCATTTAGCTGTGTTCTTTATTTGATTCTTTTCCCCTATTTTTGCTTTTCCTCCCTTTTCTACATTTTGTTACCCCTCAAATGCTTATTTATTTCATTTTTCTCTAAAGGAAGTAGCAAGACGAATCGGGGAAGCCATTGCTAAGGCTTGTTTGGAAAAGGGAGTTACAAAAGTGGCATTTGATCGAGGGGGCTATCCATACCATGGGCGTATTGAAGCCGTTGCTGCTGCTGCTCGAGAACACGGTCTTGAATTTTGAGTTAAATTCAATCATCTCTTATCTTTGTATGATTGTTGTGAATGACAAATGATCTTTTTGGCGCTTTATGCTATTTTCCACCCACTCTTTTATGGAACAAGAAATTGTTGTAGTTTGATGCTTGTGTTCGAATTCAGGGGATCAGAGGATAGAAACCCGGCTTTCAATTCCCACCTCCCTCGTTTGGATTGCAAGTTTGCATGTGGAACGAGTTTCTCTTCTCGCACAATTCTTCGATCCTGTTTCAGATTCTAAGTTGATAATTGAGTTTTTTGAATTAAATTCTGAATGGCTTTATCGCCTGCTCTCACTTCTCCATGTCACTCAAATGATGTTTAGAGGGGAGCTCTCTCTCTCCCTCGCACACAAGCACAACAACAACAACTAATAACTAAGCCTTTTCCCATACTAGACGGGGTCGGCAGCACACACGCACACACCCATCAAATTCAAATGTACCGCATTTGACATCTCATGTTCCTTTTCGCGTGAGTTTTTCAAATGTCAAGATGTAGAATTGCATTTGTTTGAAGGGTCAGAAAAGGAAAACAATGAAATTGCAAACTTTATCTGGAATTACATTGGTTTGAGTTCTCTGCTGTTTAAATGATCTTACTGGTGCAGGTAAGGTATCTCTATTTAGATGCTGAAATTGAGAATGTTAAAGGAAAGTGGATATGCTTTGATGAAGAACACGAATCCTTTTCGACGATGTATTCCAAACAAAGAAATGCGGAGTCGCTGGGACTACATTACCTGCAATAGCTTGCTGAATCGAGGTTCCCAAATCCGTTAAGACTTGTAACTGCATTGGTTTGAAGAGTTATTGAAAGAAATCAAAGCAACGTACGGTCGTGGAGTTTTCTTGCTGTTCTATATGATCTTATAGTACTTGTATGTTATTCCAATTCATACGGTGAAATCGCAAACATGCAAATGAATTGGATTCCACTTTAATCAGGAAAATTGGAATTTGTTAGGACTACTATACCTGCATTGGATTCTTTAATTGCATTTCCTTTTGTTGTAGTCCAAATTCGACCCATTATATTTTATGGTTATAAGTGTTGAAATAAAGATGAGATGGATTTGTAGTTACACAAAGACGACGTGATGAGATTACTAAAAATAAATTGGGAGTGGTAGTAATAGATAAAATGAGAGAAATTCATTTAAAATGATTTAAATACGTAGAAAGATAATCAAATGAAGCTCCAATATGAGAAATTAGATGATGAAAATATTAAAAGGGAAAAAAGTTCACAAAAGTGTTGGGAAAACAATAAAAAATCACATGTAATTTATGTTGTGGTAATTATTAGCATGTCACATGATCAAGCACTATTGAAACAAAAAATTCATGTTCATGACTTATTTAATAGGGGAAAATCTTAGTTGTTTTGTAATCCAAATTTACCTTTTCCTCGTAAATTAGAAAAAACACCTTTGCAGTCGAAGAAACAGCTCCTCCCCTAGCAGGGATCTCAACTTGGGTTGTTGTGGCTACAAGTTCGACTCCTGGGGCGTACATACCCGGAGTGGGTCCATCCACTGTATGTGTTGGAATCCTTTTTCTATCCATGATCTATGCCATCACCTAAAGGCCCCAGGGTCTGTGAATTAGTAACAATTTTTTTTTCTTATCAAAGATATATGCCATCATTCGTGTTATTTTAGTAAAAGACAAAGAATGGTCACATTGCCAATGGATCTGGGCCTGTGACTTGGTAAAAATAAGAGATGGGTCTGGATCTATGCTTCGACTTCATCTGGTCAAGTAAGATCTATGCAGCTCCTTCCCATTTATAATGTCAAAAGCCAACAAAGCCATCATGTATAATTGTACGGTTCAAAGCATCATGTATAGATAAAGAGAGAGAGAGAAAAGGTGTTATAGTTAAATAATATCTTTTAGTACATAATCTTGCATAAATATCTTGATGATTCAATCTTTTGGATCAATAGTGAAAATATGAATCAAAAGTATTATTGTATTTTCATATTTTAAAATGTAAAATTATTAAAATCTTCATCATTAATCTCAAAGATTGAATAGTGAAAATGTTTGAGCATTACACCGCAAAGGCTCCCTCCCTCTCTCTCTCTCTCTCTCTCTCTCTCTATATATATATATATATATATATATATATATACACACACACACACACTTTTCTAAGCCAGTCTAACTGAACCGAATCACAGTCTGATTCCCGGTTCAATCGGTTGGTTCCGGTTTCATAGACATGAATTATCGATGTGGAGAGTGGAATTTTGGGGCCACTGTTGAAGAAAGATCATAGTGGTAGTTCCTTTCCAGATCTAATAATATGGGACTCCAATACCTTTCTTTCCCTTTCAATTAAAAAACGAAAATGCAAAATGCAACAAGTAGTATATTAAGCCCACGCTATACATCGGTGGAAATTGGGAGCTGACTCCTTTTCCGAGGATTGCAAGAATCCGAGAGCTGAAAACGCACAAAAGAGAAAAGGCCACAACATATGATGAGTCATTTCTTGCGATTTTGGATCTCAGAGTTTGTAAACAATGTTTGGTTCCGATAATCCAATCTCAGAGCTACAAGGATGTCAACCAGTCGGATTTCAATCCAAACCTGTTCTGACTCTGAAGCCAATTAGTTTTGTTTTTCTTGAATCCCTGAAGCCCATTAGTTGGATTTGGTAAAAATGGGGATCTAATAAGGGAACCAGTTAGGATGGAGTTGGGTTAATGAGAAAGACAAGTTCAAATTTGGGTTTGAATTCATAAATAAGATTGGATCTGATCCGACATTTCCTTGAATTCAGATTTCCTAGATTTGGTTTGATTTGAGCTTCAAGTACCATTATAGGCCCAATCAAAGTTCTTGGATAAGCTGATTTGTATGAAGTGCTATTTATTGCAGGAAGTTGGTTTTTGAAGAAGGTTACGAACGTGTAGTTGAGAGGACTTCAAAAGTGCAGGTAGCGTATCTGAAAGTGCAATAATAAGGAGAGGACAATCTGCACATGGTGAATTCCATGACCTTCAAAAGAGAGAGAGATCTTGGCCTGTCCATTTCGGTTATCATGAAACCAGAACCGAAACCAAGGCAGTTCAAGTTTTGGTTTAGAATTAGCAGCTTCGGTTTCAATTTTTGTTTGAGCTCCAAACTGTCAAAAAACGACAAAACCATGCTTCGGAATTGCCGGTTTCGGATCCATGTAACGTTGAATCGAATCCAAACAAGAGAGTCTCCGGTTTGATTCCTGTTTTAGGTTCGGTTTAGCGAGTTCCAGACCCACTTCGGTTCTGGTTGAAATAGCTGCTACATTCCAAACCGGCCATGTCCATCTCGGCCCACAACCAAAAGCGACAGCAAGTGACAAGTGAAAGTATGAAAGAGCAATACTATGCGGCGGGTGAAGGAAATAATCAGGCTGATAAACAAGCCAGGCAATTCGTTACGGCTCGGCTCATGAATCATACAAGCCGACACATAAAACAAGTCCAGTTCGAATCAACTCATTTAAGCTCGTAAGGTATTCAGTTTGGGTTGATGCATATGCTAGAGTAACTTAAACCATATACATGTTTGCTGAAACATGTTCCCAGTGGATTTAAATTTTAAATTCTATGATCAAATTCTATTATAAATTTAACTTTTAAACCAATAAATAAAAACTTCACTTCCAAAAATAGTATAGTATAAAAAATACTAGCTTTAAGTCCTTTTGAAGGTGCAATAAGCTGGTGCATGTTTGTTTGATCAGCTCGCTTGGTATTCCTGCTCGGTTGGTCAAGCAGTGAGAGCCAAATAGGTTCAGCTCGATTCGACTCGTTTAGCAGCTCCATATGGAAGAGCAAAAACAAACAAACAAACGAAAACAGGGAAAGAGAAAAAAGTAGCGGAAACAAAGCGTCGGCAGTACAGCAGCAAGCATGGTCTGCGGTGCTTTGACCCCCTCCCCCCTTCTCTCTCATGAGGGAGAGTGACGATGGACGGTTTTGTAACAACTCTCTTTTCTCGTATTCCCAACCTTGGGAAACGTTTTCTAGAGGACTTTTTCCAGCAATTTTTCCGGGACCTTTTTAATTCCTAACTCATTAATGGCTCCATCAATTCTCTAAGCGAAAGCCATACGATTCAATCCTCTCTCTCTCTCTCTCTCCACGTCTACTTATATTTCGTCTGTCTCGGACAGGTAAAATAGAAGTGCCACAGCCAGAGTAACAGAGAGAGGAGAAAATGTGGGCAATGTGGGCAAATGGTCAAAGTTGGTGTTTGGTTTTGGAGGGATATCTGCTCTGGGTGCTTTGGGTAGTTTTGTTCTGCTTCAACAAAAATGGAGTTCTGGGTTTCGAGGATTTGAACGTCACAGAGATACCAAATGGGTATACTGGCAGTCCCCGCATGGTGGGACTAACTCTTATTCCTGGAGCTGCTGCAAAAGGAGCAGACACGTTTTATCCCTTCGTTTCTACCATTGATGATATTTCCCTCTCGTCTTTGTCCGTCCTTAATGCTGAAAACATAATTTTATTCTAGTGGTTTATCTGTTGATGGTTTGATCCGGAAACATTTCGTCTTCTTGGTTCGACTTTGTTTAAACCATGCTATACCTCTTGAGGCTTTCCTGTGTCTTTCATTATTCAATGGATCTCTTTGCTGCTTCAATGACCAATCGAATATTGAAAAGTTGAAATCGTGTAGTATCGTTGAGTCGAGGCGATATAATATTTGTGGATTGCTTTACTTGGATATGGTTTTTACTTTTTCCACCTTTTTCCTGGGTTTCGCTTTCTCCAAAAGGTGTTTTTTTATTTTGTTTCTTGCTCTGTCATTCGTTATGTTAGAGCTGCTGTCAGACATGTTATTCTTAGATCTTGGTTTCTATTAGGACCTGAGGTTATGAGAGAGCTGAATCATGCATACTCCGTTTCTTGTAAACTATCAGTTGCGTATGATAAGGGTACAATTTTTTGGTTTCCACTATTTATATTTGAGATCTCCTTAACCTTTTCTCTTTTAGGCGGTTTTGATGAACAATTATTTGAATATGTTCACTACCAACATCCCTACGCTGCATTTGAAGAAAACTACAATCTTAGGGAATACCGCAGTTACCACCCACTCACACTATTCTTGTTCATTAGGTTTCTTTGCATTTTGTGATTAGTAAGTGCCAGAGCTTGCCATTTGTTATCAGTCTGTGTTCTATATGATTTAGTATTTTGGAAGTGCTTTAGGAGAAAATTAGCCCAAGTACCCGTTCACATCCAGGTGCAGCCACTTGCATGAGATCTATATCACCAAATTCAGATTATCTTGGGTTTGCATGTCTTGTTGTAAACGGATTATTTTCTTGCCGATCAAATTGCCACATTTTCTGATCAAATAGCTGTTTTATTTATCTCCAGTTCAAGAAAAAAAATTGTGATGAAATCTGTCTGACCTTTCTTCTCTTGTTCTAATGCAGTTTGTTTAGATGGAACTCTACCAGGCTATCACCTAGACAGTGGGTGGGGCCAAGGAGCTAATAGTTGGGTCATCCAATTAGAGGTATGGAACTTCGTAGGATTGATCCCTGTGATGTTTGGGTCTTTGTGTCGTGTCTCATGATCTTCTTGTGTCACCGCTGTCCTTTTAGCTGGTTATCACTTTAATTGCAGGGTGGAGGTTGGTGCAATAATGCTCGGAGCTGTATATTTCGTAAGACAACTCGTCGTGGCTCATCAAGATTCATGGAAAAGAAACTTCCATTTACTGGAATTCTAAGCAATAACCGTGCAGAAAGTCCTGGTGAAAAACTAACACATCAAGTTTTATTTCCTTTCTTTGTTGTATTTGGGGTACTCTGTTGCGTATGGAATACTTTAGTTCTGTTCTATTTCTTTGGAATAAACCTCGAGATGGCTTTTGATGCTCAGACTTTTTCAACTGGAATAGAGTCAAGCTTCGATATTGTGATGGTGCTTCCTTTTGGGGGAAGGTGGAGACAAGGTTAGCATGAGGCAATTTATGTTCTGAATGCTTATTCTCTTTAAATTAATAGTTATGGTCAAACCATACTTTAATATGGAACTGTTTGTTGGTAATTTTCCCCCTCGTTTACTAATGTCTCTATGAATGGATTTGTCAAAAGTGAATACAGGATTTTTGATGAGGGTTTTTCCATTCAAAGTGGACATGTTCCGCTCACTGTAATGATCTTGAAATAGTTATTTCGTGACAATTCTTTTCCCCATCCCTTTTGTCATTCTTACATTTCATAATGAATTGGACTCTTCATCTTTCATGAAATCTCTGAGAGAGAGAGCTCTTTTACATAAAGTTCAAAAACCATTTTTATATTTAACTGGAATAACACAGAGGCCTGGTTTTCTGCTTTCTGTTCTTTCATTGTTCATGAAACATGCATTGATGTTGGTCCATCAGCTAATTTATTCTTTTGGATGGCCAATTTAGGTGACACATATAATACATAATCTCTTTATCTGAGATTTGTTTGTTAATTTACAGAAAATTTGTCAGTGTACAAGTTTTCTGGTTTATAATTCTAGGAAACATTTGCAATAAAAAGTTAAAAACTAATGAAGTAAATAGAAAAACCTATGACAAGCTAAAGACTAGCATAATTTGTCTTATTAAAGCGCATCTGCATCATCTTCGTGATGCAACCCATACAAAGTTAGTGTTGTGACATATGATAATATACATATTGCTATATATTGTTTCAATAGCCATTTGTGATACAATACCGACCCATACAGCAAATGTCTCTCGTATGATAAGGGCACACATAGCAAAGGGCTTTCGTATCATTAGGAGACACATAAGACATCAGTGATCTGGGGGAGATTTAATTCACTCTATGTCTCTAATCTTGGATCTCATTTGCACCACCAACCCACATGCTTGATTGAGCACTTGTGGAAATCTCCCTTAGTTCTTTTCCATTAAACTTCCAATTTATGTTGATAGATAAGGGACTCTATGAATGATTCAATGCTGTAGGAAGTTCCATGCTTAACATACTTGCACTCAATACAGAAGTACTTGATGTGACCATAAATTCTATAAAAACAGGAGGATATCATAATGACTTGATACCATCATGAACATAAAATGGAGACCCTCCAACCAAGGAAACAGGAAAATGTCCATGAATGAAGAACCACAGGAAGAAATGAGAAATGAACTTTTTAACGCCATGGGTAAATATCTGATACTTTATTTGTGACTAGTTTTCATTTGTCCAAAACCAAGGTCACTTAAAATTGCAGCTTCAGATAGAGCAATTTCATTTATCGTGTCCTCAAGGGCTTTCTTGGTAGGAATCATCAAATTAATAGCTGCATGAGAACAGTTTTGCTAGCTATTACTTTGTAGTTTTAGTTTTTCATGTGTGCTATTTCTTTTTTGCTGTTCGTTTTAATTATGTAATGCCACCTTAGATATGTACCTCTGGTGATATGAGGATATAACAATTTTTATGAAGCTTTCAGAATGATTTATATGAGGCCCACTATAACAATTAGTCACGTAGTTGAAATAGTGATAAGAGGCTAATTTGAAACTCTTCTGACTCAGAATCTTGATATACTTCTGATCAACATTTAATATTACTTGAACATCAGGTTGTAAATCTCTTTTTCCATGGGCAACAAATTTGGCTGACTGCAATGGAGGACTTAATGTCGAAAGGCATGCGATATGCGAAACAGGTTGGTGATGTTTCTTAGACAACGTGGATTGAAATTTGCAATTTCACACAGCTCCATGCACACACACACAACGACACACCCACACCCAATGGTTAGTTAACACACTAATATCAAGGAACTCTTCAGTTTGTGATTTCAATAGTACAGCTTTGCTCTTCCAGTGCAATGGCTTTAGTGCAAAATGGACTAACATATGCCCGCATGATGTTTCCTAAGTTAACTTGTCCATGATCAGGCAAAGTTTGATAGAAAATTTCTCCATATTATATTTGGATTTATGATGAGGGGTATGAGATATGGAAATGCAAATATTTCACATAAAGTTCAAACTGGTTCCAAAATATAAACAATTCTCCATGTCTTATCTGTGACATCCTTTTTCTTGTGTCATGTACATTGGATGTGTTCTGGGATCTAGGATCTCATTAAGGTCTTCTCTAGACATGATAAGTTGGAAGCATTTTTTAAAAAAGTTTGTACTTATCTTTGGTATTATCTTTTCAATAAAGCTGTTTATGGCTACTTATGAAGACTGAACGTGCATGACAGACTCTTCTTTCTGGATGCTCTGCTGGGGGTTTAGCATCCATAATACATTGCGATGAGTTCCGTGAATTATTTCCTGCTGGTACAAGAGTCAAATGCCTTGGTGATGCTGGATTTTTCATGGATGCTTATGGCTTTTCTAGCTCTTATTGGAACATTAAACTCATTTATGGTGAAACTTTTTAACTGAATAATGTACTGAGCATGAAAACTGTTCATGTAATTGCAGCACTGACATATCCGGTAAACTCACCATGAGGGCCTTCTTTGATGGCGTTGTTCACATTCAGGTAGACATGAGTTCTCTAATTATGTTTGGTTCTGTATAATTTCCAAAAATTGTACATGAAGATGAATGCTTTACATGCATAAAAGGTATATGTTCTGAAGGGCCTTACCTCAAACTCTATCATTTGTTAGGGTGTGAGTAGGAATCTGCCAGCGACTTGTACATCAAGACTGGATCCAACAACAGTAAGACTCTCCTCTTAAGCTGCCATGGAGTTTACACCGGTGCATTGTGGAAAACATAACTAAAAACGTGCCTGTTCCAGTGTTTCTTTCCTCAGAACTTGGTGGCTAATATCAGGACCCCGCTTTTTCTTCTGAATGCAGCGTATGACTCATGGCAGGTAAAAACATGCCTGTAAAATGAATCTGACCCTCATGGCTGTAAAAAACATGCCTGTAAAAACTTCATTCTGAATTAGGTTCTATAAGCCCAACTTGAGTTCATGAGTTGCCTTCATTCTTGTACAGGTGCAAGCCAGTTTGGTTCCACAAGCATCTGACCCTCATGGCTCATGGATTTCCTGTAAAATGAATCTGGCACATTGTAGTGCTTCACAGATCGAATTTTTTCAAGGTTTTTCCCTTTCTCCTTTCCTTTCCATCCACCTTCCCTTGCATCTCTGAAAGAGCTGTTCATGTACATCAACAACATTCATTTTCTCAAAGTTATAACTGTTCTATACAGGGTTTAGGATGTCAATGCTTAATGCTATGAAGGGTTTCTCTTCATCCAGGAAAAATGGCTTGTTCGTGAACTCATGCTTTGCTCATTGTCAGTCAGAGAGACAAGACACTTGGTTTGCTCCTGATTCACCTCTAATTGGTAACAAGGTACTGGCATGCTTTCTTGTGTTTAACTGATAAATCTTTTGAGAGGAAGTTCAACAAAAGGTTTAACATTATCAAAGTTCTTGTTTGTGATTTCTGTTCTTTTTCCCCCGGTGAAGTACATGGATTTTGTACGGCCTAATGTGGGTAGTCTTTTTTTCTAACACTCGGCGGTCTCTTCAAGCATATAAATTTCAACAACCGATGATTAAATTCCACTAATATCTTTGCTATTTTGCATTTTTTCCAGAATATGATCCTTTTTTGAAAACTTTTTCCTGCGTCACTGCAATAAGGTGTTTGATTTGTTCAGTCAGTTTGAGGACATGGTCCTGCTTATGTCACTAGAGACAGATGATTCCACCTAGAGTGGCTCTTTGTCATCCAGATTCTTTGGACTTGTCCAAAGAGTACGGCAATATTCTGCTAATGGTTATGCCACAAATGTCAGAAGTACATCCAAGATTAAATCTGATAATGCCGGTAAAGGCACCACAAATGAACTATCTTGAACGTGTGTGCATGTATTCATATGTGTCCATGCCCATTCACTTGCCTGTGCATCTGTATGTTGTTAATATGCATGGATGCATGCACAGAATTGTGCCTACATGATTGTGCGTGGGTTGTTCATCTTGGTTTGCATCTTACTGTTATCCCAGTAAGCAGCGTTCCATGGTCTGCGTGTCTGCTGTGGTATGATTGGCTTCTGTTGTTTTATAAGTTAACATTTAACAACCTTTATATCTAGCTTCATGCATATGTTTATATTGTTGTTGTTCGTAAGTCACGTTTCTATGATTCTCCAAACATGCATAAACTTTTTCTCTTGTTTTTCTGCAGAAAATTGCAGTGGCTGTAGGGGATTGGTACTTCGATCGCAGTGAAATAAAGGATATTGATTGTCCCTATCCTTGTGACCGAACCTGTCACAACCTCATATTTTCAAGTCTTTGAGAGTTCATGGTCCTCCTGCATGATTTATTCTCCCAAATTCATACAAGCAGAATTCATATAAGCGTAAATTACGATAAGGGCTGAGTTCGCAGCCTAAAGAATGAAGACAACATATAACCTCATTAAACTGGATGAGGGTGCATTTGTCATCAATGCTGTATATAATTCATATCTCATGTTTATTATTAATTTTTATGAGGTGGTACAATTTGATGATTCATCATTTGAAAGGATAATATATCTTGTTAACTTAGTGTATCTTGAATTCGTTCACGATCTTCTTTCTATTTCTCTTGTAATACCAGCTTGCAAAGAAACACTGTCAATTTTGAAGTCATGTGGTAGATCCATACACAGTATTTCCTGATGGATTCTTTCTACAGCATCTATGTACTTAGTTAAATAATCTGGATTACATTAAATTGGTTCTTGCTGATTCAATCCCTGGCCATCATCTGGTCAGAGAGGTACGGTGGAGATCGAAGGTACTCCCCTGTCTCTGTCTGTCTGTCTCACGTCCTCCCTCTCTCTCTCTCTCTCTCACACACACACACACACCAATTCTAGGCCTTTGACCTTTTATGAACAAATAATATGAGGTTTACAAATTGGTAAGAAGACATCATTTAATTGGTGAAGTATTGATTTTGGCATTCGGATTGTAAATTAATTTTTCTTTAGTTTTCGATAAGATCTCTTGATAGGATCCACTTCTATGGTGCCATATTTCATTGTTCCTAATTTGCTGCATCTGTATTGTATCATAAGATGGTTCAGTCCATATCTGGTGCGAGTGTTACATCATTAAGAGGACTCTGAAGAATTTCCAACCAAGGTAGTTAGAATCGAGTTTCTAGATAGAATTGGTGGAGTAACTGGTTTGACTTCACCTCACTTTTAACTCCCGAACGCAAACTCGTATGACTGAAGAAATCTAGATAGGATAAGAAATTAACTTCTTTTGTCTATGGACGATGCAAGACACAAAATGCAGCATGTTTACATGTATAATTTCTATAGAATAACGCTAAAAACAAAATGGTCCATCTTGGACCAACTACAGTCTTCATATGGTCTGTTGAAAGTATACACGTCTGGTAAAATAAATCTTCCAATGTTCCAGCCCAACCCAAAACTGAGTGCACATAATCAGACCCAAAATTGAGGGAGGGCTAGCGTGCCACATACCCTCAGAGCCATCTCTCTCTCTTTCACACACGCACACACGCATATTTACAGGCAAACCAAAGTGTTGGGGAGAATCAACTATAGAGGCGTGCAGTGGAATCGGCTGCAACTACTTGTGCCCATACTCTGAGTCTTGCCTTCACGTCGCCTGGGTCATCACCTGAAAGCAAAAATAGAACAATACGATCACACAAAGACACACACACACACACACAGATCATCTCACCAGGACTAGAGATCCTCCAGTTGGTGATAGGTGATGAAGCAGCGCTGCTAGTATCCGTGCTCGAAAATGAGCTCATCCTCTTCACTTCAAAACCAAGATCCCTACATGCCTTCATTTCATCCATGTCCATCAACATGCATCGTCCATTGTCTGAAGTCGTTGGCATGGATTCATGGTGGTGATCTCTCTCTTGAGAAGTCAAACCATCATCAGCAATATCATCGCCATCATCGTCACCATAATCATCGTCGTTATTTTCAAGAACATCATTCTTCTCCGAGAGTTCACCATCTGCATCTCCTGATTCATATTGGTAATTTTGATTATTAAGATGGGGATCATCCTCATTATCAAACATGGGGAGCTTGGCGTCACATAGAGACAGCCGGAACATGCATAGCTCCATATCATCATCACCGGAATCATCCTCCGCTGGAGGTGATCCACTCCCATCGTCGTCATCATCATATGTACGATGCTTTGAATGGATTTCCTCGGAAGCCATGACAGAGAGAGAACTTTGTAGAAAGAGAACCGACGGCGTCCTTTCTCTGGCGAATCATTCACCTGTTAGCATTTAAATCACAAGCAGGTAACCGTGGTCCTTCATAAGTAGAGAGACGAAGAGAAACAGACGGCCACCCCAGCCCTCCGCACCCACCAAAACCAACACAAACAAACGAACCCCTTCTGGCTCTTTTCTACTCAAGACGTGTTATTACAGTTGACCACGTGGCGCAGCAAATGCCATTAAATATTACTTTAATGTCCGTTTTGCCATAATATGAAAATCTAATGGCACACCCACTACCCTTCATCTTGTCCTCGTCAAAGTTGGACGGTCCAGATTAATTCATAACGCATCCACTAAATCAAACTGCAACTTTCCTATTCAAAAAGGGGCCCAGGAAGGAGCAGCAAGTTTCTGTCCGTATATGAAGCCGCAATAAGAAAGGGCGGAACTTGTTGTCAACATGTGACACGTGTAGACAGATGGTAGCTTAGGAATCCACGTGTCAAGTTGAAGACCGAAATTTGATGTATGGAATGCACGGTCGCAAACTAAGCAAGTAAATATTTGCTGCTTATTATATATTATTATAAATACATAAGGTTCGCCAGCATTTCTTGGTGTGGGCTTCCGGTAAGGGACGGCGATATTTGAACGAGGACGGACATTTTCCCGACGAATCAACATATTTCCAAAGACCCTAACCTTATTCCGTATATTTTGCCTTCTGCAAACATATAATATAAGCTACAGTTGATATCTTTCAAAATTCCCACATTGGAAGGTAAGGCTATCCATTGAAAAGGAAAAATATTTTGAGATTATTTCTGCAGTCCGTGGCTTTTTCTTTTTCTTTTTATATTATATATAGACACGTGCACTGCATGCATACACACACACACACACACATATATATATATATATATATATATATATATATATATATATAATGGGATTTCTTAGACTCCTATTCATCATTTATACCAATTTGGATCTTTTGATAGTTGAGATGGATGGTATAAATAAAAAACAAAACGTCAAAGTTGCTTTATAAAAGAGTAGAAAATACAAAGTATTAGAAAATCTAGACCATCCATTTTTTTTGGGATGCTAATATGAATAACCTAACAAGAATGAGAGTCTAGAGCATTCCCACTCTCTTTCTTTCATTATATATATATATATATATATATATATATATATGTATGTAGGTGGGAGGGTAGGTATATGCATATATATATATATATATATAATGTGTGTATATATATATATATATAAAATGTGTGTATAATATTTTATATATAATATATACACAGTTTCATTTATTTATCATATCCTTATAAAACATAATCATTCAATCAAAGAAATTTATGTTTGATAAGAAAACAAAAGGTACACCTATTTTTCTAATTTCAAATATATTTTTGCTTTTTGATATTCATCCATGTCCTTGTAGGAATGGTGTAGATTTGCAAGTGACAAGTATATAAGCCTCAAGCCCCCTCTGTTCACTGATATATATACATATATAACATGTACTTTGTTTTGGTTGACCGAAGCTATTTATCTATCTACCTATCTATTTATGTATATATATAAATATATATATATATATATATATATATATATATATATATATATATATATATATATATATATATATATATATATATAGTGTATGAGATCACGCAACTTGTGATACATTGATACTCATGTCCATTCTTTTCTTTTAGGAGCGATGAGTGTAACAAGCCTGTGTTACAAGTTGGAGGATCTAGTTTTATTTTTGTGTGATACATGTTTGAGAGAGAGAGAGAGAGAGAGAGAGAGAGAGAGAGAGAGAGAGAGAGAGAGAGAGATAAAGGGTGACATATGTCCTGTTTTGCTGACCGAAGCCGGAAGGAGGGTATGAGCGCAACCAAATGTGCGGCACGATAGAGGAGTTAGTATTATCGTCCAAAACGAGTGAAAGAAACGTTTTCTCCTTCTACAGTTGAGAAACTTTAAAGTAATGTGCTGGTTATGAATATGTGCACTCATGTTTGACGCGAGGGCAACATGAGCGACGATGGAACCATGGTGATAGCAAACGTCTTGCCATGCAGTGGCGGACAACATGATCTCAATCACCAGACATGCATGACAAAAAGCCCTTTGATGTAACATCAACTGAAAGTCATCTCCTTCATTTGGATTTTTGACAGAACCAGGAAAGCATAAGCAAGTTACTCGAGATAACCAACTAGCTCCCTCATCCATCTAATACACAAGGAGGCATTTTCTTGTTTCTCATCAGTCAATCCTTGCATTCAAATGATCCTAAATTGTGGAAAGCCGTTTCGTTATTTGGAGAAAGCATAACAAACTATGGCATTCATCGTCCAAGAACATTGATATTTACAGCACTACACCATCAAGACTTCTCAGTCAGAACTGCACTTCACAGTCCAAAGTGTGACATGATTACAAGATCTCAGCATAAAAAATGAAAGACTTTGCACCTTCATTTTACATACCTACAAGTAGGAGAAATTTCTGAAGAGAAACCAACAGTATAAGAAAGATCATGCAATGACAACTATGAAAAAATACAACCTTTCAAACAAATAGAAAGAGATTTGAAAATTTGTGGCATGTGATGATGCAGATGACCCAAGAAAAGAATATCAATAAAGTGATCATATGTTATGGCATTCACAACTTCACATTTCCAAACCAAGAAAGTGACATTGAGATGGTTCTTTTGTATATAACCAAACTAGCACATGAGAAGTTACAATAACGAATACTTCATTCTGGGAGAATAAGTGTGATAACACTCAGTAGTAAGCTAATACTAGCTAGTATGCTAAATCAGCAGATTCAATGTCGCCCAATTTCTTTTTCGCTCATAGTAGATAACGAAAGTAAGAAACAAGATATATGAAATTATTAAAGGACAATCTACTTTGACAAACGAGTTCTACCTTGCTGCTTCTTCCGAGAAGCTCTTGCAGGGCTGCTGCTGCCGAAGCACATGCAGATCCCTACCGGGACAATACTCCATGACCAAGCACGAGTTTGTCAGTGGCAAAATGAACATATAGTGTAGGAAGGAATGGATGATCCGGCATCTGAAGAATCTCCCTTTCAGTCTGAGCCCTGAGCGTCTTCTTTCTGCTTATCAAGAAGTCAATATCCATGACCTTCAGAGCAAATTGGGCATCTGTACCCATCAGTGCTGCAAGATATACGCTACCGATATCTCCACAGCCAAGCCTCTTGACTAATTTAAAATGTCGCAAGCCGAGAACTCCATGATACATCTCCACATGGCGGATAGCACCCCATCTTGAATCCTTGGATATATGAGGTCTATTACCGTGAAAACTGGGAATGCTAGCACCACTCTCTTCACTGATGCCACTGCTGCTACTAATACTCACCAATACTGCTCAGAGAGCTCTGAGAACATTCTCCCTTTTCTCTCGACTTTGAAATTACCATTTTCTTGACACCATGTTGACAATGGCAAGCAACAGGTGGAGGCTTATGATACTCAATCGCATTACCTTCTGAGTTGTGAAGAGTAACGCCAGGATGACCATTTGAAGCATTTGATGCAGGAGGGTATGATTCTATATCAACTTTTCTTTTATTAGTGCTGTTGGACGAGGACCCTCGTTTACTTGAGCATGATCCTGGTATGGTGGCATTTCCATCACATTTTTTAGGGACAGGACCTTTCAATGCAGCATCAGTGTCTTGTTTTTCATTCTCTCTGTCATGCTTCTTGGTCCTACGAACAATTTTTTTCAGACGTGGACTTACTTTAGAACTGCTTATTTCGCAATCAACAGTAGGACTACCAGATGGCATAGAAGATGCAGAAACAACCTTTCCATGGTGGAGTAGCTTAGGCATCGACGACCTAGATCTAGATTGAGCTGAGATGTTCTCCTCTACCTGAAGGTTTCGTCTTGATTGGCCTTAAAAGTGTCCCAACTGCAGAACCAAGAGTAGACCCAGGCTTCTGCCTAGCCAGTGAGTGAGTTGGAGATTGTGTGGATATGGATACCTGCTCAGACAAATTTGAGCTGTTGTCGGGAACAACAGTGATCTCTTGTTCACTCTCTCTGCAAGCTATCTTACCTGGGTCACACATTTTAGATTTAGATACGGTATCATTCTATGCCACCGTAGTCACTGCATTGGTATTTATAGACTGAGTGGATCCACCAACCTGAACAACTGTTCCATACAGCTGTTTAGGGGTGAGACAGTCAGACGAAGAGGGTAACCCAACTGGTTTTGTTTTCCTTTTCATAGAAGCAAGTTCAGAAGCATGAGAAATGGACAAGCCTCTCAATGCCTGCTTCAAAGTAACAACTTCAGAAATACCAATCCCTGATGCTTGGGTTAACCCAACTCTCATGGGTCTTTTTGAGGCGTTCTTCCATGATGGACCAGCTTGTGACTCAAGGCCATGGGATTTAGCTTTGAACTCAATAGCCTCAAACAGCTGATTGATTTGTCTTTCCACTGAGTAGTCGTGTGAAATTATTGACACCAACTGTTTCCTGGTATTGCTTCCTTGTTTTGAAGTATTACACACCGATCCATGTTCTTTAGATGTAAGGGCAGAATGCGATTCTCCACTTGATTCTTCAATTTCAGAAACACGAGAAACTGACCCCATTGTTTAACTTTAAAGATGATTGGTCAACAGCCCTGAAGCCGCTATTCCTTTGATACAAAAAGCATCACTGACGGTAGCATCACATCAAACTAGCCTATTTCTCCAGGGTGGCCCAGAAAGTAAAACAGGTTGACAGGCACAGCAAGACATTGTAATTCCTGCTTAGGTCCCATGTATCACTTTCAGCATACTGACTAAGAAACTTCACAAGTTTTGATGGGATTCATCAGGAAAAGCTGTTGGTTTTCAATTCTCCACTAAACTCCTGTCACAGAGAATTTTTCAGAGCAAATAACGTACCATATTTACTTTAGAACAAAGGAAAGGAAACAAATTAAGGTACAAGAGGAAGGAACTAATTGGCGAGTGCTAGAGAAATAAATTATTTCATTTCAACCATTTATCTGGAAATGTTTGTCTCAGCATATCTACATCACAAAATAAAAAAATTGATGAAATTACTTCAAACCTAAGTCTAAACACAAATGTATCCCACTATTCCATGCAAGAATTGCAAATTAAACATCATGACACCCTAACGTACTTCAGCCATTGAGCAATCATCCAGTAATTCACCAATCATTACCAACTTTTACATACTTTTGTTTCGGTGGGACGAACTTCAGGTTCGAGTTGGACGGGATTTAAAATTTTCAATTTTGTGAAAATTTCAATTAATTTGTGCCACAGTGTAATTCTCTTATTTCTTTCGATAAATTAATTTGTGCAGTTTCTGGACTGAACAGTTGAATTCATGTAGCCCAGACCGCGTCGGCTTGACGATCTACCAACATGTAATACATATGCTAAGTTGGATGGCTATCGTATGCCCGAGTTTATAGGCCTCAAGGATGTATATATATTAACTAATTAATCTTAATTAGATAAAAGAGGCTAATTTATTATTTGTTTTATGTGCATTGATTCAGGTAATTTTCTCTAAATAAGGAGAGGATCAGACCTAATAGCTGACCACCCCATTATTCAAATTTCACTGAATACACTTAGGCCTCAAAACTTATACACTCATTAATGTGGGCCTCAATTATTTAAAGTATGCTAACTATTCTGTTAAGTGTTACTTAAGTTTTCAAAATTAGAATTATAACTTTTTTATTTGAGATCAATAATGTGTCAAGAAAGATTGGAAGGGCTATATTATCAATTGAAAAAGAAATGTTAGAAGAACTTGATTATCAGTTGAATGGTTTATTGAATAAAAGTTTGATTGAATGAGCTAATAACCATTGATGGTGCAAAATTGCTGATTACCTTCATTTTGACTCGATATTCCCTTTCGAAATTGACACCAACAACCTTTCATGATGCCAAACTGAGTGCCGAAATCAATCGAAAAGAGTAACTGAGAACTGCCATTCAATTGGGATAAACTCGGCAATAACCGGATGCTGACATCCGTAGCAAGATTTGGTTGTTGATCATAGAGAAGGATGTCTTGATTCAGCAGTCGAACTGTAAGCATTGAGAAGATAAAGAACGCATATATCAAGTAGTGGGGAAAGAACACAGCCAAAAGTTGACTGTGGCATTATTGATCAAATATCAGAACCAACATTTGGTAATTGAGTATCGCTTACTGTGGGCATTGATTGTCGAACATAGCAAAATTTAGGCATTCGGCAAGATAACAATGCCTAATTGCCGACTACCACCATTCAGCACCGGATATCCTTTAAAAGGTAGTATTCAATCAAATCAAAGTAGTCGTGAAATTCTTCACATGGTTGTGATCATCAACTTTTAAAGAAAGACAGATGATAAAAACTTGTCCAGCTACATCATTTAGCTACAAATTATTCTACTTATTAAGCATTTGACAACAATATCACCGTTTCCACCAAGTATACAGCTAAAACTAGATTTAGACGCTGAAAATTCTTACATTGTTGGAAAACTCAAATGCAAATTATACCCATTTGTACCAATGCTGTCATTACAATATGCAAACGGAAGCATTATACCTGAATTATGCTCACAGCAGATAGCAACAAAAGCTATTGAAGTTACTGCATAACATTGTACCACCTTATTCTGATGACATTTTTTGCTAACTAAATCCTGGCTAACCATGGATCTTCTCAAATAGTTTCAGTCGCTAAACATCATATGCAAATTACCATTATGGAGACAGAAGCATCTCACTAATGATGCGTTGACGTCATAGCTGGATACTCTACAATCAGAAATCTCCAAGGTTTCCTCCTAATCTGATCTCATAATATGCAAGTTTTGAATTTTTTCAAGCACCCATCTTCTTTGGTTTCATAGCTGGAGTATTTATTTCTAGTGAATTGGTGCTCACCAATGGCAAGCAATTCAATGCCACCGTTACTACAAGTACTTGAAGAAATTACATAGCATCATCAACATCTACAGAAAACCAACTACCGTTAAGTAGAAACCCATCCATTCCTTACTGAGTTCCTGCAGGAGGCCATGTAATCACGAATCAGTAGTTCACAGCAGTTCCTGCATGTATGATTTGCTCTCAACGAACTTCACCCAAATCACAGCAGTTCATGATCTAGCACCAAAATCCATGTCATTCATGACACTAGTGCTGGATCGATACGAATGACACACTACAATACTGTTGGTAAATTGCAGCGAAATTTTCCGTTGCAATGTCATCGCAAATCTCTGGCGAATTACATTTGCTACGAAAACTCAACTGGTCAGCAATGAAATGCTTCCGTGCGTAAAACTGGTATCAAATCTCTTGTTGTGACAGGTACTTTGGTGCTGGATCATGATCTCTCACGTAGCCTGATCTAATATGTATGTGTGTATGTGCGTAAAACTGGTATCAAATCTCTTGTTGTGACTGGTACTTTCAGGAACAAGTGCGTTGTGGTCTGCTTACAAGTTTATTGCTGGATCTAATTGGATGATTTGAACAATTAATTTGAACCAAAAGCATCTGACATGGGCGATGATCGGTGCCGAAGACAGTTTAACTAGTTTCTTGATACACAGCAAATAGTTGGGTTTAAATCTTCTTGATCAATTACCTAGTTTATCTCTATTCATTAATTGTAAAAATAAAAGCAAACAACATTAAGACCCTTCATGTTTCAAAATGATCATAGGGACCAAAAGGACATAATTAACTTGGCTAGAAGGTTATTTCACAAACACTGTATAATGAGTTTGATACCTCGATCGGGTTACAGTCTACCTCTAACCCGAGTTTCCAATATACAAAGATAAAAGTACACACATGCACCAAGTATTCGGGGCAACCGGATCCAGGTATGTCGAACCATAGGCGAGCCTGAGTGGATCGGGTGCATATGTTCATGTGTGTTAGCAGTGTACGGGATAGCCAAATTTATGGCAGAGGATTTGAACTTCATGGATGAAATGAGCAATGAAGTAACTTCGGGTCACCTGATCGGGTTATGTTAGAGAGAAAGGCGGATAGAGGAGAGAAAAAATGGAGCAGACTAGGTTTCATTGGGACAGAAGAAACCTGAACCATTGGTAGGTGGAAATGGGTTAGGTTGGATCCAAGCCAGTGTATATTTCTCAAGTCGTGTTTCGTGTTAACCTGAAGATAACACAAATCCTTTAATGTTAGTTTGGGCAGACATGAGCACAATACAAGAAGGATGGTGTCAACGGGTTGGGACCCAGTATGGTTCCAACTATACCTAGGCCTGGTTTCATCTTGAATGCGGGTCTGAGATCCAAATCTGGTAGTATCAGGTCTTCCATTAGAGAAACACCCAGACCATGCCTACAAGTAATGTAATATTCTATATTAGAAATTTGTGAACTGTAATCAGCACCAGTACATATTAAGGTTTCATACATATTTCATAAACTGTATCTGACTTCACAACGAGCAAAAGCTCACCTGGCTAAGGGGTCACCTCACGAGTTGAATGCCATGGGTTCAATGCCTGCGGCCTGCATATGACTTCAGCCTCCGTATTGTACCAAAAGAAAAAAAGTTAGGGCTTCTAGATCTTGTTGATTGGATCCATATGAATAATGAATTAATTGTTCTTTCTAGATCTTGTGGATTGGATCCATATGACTAATGAACTAATTGTTCTTTTTAGATCTTGTGGATTGGATCCATATGATTAATGAATTAATTGTTCTTACCAAACCCTCACCTTGACTGCCTTAGCAGGTCAGGTTTGGCTGAACTCTAACTCGTTCACACCGATCCTGCCCTCAGGGGTGAGCTTGCTGGCTCTACCCTGCTATTCCCTCTATTAATGTCGAAGAAATTAGTATCTGCAAAAGTCGAGTTTGAGCATATGCCCTAGAACTGGGAAGGTGAAGGGGGAATATATAGAGAGAGAGAGATGCTTGGACTTGACTGTCTATGTTTTAATGTTTTTTGTTAGTAACTGACTAATTTCACAGATGAAGCCAAATTGAATATTCAGTGAGCATCAAAGGTGCTGTTGCGGTCATGTTCAGGCAACCTTATAAAGATGCACACAGATGAGGCACTTGGCAAAAGTATGCTTCATTACCCACAACTAGCTATTTTCATCATACAATGTCAAAGAGCAACCCGGTTGAAGATAACTTGAACATGACAAACTCACCCATTTCCAGAAAACTTCCAAACGAAGCATGACCACCTTCTCCACATAGAATGCATCAATTAGTGATTTTCTTTCACTGTTCAAGCTCTTTAAGTCATAGCTTTCGGCGTCGGCATCAATGAGAATAAATCTCATTAGCTTGTTGCTACTTGCCTATTCTCCATTGTTTTCCTTTCCAGCACTTGTTGCTAATTTGCCTCACACCAACTTGCAATTAGCTTTCGGCAACAGCTTAGCATCTCTAATCTTTTAATGGCATTCATTATCATGCAGAACAGCATTTCCTAATCTTGGTGCACATAGTTTTGGCTTCCTTAAATGCAAGGTATTGATCACCAATTCCATCTTAAGACCAGCAAAGCCCTAGCTTCGCTTAGCGAGTGTTTTCATAGGAGTACAAAATCATGACAGGCAGTGAAACCGTCGATTCCATCTCACCTCAGGAGAAATATTACAGTTTCTCTATGTTCTGAAGCAGTCATTTTCCATGTATGATAGTGCATCCTTTCTGAGGTTATGTAACATTCGCAGAATACGACACTTCCTAATAAAAGATTTGATCCTCTATAAAACAATAGAAGATTGAATTCTCTAACCAAGCACCCATTTGAGCCATGGAATCCAAGCTTCATCAACTCACTCCCAAAAAAGCAAAGGAAAAAACTACAAGATGGACAAATTTGATGTACCTACTTATCACGCTAAATCAATAAACAATGGGATATACAATGCGGATCATCAATTAGATCCTGGCCTATACCATTTTTTCTGCATAAGAGGGTGCATCCGAAAAGCAGCCTGACATGCCAAAAGCATCCTTGGAACCAATATAAGAAAGAAGAGATGACTGAAAAGAGCATCCTGGCCTATACCATTTGTTCTGGATAAGAAATTACTGCAACAGAGGATGAAGCCATGCTCTTTGATGGTTTAAGTTGAAAACTATTAATCAACAATTTGATCGGGTTTTAACCTAATTCTAAGGAACAAACAGAATGGGAACAATGTAAGAGAGATGACAGAGGGCAGACAAAATATACAAGAAAAAGAACAGGCATCACCCTTCATCTCTGGCTACCATATAGCCAGGTGAGCTTCCCTGTTCTCCAACAACCAAAGATTACAAGCTGAACTGTGCCGGGCATATTTACAAGAGAAAAATATGTGCCCTGCACCTGTAACCAGAAACCTTTATTTGAATCTTTCGAATACAGAATAAGAGGCTTTTTATCTTTCTTGCTCTTCCACTTTTTCAATGGATAATAGAAGAAACGGAATGTCGAGGGAATTTTGCATGCTAAATTAACCCAAATGAATCTGCAAGTCTCTGAAAGTCCTTGGTGTAAACTTCTGAACTATGAACATGCGGCTGATTTTGACTCCAAGTGCTTGAATTCTCAATTTCAAATTGGTCCTCTGATTTTACTTCTGTTAAAAATGGCTGGTTGTGATTGGGAAGTGTTGTGGGAAGTATGTAAGGGGGTTGGAGGAACTCGCACCATTTGACATCCTCATGCTCGCCACCGAATTGGATTTGAGATCCTTTTTCAGGAAGGCCAGATGAATCAACCATGTAATCTGGTAGTCCCCATGGAAACATGCCACTTTCAAATAGAGAACCACTGTTGTGAAACTCGATGCTGCTACTGCGACTGCTGCTATTACATGATCTGCTTGCTTCCCATGATTGAACTCCAGTAATGCAGCTTCCTGAAGAAGTACTCATCGCCGGCCGCATCAACGGACCAGGGTTGCATGCCGGGGGGTTCAGAATGAGAGGGGTGGTTATGTGTTGTATATTACTTGATGGGTACTCAGCCTCAAGAGACCTAAAGTTCTGATCGAACCAGAGCCCTGAGGTTGAATTTACAGATAGGCTAATGGAAGGAACTTGGTTTATGTGGAAACTTGCATCATAATTCAATGGATGAGGAGAGAAATAGTCCATAACCTCTTTAGAGAGAGAATTTTCTGCTGTTGAATTTCTGCTGTTGCTGCTGCTAATATTAGCCTTAGGAACCATCTCCTCCGGTTGGTAAGCGTCTACCACCGATTTTGGATTCCGCTTTACGTCTATCTCAATGGCAGACATGAGCTTCAGTTCACTCTGTCCTGATGCTTTCTCGTTGTTGGTCTGTGATTTACCCTCACCGTTCTCAACCTCAGCGAGCGGTTTATGGGTATTGGGGTCAATGCCTCTCTGCCTCAATTTCTTTTTAATACAAGAATTCCACAAATTCTTAATCTCATTGTCTGTTCTCCCGGGAAGTTGCGCAGCAATCTGAGACCATCTGCAGTTCATTACGAAAATTTAACAACACAAAATCATTTAATTAGCCCCAAGAATCTCCGAGAGTGAAGACGGAACCGTTATGATAAATGAAGCAGGAGAAATTCACCTGTTCCCCAACACTGCATGAAGTTCAACGATCAGATTCTCCTCTTGCTGTGAAAATGTGCCTCTTTTGAGATCCGGCCTCAAGTAATTGATCCACCTCAATCTACAGCTCTTACCACATCTCTGAAGCCCTGCAAATTTTCCCGGAAAGAGAGAAAAAAGTCACACACCAACTAATATGAAGAAATTCAACGGACTTTAGAATGCAAAGTCTGAAAATCCATATGCAGTGACACCCCAAAAACCAAACCATCAATACCCACCAGCCAGCTTAGGAACCGAGCTCCAGCAGCCATGGCCATACTTGGTGATGTATCTGAGGAGCTTCTCATCTTCCTCCGGTGACCATAACCCCTTCCTCAATTTCTGCTTATAGCAGCACGAGTGGCGTCCCATAATCCCAAATTCTTGTGGGAAGCGATAATTTCCAGTGAACAGAAAGACAGTTGCTTGAATTGCTGATAAAGATTGAATCTTGATCACGTTTAGCGAGGCAAATTAAGGTCTAATGAGACAAAAATTGAGGCAGAAAGTATACGCTCAAGGAGAGACAGAACCAGCAAGATTTTGGAGGAATTCTCTTCTGGAGGTCTCAGTCAAGAAGATGATTGTAGTTTGTGGCTTTTGGAACGAAGGGGATGATGGGTTAATAACCAAATGTCTCGTATAGCTAGAGAAGCATGTCCATTGAATAAATGGTGGGGGCAGTTCGTCCTGATATTTGCTTTCTGAGAAAAAAAAAACTTTAAACCATCTTCCAGACACCTCACTTTAAAACTATATGTAATTCAATTCTGTTAACAAAATAAAATGTAGACAAATACAAGGAATAATTTCAATAATTCAATTAGTTTTACAAGCAAGGAAAACATGTTATTCGCTTTATATTTGTGTTCAACTTATGTCGAGCCACCAGATATTCGACAGCCATCAATTAACCAATATTCCACTTTGAAACTGGAAGACTTGAGGAAGGAAGATGGTGTGCAGTGTAAATTAACGAGGAAAAGAAACACTAATAACTACTCTGTTTATGACCTTACTCGGAGAGAGAGAGAGAGAGAGAGAGAGAGAGAGAGAGATGGATGCAAAACAAGAAATAGCTTACTGTAAGCAAGACCAACTTGTCAATTTATCGGATGGGAGCTACCAAGTGACTCGCGAGTGAAGGGACCCTCCCCGGTAAAAACTTCAAGCTCCCATGGTAAAATTCTATGAGAAGGAAAAATATATGAAGATTCCGAAATCTGTCCTGTATCTAGAAACCAATTTTATTTTCATCAATGATTAGAAGAGTACAGTAGGCACCACCCATCTCTCCACTATTAAAATAGTTTTCTCTTTTTTTCCCCTCAAAAAGCAAACTTTGAAAAGAATCATATTAAAAATAGTGAGGGCACTTTCTACATACAGAATCTACACATATATGTCCTTGTTTTCCTTATGGAAGACTTCAAAACCTTGCTGTTTCCTGCATACACTGTGGGCACTCTTTCCTAATTAAACATCTCGAGGGAACAATAGACTTGGGAGTAAGGTGCGATTTTGGCCTGAAAGATTTGAAAGAGCTTAGCGTCGTAGCATTGAACTGGCTTAACAACACTGTCGATGTAAACTTTTGTCTTTAAAATATCCTCGACGTTGCAAAGTCTAAACTATTTTATCTTTTCTTGGAACCTTAGTTTTGACCGGAGATGTGGGTGTTCGGTTTCTCTGTTCAATACTAAAATCGTTATTTCAGACAGATAACCGGCTTAATTTCATACAAACAAATCAGAATTTGGACAACAGTTCGCCGAAGATGCCAAATTGGATGCCTTAAACAATATTGCAGCAACAGTTTCGAAGGATGGCAGAATACTGAAAGAGTTAGATGCCTTCGATATCACACACCAGAGCAAGGCAGTCATTAAAGAGTTCTACGGGAGTTGTTTTTTTTAAAGTTCAGTTTGTTTTATGTCAAATTCTCCTTTACGTTAGAGGTAAAAATTGCACTTCTATTCCTTGGCAACTTTTTACCCCATCTGGGAAAGAAGTATACAGACGAAGCTTCACAAGGCCCCTCTGTTTGGCACACACACGCACACTCAGTTTTGGATTATTTCTGCCAAAACAAAGAAATTCAGCACACGAACATCGAGAGTTCCAGAAACATGAATAAGAAGGAAGATCTGTTGTCACGTTTAGTGCATTAAGGATCTTCTCTGTGAAATTTCAAATCTTTTGAGAACAGAACCAGTAAATGAGAGGACTGCAATTATCTCCCACTGAACGCAGGTCTGATTTCTACAGTAAACAAAGTTTCCACAATTTCGTGAAAGCGAACAATCAGAGGTACAGCAAACCTATCCGCCAAATTTACGGACTCCAAGACCTCTGTCAAATGGGTACTTCAGTAAGTACGAATTCTCTCTCTCTCTCTCTCTCTCTCTCTATATATATATATATATATATATATATATATATATATATATATATATATATATATATATATACACTAAATTATATTAGACGATCTTAATGGTTTAGGAACGATGTAGATCAAGTCACTCACCAAATGCACGTGAATATATTAAATGAAACAAAAAAAAGTATTTTCATCACTATATCTCATTGATCACCTCTCACACACTCTATATCTATAGCTATCTAATATATATATATATATATATAAACTCTCTCTCTCTCTCTCTCTCTATCTATCTATCTATCTATCTATCTATATATATATATATATAAAGAGAATCCATTTCTCAAAACTTGGTACAGAATGTGGACCTGATTTTAGGCAAATCACAACAATTTTGAATATCAATGCTACATTTTATGAAGATGTTATATTTGATTTTAGCTAGAAGGCATATAAAGGAATAATTTGCCTCTACGCCCTTTCTTACATTTTTTTGCTCATTCAATTCTCTTCTCTAACAAGCATGAAAGTTCATTACAATTACAAAGTTTGCTTAGGCCTGTTAGCAGCTTGAGCCAGTGCTGGAAAGCTCAAGCTCGCTCACATGTCGAACTCGTCAAACTCGATTCCGACTGGGCTCGAGTTCAAGTTACCAATAGATCCCCAGTAGCTCATGAGCAGCTCGACTCACTTGCACTCCTAACTATTCAAAATCAGTAAGATATTGAAATATGCACAATACAAGGCCAGTCTAGGTAAATTTTTCAATTTAACGAATTAGTAAATCCGGTGAAAAAGATTAAGAAAACTTTTCATGGGTAAAATTCCTTTTAACAAAATAAAACGTGTTAGGCACCAAGAGCCTTGGCTCAACGGCACGGCCCTCTAGCGCCATTGCTGCTGATCGAGAGTTTGACTCCGAAAGGGTGCATGTGTGTGTGTTAGGCTTGGGCCTCCTCTTGTAACAAATAAAAAATAAAAAATAAAACGTATTAGCTGTTGGTGTGTCGGTACCCGAAAATGCTCAAATATTTTCTTATATTTTTCCTGCATTTTAGAATTGAGATAATTGCCAGGGGTAGACATAATAAGAAAAAGGAATAGTTTAAAATTACAAAACAGCTCTTGGCCTGCCTACGGACCCTCCCTCCTTGCAAATCTAATATGTGCTTTTCCAATGGTTCCGTGCACCCAGTCCTTTCTCGTCATTTGGCTAAGCAAATGAGGACATCTCCGTAATTGCTTTTCTTGCAAATCCTTAAGCCAGCTTTGTGCAATTCGTAATCCTTTTAGCAAAGTCCTGAACAAGTTAACAAATATTTAAGAATTTTTTTGCTTTTCCAAGAAGGAAAGCACTGTAAGATTGATAGCTACTGGTAGAGATGGCCGGTTCTTAACCGGCCCGACAGCTTTAAACCATCGGTTTTGATATTTTAAATTTTTTTAAAAAAATTTAAATTTTAAATAAAATTATCGATTTTAACTAGTTTTTAGATTTAAATCGAAATCCGTTCAAAACTAACAAGAACCAGCGGTATAGAATCACTAGTTTTGGTTTACCCAAAACCAAACATGTCTAGTTACAAGTCTTTGCCATCGAATTTTGAATTGATTTTCTGTTTAGTACTAAAATAATGAAATGACATAATTGAAATAATATTGTCTGAATCTTAAACCTTAATGACTCATTGGTTATATTTATTCTTAGAGTTAGAAAATTTAAGAGAAATTAAAGGTTAAATATGGTAATTTAATCAAGATACTTAATCAAATAAAAAAGCTCGATTCTTTTGTGTCTTAGCTTTTAGATTTATGCTAAGCATTTCAATAAATGTTACTTCAAGTGAAAGAAGCTTTTAAACATTGACGAAGAATATCTAAAGAAAGATTTAATGTGCTTAAGGATATGTAAAGGAAGATTTGACGTGTTGATGATATAATCAATTAAAAAAAGAATTTTAGAATATCTTGATTATAGAAGCCTAAATACAAATTTTGCATCTCAAAAAAGCTTGTAAGATTAAAGTTTAATTTTCTTTTTATACATTTCAAATTTAAAACTTAAATGTGCAATAACTCCATTTTAGCACTTCAGTTCGGACCTACTGAAGCCAAGCTCGGTTGTCGTTCATGCTCATTTCTTTTTCATTTTATTTTCGTTCTTGCTACTGAAATCGAAACGTGGGAAACACTCCTCATACAACATATGAGGGTGGCAACGCACCACCGACCTGAATACACACGTACGCACGTCACACTTGCAAGCACACACACACACACACATATATATATATATATATATATATATATATATATATATATATATATATATATATATATATATATATATATATATATCTTTTTTTGGTATAATGAAATGGCTTGTCACGGGTAAACTTGAATCGGCGGTTCCAAAACCACTTTTGGATCTAGGAATCGGAACCGAGTAAAGAATAGAAAGATTTGGTTGCGGTTTGAAGACACAGGTTCTAGGTTGAGTCCTAAAGTGCTCGAAACCGGAAAAAGTCATTAAAAGTTTTGTAGTTTTTTAAAAAACCAAAAAACTATGGAACCACATTTCCTGTTCCAACCAAGTTCCAATTTTATGAAAGGTGAAACTGAAATTGAACTGGATGATCCTTAGTACCAGTCTAGTTTAACCGGTTCCAGTTCCAACTGGTTCCTAGTTGATCGAAACCGCGAAGCCGGTGCCAAATTGTTCATATCTAATAACATGCAAGTCGATCGATTTCCAGGTAGGCTAACGCTCTGTTGCATAAATAATACATGCACATAAGACAATCTAGTGTCACAGGAAGGCCAAATGTTAGTCGAACTGTTATATACATGTAAATATAAATCTCTATAAGTTTATATACAGTGTATATATACATATATAAGTTTTATAACCTTATATATATTTAAAAGTTGATATACTTATATGGATATAAATCTTAACAAGTTTATAAATTCATGTATATGAGCATATAAAATATGAACTGCAGATCTAAATAATCTGATGCTATAATACATTGCATTTAACAAAACCATAGAACAAGTAGAATCATAGTTCAAAACCGAATCAAACCGGTTCTCAGTTCTTAACTATAAGGAAACTGAAGCAAATCGTACTGTAACCAGAACTGAACCAGGAACACCCCTAATTACGACTTTCTCCTTTTTTAAATTCAGATCTATGCAATGAAAATCATGTAATATATTCATCAATCTTTTCTTGACATTTTGATTATATTTGTATGGCTGGTTCTCAAAAGGTTGAGTTTTGCTATAAATCCAAAACTTAAGAGGAAAAAAAAAAAGACAATGAAAAAGATGTTGGCACTACAAAATCAGTTTTAAGATACCATGTCTCTGGAAAAGGTGATTCGGATTGACGGGATTTCATTGTCTTAGCATCATAAAAGAAGGCTTATACAACTAATGAAACATGCCAAATTAAGATTAACAACATAGACAACTCAAACTTTAGTTAAATCATCAACTGATGGCATCTTTCTTGTCGGTTCTGGTTTTGGTTTTGGGTTCGGTTCGATCAATTTTGATTTCTGTTTCAATTGATTTTTGAGCCACCGAGTTTTGATCGGAACCAACCGTCGGTTTGATTTCAAACCAACCATGTCTAACTGGTGTCATCTTTGGCCAAATAAAAAACTTTTCCTTTGTATATTGTAGTTAGAGTTGCTAATATATCTAACCGACAGCTGAGAATGTCCTCCCAAATTTGAGTTTAATTCCCTTAATACATAAAGGAATAAAATCAATTTATGTGTCTGCTCTCAAAAGCATAGTTTGACATGCAATTCAAAAAGCACAATTTGACATTGATTTTCGTGCCGACGAGACCTCTTCATGCATTATATATTAAAAACCAGAGCCTGCAAATATTTCATCACCAACTTTAGCATGCATGTTTGAATGGATATATTTTTTTAGTGGTAAACTTTTTCTTTAGGACATGAAAACTTCGTCCTATTGAAGGCATGAGGGACATGTTTGGTTGACTTACTTGGATCTGAATCAAAAGAAAACGGATTCCAGGTAGAACCCAACTTCTGTACCAAAGCGATTTGGATCCTAAGCCTCGACTTACATTAACAGAAAGAAACAATGGTTTTCCTACTACCACTAAGGGTGTGTTTGATTCATGGTGCCAGATCCTTCGTACTAAAATTGCAGGCCTAAGCTCGCATGAGCTTATAATCATATGATTATGAGGAATATGGTTCATTATTTGATTTGTAAGTGAAATTGGTGTTTTGTGTTTTTGTGCAAAGTGGAGTAGTAATATAAGATAGAAAGAGGTGCTTGGGTTTTCGAGCAAGGTTCAGTAGCTTGAGTTTTTATGCAAAGCCCATGGATCTTGTTCTTTTGGCCCACCTTCCTTTTAGTGCCAATATTCTTGATTCAAATTGGGCTTATTGAACTATAGTTTCATGCCATCGACAGGTTTTGGGTCTGATACAAAATAAATACTTTAAACTACATGCCCAAGAATCGAAACCCAATTCCCCTTGAATCACCAATCAAACACACCTTAAGAAAACCATGAGAAAAGTTCAACACAGACCCCTCCATGTTAAAGGTTCATATGGTTTGAAGGCTAATGAAATAGACTAGCTCATTATACTTGGCTTATTTTACCAGGAAAAAACATTACTTGGAGAATGATCTTAAATGTGTTTAGATTAAGTAAACACATGAGCGAGCGAGCAAAACAGAGAGAGAATTATATATATAGAGAGAGTTGCTAGATATCCTCTCATGCCAGACATATGTATTACTTAATCATCACCACCATTGGTAAGATCAATCGAATGGCGGTGTTGATCGATGTCGTTTGTGTTCTCTCTCTCTCTCTCTCTCTCTCTCTCTCTATATATATATATATATATATATATATATATATATAACACTTAAAAGGGGAGGAAGTATCTCCCTTTTCATTGTGATCGATGGTCTGGGTATCCGCACTTTGGTGTATTTCTTTTTAATGCTTTGCACTTTTACATAATGTTTATTAATCAATTCTTACTGATAAAGAAATCGGCCATTATTTGTAGAGGAGAAACTATGAGGGTCCCCGATTTCTATTTTATAGTCTTGCTGAAACTACAATGGTGCTCTTGCGGTGGCTTTGTGTGAGCGACAATTTTAGAAACGACACCGACATATTCATAATACGAATGTCTTAATTAATTAATTTTGAGCTTATCATCAACTTTGTTGAAATGATAGATGATGCACTTCTAACCACACATGGCTGTTAGGGTTCCATGTCCAATCACATTTGCTTTTTATGAAGATACAACCCAAAATGCAATTCTTTTTCTACACGTACACTCTCTAAAAGAAAGATTTGATGGTTTTGAAATGACCATGAATTTCTAAAATGCCTGAAATTTAAAATTTTAATTTGTACTCTTATTAGTCAGTATTCGTGTGATATATATATATTAGATAGAGAGAGAGAGTGGGTGGAGAGAGATGGGCAGTTTATATATATATATATATATATATATATATATATATATATATATATATATATATATATATATATATATATATATATATATATATATATAAAGAAAGAGAAGAGGTAGTTCTAAATGTATAAATCTTTGAGTGTATAATTATATAAACATCTTCACTTATCTTTGAGATGAATGGTTGAATTGATAAAATAAAAAACATTTAATACATATATTACACTAAGTGATGTACAAAAGTATAATTATACTTTTCTAATTCAATTTTCTATCATTGATTAATTCAATTCAATTGTAAAGATTATATCCCAAACTCAATAGCATGCTCCTTTATACATTCTAACTTCTTTATACACTTTGCTGCTTTTATAAGAAGAGTACGACCAATATCATAGTGTTCCTATATGTTGGTGCAGAAAGAAATATGATTAGGGTTTTACATCTTTAGGATGTAACTTTGTTATCCAAATAGAAGAAGCAAGACCCCATTCACATCTTTTGTGTTGATTTACACGAGCGCATGATATTATCTACATTTTTCATAAGTTTCCTTTATGAAGGGAGCAAAACATATGAAAAAGTAAGCAAATAATGAAGAGGTTTACTGTCGAGATCAACAGTGAAGATGTTTATGTACGATTAAGAAAAAGAGAGAGAGAGAGAGAGAGAGAGAGAGAGCACATATGCATGGTTAAACATGCAGACGACACAAAATCTTCACTACGATTTCATTTATGTACTCGTCAACTCAAGTGTCCTTGAGTATTGATCAGTTTCACCTAATGAATCATATAAATGATTGAAAAGGTAAGGTAAATACAAAATTTTTGCTATTTGGTCCCGTGCAAGAGGACCCAGGTGAACGTTCTCGAATTGGGATGTTCCCTTTGTAACAAGTTGTCCCATACCCGGTAAGCAAGTCCCCATTGGCATGACTTGTACGCCTCTCCCCCTTGGCTCACTTATATATGACTTTAACCCTCTTTGGCCTTTTACTCTCTCCTTGCTTCTAACATCCCATTAACTATTATGTTATGAGGATGCCGGCCACGTGCTCACAAGATTCCTATCACACGTGTATTGGGACGAAGTACTATACTTGATTTGGATTTGATTTGATTTAGAGTCATTTGAATCATATTTTAGATGATGTATTTGGATTTCAATTAAGGTTAAATGACATATTACTGTCATGGTGTCACATTTGGTGTATAAGTGTTTACTTTCTATTAGTGGCATGACATAGTGTTTGCACCATTATGTTCTATTCACATTTTGACCTCTAGACTATATTATGATACTCGTCTTATTTTAGATGGAATTTTTTCTGTCATAATTTATATTTGCTTTTCTCCTTTTCATTGAGATTGAGAGATCAACACTGCGAGGGAGACAAGGTCGAGTGGTTTTTATGAGAAACGTGTGTTTAAATTAGAGAGATTTGTACGGTTTTCCACCTCAAGTTACTATTCTTAGCAACAGCACATATATTTAAGATACGTTTATTTCGTATATTACGACAGTTTTGCCCTTCCCTAAAAAGAGGGTTAAATCCACGTATGACTCACTGTGAAGTCGCTCTCTCTTTCTCTCTCTCTCTCTCTATATATATAATGCTAGCTTAAATATTAATAAATTTCAATCATTCATCTTTTTGAAGTTTGAATTTGAAAAGAAAAGTTCATACATACTTTTAGAAGTTATACTTTATTCACATGATCCTTTTTACTTTTTAAATTCAAAATTCAGTTATCAATTATTAAACATAAACGACTAAGATTTGTTTGAAATATCAAATTCTCTCTTTCTTTATATATGTGTATGCATATATATAAAAATAGAAAAACCATCTATATAAAAAAACCGGATCTCATATATATATATATATATAAAGAGAAATAGAAATTAGATCATATCCACTTCTTACATATGCTTTTATGGTATGAGTATAATTTTTTAAATTTTATGAGTTTTTAGAAATAATAAAAAATAGTATTATTATACTTATATCTTTGAAAAACAATATTTGAGCATGAATGAATAATATCATTAGTGGACAGGATTTAATCAATATATATATATATATATATATATAACGGATCAACATTACAAGCAACAATTTGATGGTGTAATAAAGTACAGCCGATCCATGGTTTAAAATAAAAAAGGAAATTAAAAGTAGAATAGGAGGCTTTCTATAGAATAATGCAATTTGTGTGAACAATTGAAGGAAAATGTCGTTTGCATTTAAGTTATTTTGTTTTGTAAGGGGAGAATGATTCCACCAAAGGGGTAGGCATGAAATCGAGAGCCAGGCTTCTAAAAGAGTATCTTTCGTTTCTTTACTCTTTTTCTTAATTTTCTAACCAATCCAAGCTTAGGACAGAGACATGACCCTCTTTGAAGATTGAGCAAAGCAATAATGTCTTGAATTTGTCGCTTGTCATATTCATCTATTCGATCAGTCCTCGTTGGCCCATTCCTTGGATTTCTACGATACAATAAATATTATTTCTTTTTTTCTAAAATTATTTTTATTAAAAACTCAAAATTTTGGGGTCGAGGAGGAGGCGGCAAAGGGTGGCTCAAGGCAAGATAAGACTTACAAATTTAGGTATTGCCAACATAACCTAAAATTTTTAGGGCTTAAAAGGTTTATATATAATAAGTGTCTAAAACAATTTTGAGGCCTAAAATTGATACTTAATAAGTTTAAAATTCGGGGGCCTAAGACGGTTGCCTTGGTGGCTTTACCGACAAGTCACCCTAAGAAGCACACCTTTCAAAGAAAAAAAGCATCTAACCTAAATTTCACCTACCTGGATTTCGTCTGATCCTATAAACTTTTCGGGATCCGGCACTGGGACGGTAGGCCCAGTTCCAGCGACCCACTCTTAGGGTGAGGGGCTTTTGTGTGAAAAAGGAGGCCAGGGGCCCCTTTCAAGAAGCATACTCTGCAACCCACGTTTGACTTGAACATATGGGCTGGGACTATATATAGTCCCTGCATCACAGGGCCTAGGCCGTTGAATCAAACAGCCCCGTATCGCATGTTTATTTCGGCCTGGACCCGAGTCCGCTCTACACCTCATAAATTGTGATTTAGAGGTAAGAATCCTAATCTTGTTGAGTGAGTATCATGAATCTGTTTTGCTAAGCCAAAAGTATGCATTTTCCATTCCCTCAAAACTGAATTAAACATCAATTAGATCAAAGGAGGGTCATCAGGGGCCCAAAAGCCTCTCAAATATAGTTCCTTTTGCCATATAACTTTATTTATTTGTCTTCTTAACAAGACCGACGACTTAATTATCATCCCCTTGATTGCGATTTTGTTCGGGCCGACAGACAATGGAAGAAAAAGAATGAGGCTCAGACCTTGCCCCTTTACCCTTTAAGCAAGCCCGTCCCCAAGCTTCAAAAGCTTGTTGGGTTATTAACATATTAATTAAAGATTCCTCTAAACCATAAGAAAACAATAATTCTTCTTAATCCCCCATTTTAATTACTCACAAACTTTTCAATGTTCATGCATCAACCAATTATCGGTAATTCCGGGGAAAGGCCTCAATAATAGTGGCTTACCACTCAAGCCTCAATTTGTTTGCAGCTTTGTTTTCTTTTTCCTTTAAATAGCGCTAGGCATTAGGTTCAGCTTAAGCTAATATCGCCGAATTCCTCAATGAATTGCTAGGTTTCTATAGGAAATTCGAAGGCGAATGTTAGCATTCGGTGGTTGTGCACTGCACCTTTCCGCAGATTACTCCCATGAAGCTTGCATCTTCGGAAGACTTTCAAGTATCGGAATAGTACGAATATCGTGGACAGTTAGACATGCTTTCGATTATATTCGGCAATATTCAACAATGCAAACCTGAGAGAATTTGATAAATCCCACTACTAAATAGTCATTCAGTTGCTATAAACTGTTGTTCTGGCAAAAGCCGACTCCATGAAATCGTTCCATTTGATGATCGATAACAACCTTGGACTGTATCTTTCAACTATGCTGAATGTTGTCATTGAGGTATAAGGAACTACTGCTAATACTGTGAAATACAAGATTGACATATCTTTTGATAGAACTCAACCATCGAATATCGTCATTCGTTTGGTGCAAACTATTATGTTTCAAAGTAGAACATTATTAGTTTTGTCTTTTACCGTCTCATATCAAATTCCAAAGCTCATCTACTGCTATATATATTCAATATGAAACTCTTAGTGCATCATGGGAAGCCTTTATCTCCTTATTTGAAGAAACCAAATTTGCAATATTTTGAGATCAAGGCTCTTTGTATTGATCAGGTTAAACCTTATTGTATAACCAACATAGCCCATTTAGCCAATCGAAAGAGGGTCACATTGATCTAAACTTGGAGCCGAATAATATGATATTAGTTGGGCATTTTCAAAATACGAGAAACTACGCGAGCATAATTGGGATTGTGTTATCAAATTGACATAGATTTTATGAGCAATTATTGACCAGATAATAATTAACTGAAATTTGAAAGAATGCTCATTTAGGACATATGGGCCCATACTGTGAGGCTGTTCTATGCAATAGGAAATGTATAACATAGTGCCAAAAAGCATAGTTCAAGGTGCATTGAGTAAGGATTGGACCCATATTGCATTAATTTTTTCTTGGGGCAGGCCCAACGCTTCATATGGAAAATTGAGGCTTATTTGAGATCATTGTCCTTGGATGTGACCTTCTTTGTCAAGGTTTAGGTACTTTAGGACCAGCATTTATTTTTGGAGGTCACACGGGCTGCATTACGACATGAATAAACCCCACAAGGTACTATTTTGTAGGTGAACCAAGTATTAAATAGACTATTGGTATGTCTTGATGTTGTGCCAACCTCTTCGATAATCAGCTGTAACAAATTGCGATGAATCGCTAATTTCTAATGAACAAAATCAGAGAACAGCATTTTAAATTTAATAAAGAACTGCAAAAATTATTTTGAGCTTGCATAGTGACATATATGCAAGAAGCATGGACAGGAGGGGCATTATATATATATATTGTAAATTTTTTATTTCTCAAGAAAATTAAAAGTGGAACATGATCAAGCACTAAATCCACCGAGACAAAAGCATGGACAGGAGGGGCTGGACAAAGGTGTTGAGTTGAAGGCAACTCCATTCGATTCCAGTTAGGTGCAATGAGGCAGGATGGCTTTATCAAGGTGGGTCACATAAGGGAAGGTGGTCGTGTAGTTGACCGGAGGTGTAGGACCAAGTGACCCGATTTGGTTGTGGATGACTGACTACATGGTGAATGAAAACAATTAGTTTTTAATCAAAGATCATGAACCTTAATTCATTTGGTGCAATTCAATAAGTGAAGCTGCAGATATTCTCTCTTCCCTTGCATGCTCATGATACTAATGGTATGTTCTTGTGTTCAGGCATCTAAGCAAGTCAATGGATCAAATACATCGGATTAGTTCGATTCAGTTTTGAAACCATGTCTGATTGATACACTGGTTTATATATTGCTGCTCCGAATGTCCGATTAATATCGGAAAGTGTGATGAATGTCCATTATACTGAGACCCATATCTTAATCCAATTATGGCATTAAATTGTTGGGTTTGATTTTGCTTTCTTACAGATTATCCAATCTAGACAGACTTAAACTGCTATTCAAAGGTTATTTTTTATGTTTATCATAAAAATGTTCACTAATTAACTCTACCAATTAAGCCAAGTTTAGTACAAAGAAGATTTTAACAAGTGGGTTCAGATTCAGTATTCATTAGTTTGCATCCTAGTTACCCGATCCAAATATGAATTCGTTGCACCATTTACATATGAAACGCAACCGGTTGTTGTTTGTGTTGGATTGAATATCGAATCATCATTCAGAATCATATCAGACAAAACCTGACCAGATTCAATTTTGCTAGGATCCGACCCAAATACGGCCGATCGGCATGCGAAAATCGGATCATATAGTCGTCTACTGTCGGTGCTCTTCTCCAACTCCTTTAAGATGATTATTTAAGGCATGGGACCTAGCTAATGAGTTTGCTTTATCACGTCATTATCCCACATTATGTGGTGACCATGATTTTCTTCCTCATTTAAGGCCATGATTTTCCACACTAACCTCAATTAATTGAGATCGGCACCGTGTGAATCTTGAGTTCTTGGTTGTCAACATAAAAATGAATTTTCTTAAATTCACAAGTGTCCCAGCAAGAATCACTAGTAGGAAATAACTTTTCTCAGTAATTATGTATAGAGAAATGTCTTGTCAATGAGTAAATACTCTTCTTCTTCTTCGTCACAAGAGAAGGCGGAAGCCTAACACACACCTACACATGCACCCGTTGGGAGTCAAACTCTCAACCAGCAGCAATGATGTTAGTTCTTGGACAAATGTATGACAAGAGGAGGCTGAAGCCTAACACACCTAGATATACACCCTCTGGGAGTCAACTCCCCACCAGCTCCAGCGGTGCTAGAGTGCCTTGGAAAAATGTCTTGCCAATAACTTTTCTCAGTAATTATGTATGGAGAAATGTCTTGTCAATGAGTAAATACTCTTCTTCTTCTTCTTCTTTTTCTTCTTCGTCACAAGAGAAGGCGGAAGCCTAACACACACACCTATAGAAAAATGACTTGCCAATGACTAAATACTTTTTTTTTTGGTCACAAGAGGTAGGTGAAGCCTAACATACACCTACACATGTACCATATGAGAGTTAAACTCTCCACCAACAACGGTGCTAGAACGTCCTGCCGTTGAGCTTACGCTCTCCGTGCAACAAGTATTTTGATACTAACCAAAAATACATATTATAACATATCAAACATTTTTCTTTTTCTTTTTTTCTTGTTGCAGCAAAGCCTAACACACACATGCATCCACCTGCCACACGAATCAAACTTGCCACCTCCAAGTGGGTGTCAAAGAGCCCTACCGTTAGCTAACGCTCTTGGTGTATAACATACCAAACTTTAGCTAGACATTTGTGCATATCGTTGGTGACTATTTGCGACCGTCAAAATAAAAGTTCCAGTTTAGTTCAAGCAGTTGGCAATGACTGTAATCCAAAACAAATCTTGTATTTTTTCGATTTATTATATAGTGACTGTGTTATGCTAAATTTCCCCAAAAGGCAACGCTTTTGCTCGAGAATACTGTAAAAAGATAAGCAGGATGGTCTTGGGGACACATTTTTGTCACACACACACACATATATATATATAGAAAGGCATCATATAAGCAGACGAATGTTGTGGTGTCGACTTCAATCTTGAGGAAGGCAATGGACAATCGTAATCAATTGTATTAAATTCAGAAATTTCCATAACAAAAACTCATGCAATCATGAAAATGGAATAAGACATCTGTGCATGTAGATGTTTCTTGCACGCTCTCTCTCTCATACACACACAACAACAATAACTAAGCTTTTTCTCATATTAGATAGGGTCAACTATATGAATTCTTTGTTTTCATAGAACTCGATTATGTGTCATATTAACCATTAACTTAATATAAGTTAAATCATATTTTTTATTTTTTAACATTGTGCAGTTTTTCACCTTCTCTTTTAATATTTTCATAATGTAGTTTCTCATGTCTTTCATACATAAAAAAAACATACATATATACACAGTCATACAAATTTTCAGTATTAGCTCTACATGCCATGAAGAAGGTGGGTAAGTTGGCAGGACACACTCCTGATTAAATTTTTCTTTCCTTGTTCATAGAGCAAAACCTTTAATTATCTCATCTCTCATAAATGTAGGGAAGAATCAATCCAAGCTATAGATGGCCGGTTTCATAGGGGTTTTCATTTAAGTCTGGAATCGTTCCAAACATGTAAAATTATTATATATATATATATATATATATATATATATATATATATATATATATATATATATATCAAAACTGATAGTTTAAAACCGACAGTTCCAATTTAAAACCGGTTCTGATTTCATGAAACCGAAACCGAACCCGAACCAAGTGATTTTCGGTTTTGGATCCCTCGTCCAAATCAATTACATTATTGATCAATGATCATAAAGCATTATTTTATCTTTATATTTAACAATATCACGCATATTATAAAAGGGAAAATGTGGGCCCGACAAAAGGACTTCACAATCCTTTGCCATGACGTGGGCCCAGGAAGGTAGAGCGGAACTCACCGTCATCCATACAACGATCCCGCTGCTTTGTCCGCATGCGTTTCTGGGTGCTGAGCTGGCAATCCAACCACGCCTTCGTCGTCTGAAACGTGGCGCTCGAATCGGTCCCCACAAGGGAAGCAAACAACTCTAAGGCTACTTTGGTCATTATGCTCGTTGAGTTATACACGTGTAAATCGTTCGCACCTAGAACTAAATTCCAGAATACATACAAAATGAGATGGAGCCCGACAGCGAATAGACAAGAGCGTTAAAGGAAAAGTTTGCGTCCACACGTGAGTGGAGTCATCCGTTTTGTCCGTCGCTTCTTGGTTAGCACGTGCGATCCTCTGGCACGTAGCGTAGACTTATATATATATATAGAGAGAGAGAGAGAGTTATGAAAGAAAGAAATAAAAAGAAATGGTATTAAAATAGAGAATGTCCTTTTTAAATATTTTGATTGTTTTTAGATCAATCATAAAAATCGAATTATTTTACATTTAATGCAAAAAAAAATTTAAAAAAAAATCAAAGCTCTATAAAAATATTTTTTATGTACCTTATGTATTTAACTTGTTCTCTCTATATATTGTTAACTTGTTCTCTATATATATTGTTATTGTGTGCTAGGATTGGTGTTATTGGACTTCTCTCTCTCTCTCTCTCTCTCTCTCTCTCTCTCTGCATTATTGTGTTGCTTTGTGTTCTATTTTGCATCAATGGCTTGAGCCTATTGAGATCTAGTTAAGTACTATGTCCACTCCACAATTTTAGTTGGGGCTGTAGAATTTCATTCATGTCAAGAACGAGCATCTTGAAGGGATATCTGACGGGTTGGGGTCTTCTTAGGTTGGTATATACAGTGTTTTCTTATTATATTAATCCAAGCTCCTTAAAATCTAAGTTCACTGGCATTTGCGAGGAATTTGTATCACTTGCAAATCCAAAATAAGAGTAATTTATAACCAAGATCCTCCTTTCTCTGTAGGAGCTCGACGCGTCGAGAGTGGAGGGTGATGCTAACCGATTGTGCGCAATGGTGATGAAGCTTTTGGATGATATGTTGTGGCCTGTAGGTCGACTCAGTGATGTAGAAGATGCCGGCCGGCAATATCACTTGGGACGTACGTGTTGAAAGAATAATTTAAATATTGTACATTAGCTTATATTGTAAGGCTTCCCTCAGTTTAGAGAAAATAATCAATTATTTATTACCATAATTACAATAATACATTTAAAGAGAACTCCTTATTTACAAAATGCTTCTCTCTTTTCGTGCATATAAAGATCAATTTACGTTGCATCACGAACTGTTGGATGACCTTATTGTGCTCTCTCCCTCTCTCTCTCTCTCTCCATAATGGGTGTGTGCGGGTGTGTGCTTATTACATGACGATACTTGTTTGTGTCCAATAGCTAGTGACTATTTGATTGATGGTGCAGGTGTCCATGAGTGTACGTGTTGCGTATGTTTGTACACACATATATACATATATAGATGTATATATTTATATATGTATGTATAACAAGTACATGTAACATGATCGTATTGGGTTGTGGCAATAGGTAATGACTATTCAATTTTTGGTATGTGTTTATGCCTGTAAAAAGAAATAGCTAAAGAAGAAAACTCCACTCCTGATGTAGTTTGGATCCAAGGATTTGTTTTATTTAATTTTGGATAGTTGCTTAACTTGCTTTTCCTTTGGCTATTGATTGAAGGTTCAAATTCCATCAGGGTTTCCTATTATGGATGTGTTTTCTATAAATATTTGTTATGGCTCATTAAGACAATAGCCAATTTTATGACTAGTTATATTGATAATTATTTTTTTCTTTTATCCTTCATCATCTTTCATTTGTTTCTCATTGTCTCTGTAGCTTTGTATAATGTTGAGTCAGATCTCAAGTAATAACTTGTTTTTAATACTGGACATATAATTTACTTAACATTGACATTTACATCACTTGGTATCAAAGTTAGGTCATAGCTACAATAATTTACTATACTCAGAATTATGATCAGTTAACTCTCAAAGTCAGATAATAGCTATAATTTGACGAGAGACAATTTTGGTACAAAAGAAGCTTCGTTCTTCTGAAGAAAGACGTGATGTAGATGACCACAATACTGTCCATCTTGTCAGGATACCGCCATGACCTCCTGTTAAGACATTGCAGATGACCACACTATGATTCGCCTCCTTCTCTTGCGCACAAAAAAGCACTCTCATCATTCGACTCAACCTCTCTTTCTCCCTTGAGGGAGAGTATGAGGGAGAGAAAGGAGAAAAGGAAAGATTGGAGGAAGACAAAGGCTCTCTCTCTCTCTCTCTCTCTCTCTCTCTCTCTCTCTCTTCATGAAGAGCCATAGTTTCACAACCAAGTCACCTAAAACTGATTGAGCATGATATCGACGTCCACAGAAACCCTATGTAAACATGTTTTATTTTGCTCTTTATCATTTCCTCAATTGACTTAACTAAACAAATGAAGATCATTGTTATTTAATACCTTTAAAAGGCAAAGCCTATATCAGGATAGATTGGAAGGAATGACATTAAAAATTAACATGACCATTTACTAATGATAAGGAAGAAGAGCAGTTGAATGTTGACATTATTATCATGATATAAATTCTAAGATTCAGATGAACTAAACTGACATGTGAGCTTACAAAAGAATAGAGAAAATGTAGAACCCTGAATGTCCTGATTCTTGGAACCTCATCCAAACTTGGGTAGGACATATGACATAGTCAACACAACATATCAGGCTGCGCTAGCTACGCTGATCCAGAGTTCATGATCGAGCACTTCCTCCAATGAAACATATGACAGTCAAGAAAAATAACCCCTTTTATGAAGTTGTGATGAGCTCAAAGCTAGTCGATGATTTAAATGTAAGTTGTGTATTCTTAATAGATCTGCTCGTATGAATGTACCCTATAAGCCTTGCTTTATCATTGCATAGCTACTAAGGCAGATCATCTTGTCCATAGCAAAGGAATTTGCATTACTTACAAGACTAGAGTCGATCTGGATCTGTTAAGATCAAGCTCGTCTTATTGAAATTATGTCTTCACTTTGAGACTGTGGTTAGTTAGAATGGTATCATCTCATAAGAGAATGCTATGCTTTTTCTATTATCAATTTGTGTATCACATACTAAATAACAAGAAGATATTTTTTCCCTTACAAGCATGCGCAATATTCTGCAATTTGAAGCTGCATTTGTCTCTGTGTTTTCTACAAGGTGCTCTGAAAATTAGAGAGGCAGCCACACAGGACTCCAGTGAGAATGTGTGAGAAATTGGACAGTAGAAGTTACAAAAGCGGGACACAAAGATCTCTAAAGTGTCGGGAAGACACGATAAAATATGATCATGCCTTTTTGAGTTAAATGCTAATAGCACAAAATTGAAATCAATGGCGACTTATAATCCATGTATCAGACACCACTTTAGTGAGATGAAAGGAGATTTGTTGATAGATTTTGCAGGCTAGGACATTGAGGTGAAAGGAGAGATGTTGCAGGCTAGGACATTGGTTAAGTGATGATAGATTTTGTGGGCGAAGGATTGCTTTTGGTTTCTGTTTCTATCTACTTCATCTTCCACATGTGTTAAGAAACTTGATGCGTATACTTTCTGTTCAGGAATCGCATTGCTCTTCGCTGCTGTGCTCGCTCTATTTCATGTACAAATCATTGTCATAGAAAAGAAACAACTTCGTTGTCATACTGGTTTCAGTCTGAAAGAGAAGATGTTTTTAATCATTGAACCGACTTGCTTGTACATGCTGATCATGTTCGTTAATCACTGAACCAACTTGGCTAACAAGGAAACTAGGTTATTCTTTCAACTGCTTCAATTAATTATGAAACTGGGTTACTTTGAATTTTCAACTTCGACCTGAATTTCTCTACCACTCATACAACTGAGGCAAATCTACCGAAAAGTGAGAAGAATAATTCCCCTGCCTGCTTTCTACTTTAGCGATTAGCTTCTGCAAAATATTTAGTCTAAGAACATTGAAGTTTATACAGAAGCTTCTTTCTCAGCATTCAGATATGATTTATATCATATATTGTTTTCTTTTTAATCATTTCCTGAAAATATTTCTATATGCTACAGGTGTTAAACTCTCCTTCCCCAAAACGATTTATAAATGAACTTTATGAACTGCAGGTGGATCGGGATACTAAAGATAGTTGCAACAGACGGGTGTTTGGGAATTCTGCACATATAGAGAGCTTGTCATTTGTAATTGACATAGTAAGATTGTGGGATTATTTGATGTGCTATTGGTAAAAACTCTCAAAAACAATTGAGCGTGAGCGATTCCAAATTGTTGAGAAGATTGATGTTAATGCGTTTCAGCTTGATTTGTTGCCTTACAAAGAGATGCACTCAGTTCTAAGTGCCGAAACCTCCAGCTTTTGTGTAATCTATACCAGACGAAGAACCAAAAGTCCGGCTCTATCCTACCAAGAGAAGCCATTATAATTATCTGATGCATCTTTGACTAAAAGGTAATCACAACTAATGAAGCACCATTGATCATAGTTCTTAAGAAGATCAGCAGAAGAACACAGCTTTCTAGCTGAACCAAGTAGCATAACACAATAGCATTGAAGAAGAAAGACATGTCCTGACGTGCATTCGTTTTCAAAAGAACTCAAATTTGCTCAGACGTCGTGAAGCCATGATCGAGGAGGACTCCCATAATTAATCTGCCCGGGTAAAAAATACCAATGCAGGAAACCAACTAGAACTAGGGATGTCTGCAGGGATCCACATGCTTCCTTCGTGGAGCTACAATAGTTTCAGAATACCTATGTTGGATGGATACCGGTACCTGGTACGGATACGGTATGGGGTACTCAATTTTTTTAAAAACTAGGTACGAGTATGCCACTATTAAAAAACAGAATAAAAAAATAATTTACATAAATATTATACATAATATTATATATATAGAGAGCATTCTGTATTTTAAAGAGCACTTGCTTGGCAAATAAATATCAAAGTAAATGAAAGTAACCAAACAATAATAGATGGTGAAATGCATAAAGAACTCATCATGATTCAAAAATGTACACAAAGAACCTTTGATTAAGCTTGCTTTTGATGCCATATTAGTTTTACATATTGATACATTTGTATCGCATATCGTACAATACCATTTTTATAACTATTGGTTTTTCTTTCTACTCCAACTTTAGTTTAGTTATGCAAGACGACGGAAGTGAACTAATTTTTCTATGGAAGTGCAAGATGGCTCTGGCATCATGATTCAAAAATGTAGAGAAAGAACCTTTGATTAAGCTTGCTTTTGATGTCATATTAGTTTTACGTATTGATACATTTGTATTACGTATCATACGATACAATTTTTATAACTATTGATTTTTCTTTCTACTCCAACTTTAGTTTAGTTCTACAAGACAACGGAAGTGAACCAATTTTTCTATGGAAGTGCAACTGCATGAGCGCAAGATGGCTCTGGCCTGATGGTTGATTCAAGCAGTTGCAAATGATATTTGGTGGTCCTAGATATAGGCAGTGTCCCCAACACTGTTCATGCTAAAATTTGTTTAAAGTGTTTGAATTTTTTCAGATGAATGTTCTATTTGAATCTGTGCTTGATGATTAATCTATGCAACCAAATTTTATGGCCTGGGACTGGCAGTTTTATGTCTTAAGCAAAGTTTTCACTCTTATGATTTGATTACCTAAAGATATCATCTGAAAATATTCTAGTCACATGCATTAGAGAAGCCCAAAGAACTCCCATCCAAGACTGAGAACCCAACTGCTTCCGTAAAGACCAGTGGCTTATATATATATATATATATATATATATATATATATATATATATATATATATATATATATATATATATATATATATATATATATATATATATATATATATATATATATATATATATATATATATATATATATATATATATAAATATAAAACAGAGAAAGAGAGAGAGAGATCAAAAAAGCCATGCTTGTGGCTTTGTTGCAGTTCATCATCAGCCACTGCGGCTGCATACCATATATACTCAGTTTCAGATCTCTTACACTGTTTGAGTTCGTAGCGCTGATGGACGCACTCTGTCAATCACTCCATTGTCATTCTTAAAAATTCACGTATACATGCTTAAAAAGCATGAAGTGGCATGCCCGTGGCTTTGTTGCAGTTCATCTGCCACTGCAGCTGCATACCGCATACGTACCACAACACTCAGTTTCAGATCTCTTACACTATTGGAGATCGGCGTGCTAATGGACACACGTTGTCAATCACTCCATTCTCATTCTTCGAAATTCACGTATACATGCTTTTTAACCATGAAGCGGCTGGAACAACTCACATAAGAGCCACAACTTGATGAAATTAAGACCTGTAGTTATCAATAATAATTCATATTTATATGTTTTTAAATTTATAAGTATGCTAAGGAAATTGGTTAGAAGGCCATACGATTTTCAATAAGTCCAGAGATTTTGTCAAAAACTGATTTTTTAACTTGAAGAGGAAAGGAATTTCATTTTCTCAAAAAGTTAATTCGTTTTGCCTCCTCTAGGTTGCTGCTCATTTTGGTATGAGCTCAGCTCCTTGTAGATGAGAGAATATGCATGACATGATCAACTCTTAAGCCTGTCTCCCAAACTTTTTATACTTCTCTTTTTGTGTTGAGAGACTCAATGAGAAAAGAGAGAGCAAGTTTGGGGTGGGCACTGAGAGAGAGAGTAATATATATATATATATATAAGTGTTTTGTGGATGTAAAATATAAGTACACTCTACCCTAAAAAAAGTCTTAAGTCCGCCCGTGATTGTGTCAGTGCAGTACACATTTATTTTTAAGATTCTTGATCTAAAGCTAGCTAAATGGCACTTATTCTACAAAAGATGTATACAAGTAACATGAAACAAGACCTATGTCCTCATATATATATATATATATATATATATATATATATATATATATATATATATATCGTAGGACCACTGCGACTCTTTTGAGAAATTAAAATAAAGAGGCCATGGTTTATTGGGAAGCAAAATGCCCTAAAAGATTAGGGGGCAAAGAAAGAAAAGGAAAGATAATAATTATGTTGAACAAGGACACATTGATCACTGACAAGAGGAAAAGAGACCATTGGGTCAAGAGGAAAGAGCAAAAGACTGAATCCTGCATGTTCAAATATGATCACTCTCATTCATCACAGCTTGTACACAACAATGAAAAGTGAGAAAAGGTGATGAAGACAGACAAAGGTATAGGTAGGACCATTGAAAACCTCCCCACAAGTGGCTCACATGCCACCATTCCTATACATGACCAATGAACATGAGAAACAACTGGAAGACAGCCTATTGCCCTCTTTGTGAAGGGCCTCCCACATAAAGCATTGGTTAGGGTCAGTAGCGGATCCAGAAATTTGTTTCGGGTGAGGCAGACTTCAGGTTCAGATGGGGCAGGCTTTAAATTTATTTATTTTTTTAAATTTCATTACAAAATACCATTTTTCAGACTTTTGGATACTCTGCCATCCGCCACTGGATAGGGTGGCATTCATGCATGGGAGGCCCTCATCTTGCCTACCACATGCATGCCTAAATCATGCATGCAAGCAGCAACTATGGTCGACCCACTTTCCACAATTAGGTCCCAATCTCTAGGTAAATATTTTCATCACTGGCAAAGTATGGCAGGATTTTGCACGCACGGCAGTAGCCAACCTGGCACGGCTCTCGACTTGCATGTTGTAGACCTCAAGTTCGAATCCCAGGGTGCACATACCCGCTTGGCCCTCCCGTTGTACTAAAGAAAAAGAATATGGTAAGATTATTAATTTATGCAGATGCATTGCTAGGGGCTCATTCTTTGCTCAATGAATCTAGCTAGAAGTTTTCTCTGGAATCCCCTCTCAACAAAATAAAATATATAGACAGAAGTCGATGGCTTTCATGCCATGCATGAACGGTATCTGTTGATCCACGCAATGCGTTGAAGTTTGCTGGTGATGCTGCAGGACTGGCGTTTCGCTTTCGCAACTCCAACGATGCATTCCTCCGGACGTCATTATCTGCGGCGAGATGCAATTTGTTTTATTATAAACATATAAGGTTCGTTTAATTCAAAACTAAACACACACACACACACACACATATATATATATATATATATATATATATATATATATATATATAAACCCGTTGTCAATTCAATGTCAGAGTGCGCTGTGCTTGACAACAATACCGCTGTATTTAGAAGTTGTCATTGTTGTTGAATCAATCGGCTGAAGTTATTGATATCAATATAATTAGTTTAACGACTTGTTTAACAAGTCCTCTTTATTTCGCACCCTATTATATGAGAGAGAGAGAGGGGGGGGGGGGGTGAAGAGATCTACTCTCTAAAGATGGATCTGTCATGCACAATGCTTTCTTATATTTAGATAAATCAATAAAAAAAGGTTTAAATTACAACACTGATGTGTCTTCCTGTGCTACGAAAATAACTTTGTTTTCCACAAGTATGCCAAGTAAGTGGAGCCTTTCATTACTCGAATTAAAATTTCTGCATTAAAAACATCAGGTAGTTTCTGCTAAGGATCTGCACTTTGGCATTCAATAGCAAGAAATCTCACAACCATTTTGCTGAAGAAGACTGCAGCTTTTAGTTGTTAGTGCTCTCTGACCCTGTCTGCACAGACCAAGTCTTAACACATGCATCAGAAAACAAAGAAAACCCCACTTACCATGTCAAGCACTAACCTGCAAGGACATTTTCAATCAAAAGCCTCTGTTGCTGAGTTTCAGAACACCAACCTTTAATCTAGGAATGTTTTCCTTCTACTATAAAAATATCTTAAGGATGAATCATGTTGACGACAACTTATACCTAAGTTGACCAATGGAATGGCGACACCTGTAAATACATAAATTTCCTTTCATTTTCTAATACCAAACTCTGATTGTCATGCACCTAAAGTCTTGAAAAGCACCATCTTTAATTATTGGTATATGCTATGCTGTAAGGCATTTGCTTTCTTGTTCAGGGGCCTCTGCCTCTGCGTGTATTTCTTCCTGCTTTGAGCGTAACACCTCGCGGAGGTTCTGCTTGTGAAGCCTTTATAGTTCTTTTTCTTATCGCTTATCCTTTTAGTCTTTGGTAGAGAGCAATGGCTAGTGACAATGCTTCGATCGAACCAACAACGAATGTAAGTGAAGCAACTACGGTGGCCTTGTTGTTTTTGTGTATATGTGATGGAATAGTGTTTGGTTTCACCATTCTTGTAGTTCAGAAATCAGGGCCTGTTCATTGGTTTGAGTTGTGAGAATAAATATGGCAGCTTGTTAGCATTATATTCTATTAATTCTTGTGCATGCATATTTTTTTCTTCTTGAAAGCCCATGTTTTTAGATCGTTGATCCTTGATCTTTTTCCTTTTTCTCTAGTTTTTTTGTGCTTTATGGGGTAGATGTCGCTGTTATTGGTGTGAAGATTTGAAAAACAACTGAAATTCCTTCTGCAAGGAAACCTGTTCTTTCCGAATACCATCGACACTGAAGGGCAGTAACAGGATAAGACAATCAGAGTTCCCAATCATATGTTCCTTTTTTAATGATGGATCCCACTATTCTAGCTATCTTCTATTTGGAGATCTGGTTGTTCCTCTGATGATTTTTCTCCTACCATCGTTCCGCCTTTGTGTGCTAACGTGTTCCTCCGCACTTCCTTCTCATTTACTCTTCGCAAATTGGTTTTCCAACGCACACTGGTCTCCTACCTCTCGTTAATATTTCAGTTGAAGGGGCGAAAACCATGTTAGGGTTCTCTTTCCCTTTTCTCGTAGTTAAAAAAGTTCTCTCCTCTCTTTGATTGAATTTGAACGGTTGTTGTCCATTATAGTTATTGATGAATTTGGCGCTTTATGCTTTACTTTAATTACCTTGTTTTAGGTTGCACTCTGTTGTTTCCGTTCCATGAATTTCAATTTTTCATTCGTGGATTTTAGGTGTTCTAATTTCTGTGGATCCTTGACGAAACAACGTCATGGTTTCTTTCTTCGATAGGTTCATGATGTAAAAGAGTCCAGCCTTATTGAAAAAGTTGAATCAGAGGCTGTCTCTCATAGCAATCATTCTTCAGAAACACTAGAGCTTAAAGACGAAGGGAAACCCAAAGACGATGAAGCCAGGGTTGCCGAGGTTACTGAGTCCAAAATAGAAGAGACTACTAGCGACAATAAGATCGAGGACGAAAATGTGCAGTCACTTGATAGTAGTGCTGAACCAGAGGCTGATACTCAAAGAAGTGCGCAACTGGAAGGAGTTGAACTAAGTTCTGGTAATGAAGCAGTTTATGAGATTGTCGTAACAGAGACGAAAGAGGATGAAAACAAGATTAATGAAAGACATAATGAAGCTACTGAAAGTGAAGAACTTGAGATTGATTTGGTTGCTGGCTTGGAGCAGGAGAAAAGTGGAGAAACTTCTGTCCACGACATGATAGAAACTGCTAGCGATGTCGCGGACGAGCCAGATGTATCAAGAATTGAAACCCCCCATACTAGAGAGGTACCAAGAGAAAATGTCATATCTAAGTTGAAAGAGTCCAGCACTGAAAACTCTGAAACTACAGAGGTTCCAAAAGAAGTTAAAGATTCCGACTTGGAGGTGCCAACAGATGAAAAAGTTCAAGATACTGAGTTGGGGGGCTCAGTAGCTGATGCATCAGAGGCGGATGAGCCTGTGAAGGATCGGCCAAATGTATCTGCTGTCGACGAGTCTCCGGTCATTATAGGAGAAACAGAGAGTGATCAATCAATGCCCAAGGAAGGCGACGCTGTCGAGAAGCAGCCTGAGGTGCGTGATGCTGAAATGCCCTTCAGTGTCCCTTCATCAGAAACAGAACCAACTCTACCTGAAGCCAGTGTTCCTCCATCAGAAACAGAACCACCTGTGTCAGAAACTGAAGTTCCCCCATCAGAAACCGAAGCAGAAAAGGAACAACCAAATGGTCCTCAAGAAGCTACCATTGAAGCTGAAGATAAGGTAGATGAAGTATCAATCAAGCTTGACGGTCCTCAAGAAGCTGCCTTTGTGGATATCGCAAAAGATGACAAGTCCTCGAGAGGTATCCAGGTAGAGGGTCTTGATTTAGCAAAGAAGGATGAAACGGTGAAGGAGGTCGCAGATTCACTTGCTGAACCAGATACTGTTACCAATGAACCTATCAAAGAGGCACAAGCTGATGATATAGTAGTTTCGACAGATCAAGAAGCTGCCTTTCTGGACATCGCAAAAGATGATGAGTCCTTGAGAGGTACCCAGGTGGAGGGTCTTGATTTAAATGAAACGGTGAAGGAGGTGGCAGATTCAGTTGCTGAACCAGACACTGTCACCAATGAACCTATGAAAGCGGCACAAGCTGATAATATAGTAGTTTCAGCAGATCAAGAAGCAGCCTTTCTGGATATCGCAAAAGGTGATGAGTCCTTGAGAGGTATCCAGGTGGAGGCAAACAAGGATGAAACCGTGAAAGGGGTCTCAGATTCAGTTGCTGAACCAGATACTGTCACCAATGAACCTATCAAAGAGGCACAAGCTGATGATATAGGAGTTTCAACAGATCAAGAAGCTGCCTTTCTGGATATCGCAAAAGATGAAGAATCCTTGAGAGGTATCCAGGTGGAGGGTCTTGATTTAGCAAAGAAGGATGAAACCGTGAAGGAGGTCGCAGATTCAGTTGCTGAACCAGATACTGTCACCAATGAACCTATCAAAGAGGCACAAGCTGATGATATAATAGTTTCAACAGATCAAGAAGGTCAAATAACCAAAGTTGCCTCAGAAGTGCTCGCTGCTGTGGAAATGGAGGGAAGATCTGGGATCCAAAACACATCACAGAATCGTGATGCTGAACCAGTTGCTATGACAACTTTGCACCATTTGATGAAAGTTGAAGGTGTGAGTGAGGTCACCAAAGAGCTGGTAGAGGAAACTAAAGTTGAAGCTACGGTAGTTAATAATCCTTCATCTATTACAGAGCAGAGACATGGTACTGACTCAGATTTAGATGCAGTTGCTGGAAATGAGTTGGGTAACTCCGAGTCCCATGCTTGTGAATCTGCAGAATTGGTGAAAGAGATCGTGAATGATGATTTATTAACCCCTGTTGCCCCAACTGCTGACGTAGATAAGCCCAAGGAACTGATTGGTAACAACTTTGCAGTTAATCTTGAAAAACCTGTATTGCCCAACGAACAGCCTTTAAAGGTTGAGGAACACAACAAATTAAAAGGAAACATAGATAAGGAAGTAGCGAAGAAGGAGGCTGGTGAAGTCATCGTTGAAGGAGAGAAGACAGCTGGAGCAGTGGAATCCAGGGATCTGAATTCCACTGATGCTATCAACGATGCGGCTGGTGAAGCCATGAAAGAGGTAACAATCAAAACTGTCCAGCGCCAGTCCAATAATATCATATCAAAGGTGAAACAGTCGATTGTGAAAGTTAAGAAGGTTATTACTGGAAAGTCTCCCTCATCAAAATCCTCCTCATCAAAGGCTGAGGTGAAGGTGACACAATGATTGCTGTTGTGAACTTGAATGATAAAAAGTTATTGAGGAGTCTGATTTATGAAGGCGTGCTAGATATCTTTTCCTGTTATGTTGTGGTGTAAATGTTCCCTACTTGGTTCATTCAAACTGGAGTATTGGTTTTAGCAGCTAGGCAACAGGAACCCTTGTAATTGCCAACCATGTTGATCTATGTGCAGATGGTGTACATTTGCATATGTAGAGCATGGAGATGAGATGATCATTGTAGTTGGTCCCTCGTGGTGGCAATAGAAGGGGGAGTCATTCCGTTTGTATCAGTGGCATGAAGGCAGTTTCATGTTTTTCTTATTCTTTGGATTGGGTTGTTGTGTTATTCGTCTCTTAAAACAACAATAATATTGTCAGTTTGGAAGGTTCAGTTGGTTTAAATGATATTATTGTTTATTTTGTATCCCTCTGTGTGTGTAATGCGTATAAGTGAGAGAGAGAGTTGTCATGCAGTTGCAAAATTTTGTATCCTCTCAAAACATCCAATTGAGAGTTGGTCCTGCTTTGGCAATTGTTTGTGCTTAAAGTTGACTCAGTAATATCAGAATGTACACTGCTTTAATGTCACAAACCTCTCATATCATGTCATTCATAGCTCTCTGATGTCTGCCACATATTAATGCTTGTTTGGTGGTCTTTCATATGGCCCTCAAATAGAACTGATTTAGGTGCGCTGCTTGATACACCAGTTTCTGAGGATGGTGGATGCCCATACATAAGGTGCATTCTTACCTTCATGTGGAAGGTTTACATCTAAAAATATCTACTACTGAGTAAGCCAGTGTTGACTATCCTAAGATGCTATGAAACTTTTCACGGCCGAACTGCAATTCAGAATGATATACTTTTACAGCTAACTTTTTTCTGCAAGGGATGTCATCTTTAGTTTTAAACCTCCAAATTTTACCCACCCTTTTACTCAGGAATTGCAGCACAATATACCTGCCATGGCTCTTTATGGTACCTCTAAACTTGATGCTTTCTAGACTTTGATTGTGATTTACCGCAAGTGATGTATCCAGGATGGAACTTCGGATTTAGCTTTAGAGCACCTTTGCTTGTTTTGGGCCTCTTTTTAACTTTAGATTTGTCTATATATACTGAATTATATGGCATCTGTACTAGGCTCGGTTTTCTCTTCTTTGCTAATACGTTGAGTGCACTTACATCTTCTGACATTGCACATGTTTTACGTTGACAATCGGTAACATCATGGGGAGCTACTTCGCTTAACTAATAAATGGTGGAGAAAGTTAGCATTAAGGCTGACATGGTCGGTCGTGATAGCAGAAAGTTTATTGGGACTTGCTGTTCAAACTGAATACCTCAGTCACAGAATCGGATTAATTGGTTTGAACAGTTTATAGTCCAACTTAACACACACATGCAATATACATTTACCTACACACACACACACGCTCACACGCGCGTGAACGTGTTCATGTTTAGACATACATACAAACAAGGGCCTACTGTTTTAAAGTAGATAAAGGCAGCTTATCATAACGAGATTCTTGAATTTGATTCGCATATACGTATGGGAATTGTAAATAACACATCCTCTGGGGATATATATATATATATATATATATATATATATATATATATATATATATATATATATATATATATATATATATATATATATATATATATATATATATATATATATATATATATATATATATATATATATATATATATATATATATATATATATATATATATGTAGATAGATAGATAGATAGATAGATAAGAATTTGATTCGCACCATGAACAATAGGGATTTAAATTAAAAAATAAAAACTTCACATACACTTAATATTTTTTAAATTTAAATCTCTGCTTATCAATCAATATATACATATATATGTATATATTGATTGGTGTGGAGATCAAACTTAATGTGAATACTCATTATTAAATGTATACTCATTGATGGACATCGGTGGGCATCTTAAGCATGAAAGAGTGTGGGCATGGACTATATATTTGGGAAAGTGGTAACCCTCCATATATATTTTTAATTAGTGTCTACTCGATTCTTTTCAAACTTGGGTCACACGTACAATTAAGTAAAGGAACTACTTACGGCCAAAAACAAAACATGGTTCCCGATGGGAGAAAGTTTTCGTCTTAAGCCTTTAACATTTAATAGATGCACGAGGGGAGCATAAATTGCTCGCTGCTACAATGTAAGAGCGGGAATTACAGTAATGCATCTGCAGAACAGATAATGCAGATACCTTTACTATTTTTCTAGCTGCCTATATGCATAATCCAGATAGGTGCATGTTCTGAACACCGTAGATTATGTCTATTAATCCTAATACATCTTTTCCTGTTGCTCTTGTTGCTTCTTCTCATAGTAATGAATCGCCGCAGCACTTGAGAGCACAGCTAGTGTGAGAGCTTGCGCGTGCATCCTGATAACAACCCAAGCCAAAACATGTAAGCATTTGTTAGAAATGAAGTTTACATTATAGTACAAGCTAACACTCAAAAGAGATCCCAAAATTAGTGATTTTGGGAAACCCATATGAGAAAATGAATTCCTTGTTGGGAAGAGATGTTCTCAGTGTAAAGATGAAGCAACAATTCAGTTAAAGGTGTACCTAGCATGAATGAGACGAAGGCTGGTTTTAAGTGGTGATTTCATGCCCGTGTACAAGAGGGAGCCACCCACAGCCGTTGCCCACAATGTGCCTGCAAGTTTAGACAAAACCACAGCATATTAAGCTTTCTCATATTTCTCATTTTTAACGCATAAACTTACGTGAAGATTTCATATAAACATCATGTTAACATCCCAAACTATTGAAGGAGAATGGTTTGAAGAAGAGTTGGCTTCCTTACCGATGCTAGCGAGCTTGTTTTCCAAAACCCAACTACGCACAGAGTCCATGTCTTCCTCAAACTTAGAATGACAATCAATCTTATTTGGAAATCAAGGAAAGAGATCAAAGAGACAGAGAGGGTGGAAGTTGTAAAGATGATAGAGAAGGGTGGTGCAATGGGGTTTATATACATCATATGTTAGTGATGAGTGCGTGCATCGGCGGGCCCCTGGTTTTGTGAAGAAACCTTGAACTAGCCCTTGATTTGCTTCAAGGAAGGCATTGAAGGGACACGAGACAATAAGAAATGCTTATTAATTATTTTTTGGTATCTGTGTGCTACAAGAAAATGTGAAGCCCGTGGCATTTGGTATGTGGAGAAGCAAAACTAAATACTCTTTTCTTAATTTGTATCTGAAAATTTTGGTAGACGTGCTTGTTAAAGCTGAAGTTTGTCATGCACTAACCCACCATTTTGAAAGAGATCATGACTGGCGCTGGTCTTCCATGTGGAAATAGATTGCGCTAAGAGTCAACTTTCAACTTCTTTACGCCTACCATTTGACAATCTCAAAATTTTACACAACCATGATTTGCGGGCGCCCATATTCAGTTCCTCTAGTGAATATACAAAGTATTTACGCAAATTCATGTCTTGTTCAAGAATTTAATCTTTACTAAAATCGTACAAAACTTTTTCTGAAAGTTATATAAAGAAGTTTCTAAGTTTTAGTGAGAGACCAGTTGGTCTGGTTCATTCTCAGCTTATGCTGGGCTTGATCAGATAAGCAGAGACATCATTAGAGGCTAAGGATGACCCCAAACAGCGTTGTTCCGGTTGTTTGACTCATGTGGTGCTTAGAATAAAGGTTCGACCCAATGGGGTGCTATTTCTTTTACAAGCCGATGCCCACCCTGAAGGCAAGGTTCGCAGACTCGGAAAATTTCGACTCCTCGAAGGCAGTTTTCTTTGAAACAATAAATAAATATGTTCAATCAAACACGGTATACAAAATTCTTTTTAACAATTAACAATCAAACCAAAGTTGGTAAGTGGCAGAAGCTTTCTGCTTTTATTTTAATATCTAATACAAAACAGCAGCAGTTGATCCGTTATCGTCATCGGCAATTTACTGATGACATTGTTTAGTCATACACTCTTTGAAACTCATTGAACTTGACCGATCGAAGCAATTCCATTCATTAGTTTGGAAGTATCAATGGAGCTACCATCTTAGAGGTGAGAGTCCACACTAGAACATGTCAAAGACCATGGAATACCTGTATTCATATACACTATTTTGATCCTTAGAAAAATTAAATTCATTTAGTTGCCACCGGAGTTGATGAATGGGACTTTGGCGTGCCTGGGCAGCAACTGCTACTAAATTCGGACCAGGTTCACAATCTTTGACCTGTGTAAGCTCCCACTGCTAGGAAGAGAGAACAAAAAACATATTGACTTGTACGAGAACTGAGTGGAGAAGAAGGTGACGGATTCTTTTAGTCATTTCTCCCCATGACATTATTTCAAAGGAAAACCGTGGAAGAGATCGCAGTTGATTTCTGTAGAAAAATTTGGTGGCAATCCAGAGAACCTTCCTCATCACCCATTCCAATAGATTGAAAACAATATGAGATATCAAAACAGAACATCCGATAATCAAAGATAGAAATTAATAAGAACATGATCCGTAAGAGAGCAACCTACCATTTCGTGGCTCCAATCTGTTTTGAAACTTTTGTAGAAGAGGCTAGCGATCAAGATACATTTGAAAACTGGGGATCCAAATACTCAATAGGATGCAACTCATCTCTCCATCCAATTCTTCTTTTCCTTGTCTCGAATTCTATGCATAGGCAATAGAAACGGAATAGACAGATTTTCAACGTTAACCAGGAGCCTGTATACCGAAAACGCGATGAAGACATATGAGTGCTCTCAAGTTCAGGTTCTTGAGTTCGACAGCTACTGCTGCATATAGAGGATGTGTTGAAAATCCGCATGCTTCAGATTAAGCTTTGCAAAATGAAGTATATAGTTTTTTCCTTTTCTTTCTGACAGCAAGTATATAAATTAGTTGTGTTACCTCTTCACTTCTATGCATCATATTCCCCATGCATGTTCAGCCTACACGCGAACTGCATAAAAGAGACATTACTGTGCTGTGAACTTTGACGTATTGTGATGACAGCGGTTTTCGTCAGGTTTGATTTTATTCAGTAGGACATGTACAGCAATGATTGATGTAGTTTGAATAGATGTTCTAAAGAAAGAGGGAACAGGGGAGATTTGCCTATGTGAAGAAAGACAAGATGAGGAGCATGTCAACTATAGAGGCGTTATTGTACATAAAGAGTGTTGGAGCCGGTTTTGTTAGAGAGAGATTTGAGTCGATTCATTGCACAAACAAAACAAACTAATAACCAAGCAAAATATATTATGGAGTGTCTTTGTTATTTTAGCTACCTTCTTTAGATGTGCACTACCACCATCAAGAGTTACAACTCTTAGATTTACATTATTTTGAAAATTCTGCCACAAAAAGTTGCAAAGATTGCAAATTCTCCAACAAAGAGTTGCAAAGATGAACTTATTTTAAGGGAAATTGGTCATATAACAAACAATTCTTGGGGAAACCTTTTATACCTGATGTGAATAATAACTTGAAATTATAACTTTACATGAGATAATGTCTTCGTGTAATGCATCCTTCCATGAATACGTATTTCAGTTGTTGAATCCATATGTTTTGCGAGAAGGTTTCTAAAAGCTTACTATTGATACTTTTAATTTGTGAATCGTGCATATGGCAGGCCAGTTGTATTTCTAATACATTGTTCTAAACTTTTACCAAGTATCGAAATGAATTGCCATTCTATTGGCTGGTTAAATCTCACGAGCAATGGCTCAGCTGGTTGGGGGTTCGACTCACAAGTTTAAGGTAATGTGTTCGATACCCAGTGCGTGCATCTGGCTTCAGCTACCCGATTGTGCCAAAATAAAAAGAACCTTGCTTGTTCCTTGTCATGAAAATAAGGTCATTTTGAAAAGTGATTACATGTTTCAATGGTTGAAAGTACTGACATTATAGATAGTTGTGGAAAATTTAACGACTTCATATTATGCATTCAAAATCTTGCAGTATACAGAAGCATTTTGCGTTCGATGTTTGAGTGATCCCGTTCTCCAAGGAAAACGAAAACATTATCCATCGATTTTACAACCACCACTTTCATATGATGTAAATCAAATCTTATCAATTAGCTGAAGGTGCCATCAAATGGACAGCTCGGAAAGGGCTACCGGATGTAATGGGAGTTTCATCTCCCCGCTTTGTTTTTGTTTCTTCTTTGACCACTTATAACCGAGATTAGCCTAATCTGATCGAGCTAAAAAATGGATTTTGCATTCGTATAGTTCAGTTTTCCAAGAAAAAAAGTGTCGCAGGAAGCAGTTTCCTCGTAGTTTTGTGCTCCTAAAGAAAGCCCGGATCGAGAACTTAGTATCTTTAACTCTAAAGCTGAGAAGTTCTGACTGGAAAGCAGCAGCAAAAAGGCTGCAGATTGCAGATGCCTCCTGTTTATCAAATATTGTTGGTAGCAGCTGATCCGATTAATGGCGTATGGGCAGAGATGAACACAGAACAAGCGAGGGATAGAATCAGGATCAGGTCGTTCATATTCTTTAAACTATAATGTATCGTATCAATCGACTTAATGATTTTGTGGTGGTTATTCTGATCGATCAAGAATCCATAACCCACTTTAATCCAAAAGAAATGGCTCTCCATGGATCATGTATCTAAATTCATGAGAATCAATGAAGAAATTCGGACAAAGCTTATTCAGACGTAGGAGGAGAGTTTCATATTAGTCCTAATATATAATTAACACACATATACACGAGGAGAGAACAAAATGTTCGGTAGTATAATTTGGATCATATTCATGTTTAAACACCATTAGTTATCATCAACTACACCTATTATATTAATCCTAGTAGATCTTTTCCTGTTGCACTTCTTGCTTCTTCTCATAATAATGAATCGCCGCAGCACTTGAGAGCACAGCTAGTGTGAGAGCTTGAGCATGCATCCTGGTAAAGAAACCAAGCCAGAAAATACAAAAGCTCATCAGAAATACAGTCTAAGTTGTGATACAAAGTAGCCAGCAACCCAGAGGAGATAAAAGGAAGAAAATTAAAGATGCTGAGAAGCTCTATGAGAAAATGAATTGTATGTTTGGTATGAGTTACTTCAAGTGTAAAATTGACAAGAAGGAACGCAGTTAAAGGTATACCTAGCATGAATCAGACGAAGGCTGGTTTTAAGTGGCGATCTTACGCCCGTGTACAAGAGGGAGCCACCCACAGCCGTGGCCCACAATGTGCCTGCCAAGTTCAAATAAAACCAGAGCATATTAAAAGCCTTTCTCGTACTTCTTCGCCTTTCAACCATCGAATATTTCATATGTAGATCATACTGAAAAACCAAACCATCAATGGTGGATAGTCAATTAACAGAGAATACTTAGATTGAGAAGAGAGTTTTCCCTACCAATGCTAGCGAGCTTGTTTTCCAAAATCCAATCACGCACAGAGTCCATGATTATCCCCTTGAAATGTGAATCAAACCAACTTAGGAAAGCAACAGAACACGCGAGGCAGATAGAGAGATGATCGTTCAGTGGAAGTGATAAAAGATGGAAGGAAGATAGGTGCATGGTGGTATTTGTATACATCGATCATGCATTAGCGATGAGTGCGTTGCATCCGCGGGGCCCCTGGTTTCGTAAAGAAACCTTGTACCAGCCCCCGATTTGGTGGAACGAAGGTTTCGGAAGAAAACAAAACAATAAAAAATGCTCATCAATTGCTTTTTGGTATCTGTGTGCTATCACAAGATGTGAAACCGGTATATAAGTTTTGGCATAATGAAGCACAAGATTGCGATGCACCAAAATATCATTTTGAAAGAGAAAGACGGGTGTTGATCCTCCATGATGTAATGGTTACTGCAAAGAGTCAATTTTCAACGTCTTTTGCCTCCTACCCTGTGAGCAGTGCTGCAAGATTTTCAACAGGAGCCGAAAATAATCAAAAAAGCTGGTTTCCTTGAATCAATAATCAAATTCACATTAACCAAAGTTCCTTCATCGGTTGCTCTTGAAAAGATAAAATCAAAGTGGTTACGTGGCAGCAAGCAGCCCGCAGCAGTTCTTTGAAAGTCCAAAAATCAAACTGTTGCTCTTTTGCTTTCATTGGTTGCACCAATGACAATGTTTAGTCGTATACTCTTCGAACTTGACCCATCGAAGCAGTTTTAGTCATTAGTTTTGCATTATCGATGACTTACAAACTAAAGTTAAGAGTTCATATGAGAACCTTTCATGAGCCGTATGGAGATGCCTGCATCTAATTACATTTCATTTGGAAAAATAAATTCATTTAGTTACAAATTTATATCATATCTTTTATATATTCTCAACGAAATTTTAGAGAAATTGGAGGCACGGAACCTACCAAGGACTCGAATGAAACCAGAATGGCGATGCCAAACCAAATCTTGAAGTCGGTTTCAAAATCCCACCAATAAAACCAGAACTGAACTGGATTGGCACCGAAACCAGAAAAACATGGAACCGGACGTGAAAAAGATAGGAGTAGAACCAGAAACAGAACCTGAGGGGCCCAGTTCAGTTCTAATGTCAGGTCTCTGTGACACTAGAACAGGTGGTACATGTAAACACCCAAAATTTTCTTTTAAAATTTTTGAAAATGTCTATTTTTGGTAATTTTGGGTTTTCGAAGGGAAAAGGCACTAAACGAGTTTGTTTCGGTACCAAAATTTTATGGAAGCTTTAAAAAGATGAAAGAATACTTTCCTTTCTGAAAATTTCGAATTTTGACAAGATTGGATAAAAATAACGATTTTACCCCCGGTAAGGAAAAAGCAGGATTTCATTTCTTTAAAAGTTTTCTGTTGATAAATTTGTTTTAAATTTGCCATTTGAAAAGAAACAGGCATTTATAAGACAAGTTAATACTTGAAAAGGCAGGTGGGTGCCCAAAAAGGAGAGCGGGCGTCAAAAAGGGAAAGTGAGCTTCCCAAAAAGAAAAGTTCATATTCGGAAAGAAATCAGTTGCCCGAGGGGAAAGTTGGTATCACCAAAGAAAAGGAAAGATGGAAGCAAGAACGACAACTTCCGAAAACAAAGGTTTGGTATCGAACACCTTTCGTAACGTGTCCATGTTATGATTGGGTGTCGAGGTAATTAGTGTATTGATATGCATCAGTTTTGCATTGTCATATGTTACTGTTATATTACTTTTATGTTAAGAACAATGTTAATGTTTTTAATACTCATGGGGGAAATCTAGCGAGCATGAAACTTGACTTTCAAAAACGTAACATGGGCTTGCTTAAACATCTGAAACTAGCTAAAAGCTGGAGTTCCAAGTACTGCTACAAGCAATATGACGTCAGGAGCTTAAAGACTCGTATGCTATGAACTATGCCCAACTGTTGAACAGCTGGATATGGTGATGATGATCGGGACTTCCTTCTTTGAACCATGCTTGGTGTCCCTCCAAGACCACACGTTGAGGAAGGTACTCAAAAGGTGGTGAAGTTGACAAATGATGCTCCCAAAGTAAGTGCATCATGTGCTGCAGAGGGTCTGCCCCAAGTGCACTGGAGGACCCAACCTCAAAAATTCCTGGAGGACTAACTGCTCCTGGTTTAGCTTCTAGTAAAGGGCATAAGGGGATAGCTAGTTATTTGGTAGAAGCTGATTGGGTCATTCACCTTTCATCAATTTCCTTAAGGGAAAGTATCACGGAGTGTGTATTTGCAACGGTTGCAGTGGAAAAGGCCATTGAAGCTGTTGAAAGGCAAGGTCTTCTCCATGTTTTTGATGGAGAAGAGGACGAAGTTGTCTGCAAACTAATTGAGAAAGCTTCTAAAACGGCCAGGCATACCACAAAGTTCCCTTAATTCGTATAAAGGTTGATTATACAGGATTTATGACAGTTAATCCTCAAAAATTTGGTCAAGAGTATGATGGGAAAGTGGCAAATTCACAGGACGTCTTACCATATCCTGACCAGCCGAATTCAACACCTTGACAAAGGCTAACTTCAACGACCTCAGCAGCTCCATATACCATAATCAGTTCAGCATAAGTTCTAACCCATCCAAATAATTGGGCAGTCAGACATATACGATAAGTTCATTGAAGAACAAATTACAGCTGGTCAGCAGAAGTCGGATTCTTCAAGAGCTCGCCATGCCTTTTCTGAGCAAAATTCCTATATCAGTCACCCGAATCCACTAAAAGAAAGCCAGGAACTACCGTGCTTGCTTTGGAGGCTGAGGTTACGATATGAAGGTTGGAGATTACTTGGAATAGCACCTGCAGAAAATGATGATGGGATCAGCTACCAAAATCAGCAGCAACCCGCCATTCTGATTTCTGCAAGCAACCTCAACGTGAACAGCAAATGGGACCTTCTACTTACCATTCCGATTACAACAAGAAGACACTAACTTGCCGATTCCAGCTCCACAGCAACACTTACCGATTCCAACTCCACAACAGCACCAAACTTACCATTCAACGTGAATAACAGCTCCTTGACTTTCCAAGTTCCGATCTTTTGCAGCCATTGCTTGCCAAAACCCATGTTGCTCAGCAAGGCAATTTCTCTTGCCCAATGCTACACCCAAGAGGCATCTTTTGGCCTATAAAAGGAGCCTCAATGAGGCTGCGAAGAAAGGAACCAGCCCAAGCCAAGAATCAGTCCGAAAATCAATCCTCCAGTCACCACAAAGCATCAATCCGAATGAACCAGCCAGAGCAAAGTATCAGTCCGAAAATTAATCCTCCAGTCACCACAAAATATCAATCCGAAAGAACCAGCACACAGGAACATTCTGTCCGAAAATTCAGAGAAATAGAGAGAGAGAGAAAGAGAAGAAGGAGAAGAAGGAAGTCCGGCCTGGTTCCGACGTCCGACGATCATCCGGCGAAGTGCTCCTACGTCCCCTCTCACTAACACAGGTTGGAATTCTTGCACAAATTGGTTTTAATTCATGAGAATCTGAAAAAGCACAGATTTTGAAAATTTGTACATGAATCAAGGCCTTGAGCCCATGTTCTTCATTTATATCGATACAAACATGCATGATTCCTTCATGAACGAAATTAAAATCCATGTTTAGATGATTTCCATGATTTATTAGGACTGATACAGGTTGAACTTCGTTCTAGAATCACGTTAGGAACTTTCTAAAATTTTCTGTAAAACTAGTTTCTGAAACTGTTTGTGCACACGCGTCTGATCACGAAATTTTTATAGACAAACGGATAAGCCAATTGCTTCGAAATTTTGCATGAATAATCTAGACATATCAGACGTTCTTAGATAAAATTTTGAGGAATTGTTATGAATTGTTGCCTAGCCAATTAGATCCGTGAAGTTTATACAAAATCCAGATTGCGTTTTACAAAAACAGAACGTTCAGTAACATACCTCTTTTCTTTTGCCCATATCTCTGCAACTACTGAATGAAATTGGATGAAATTTGATTCTTTGGAAACCTAACATCCGTATATTTCTAACACAATAAATTTTATCGAAATTGGATGACTGAGTGCTGAGATATTGCGGTTTTTCTGAGCTTCTGATTCACAGAAACAGGACTGTTCCGAATTTTATAACAGTTTCTGATTCTGTATTTAATTCTCCGAAAATAGAGAACTAAATTATAAAATAAAAATATATTCTGATTTTACACACACGTGTCTCTATTCTGTAAAAGTTTTAGAATTTTTGGAGAATCAGAAATGTTTTTAAAAATTCAGAAAATAGGCCTCAGAAACTGAACAGGTTCTGCAAATCTAAGAATCTGAAATTTTTCAGAAATCAAGAACTTAGGCACAAATCTAAAACTTTGGAAAATCTGATTTTTCCTTTCTCGAATTAACGGATTCAAACAAATTTCAAGTGTCTAAGCTGACCCTTGAGCGCCGGTTCAAGAAGACCTAAGTCGAAAAGATCTCACTTGTCCACAATCGTTCTAAGAAGTCAGAAAAACATAATTTGTTAGTTTTAGCAAACTAACTGGCACGCTCGCGCAACCCGACGTAGTTCGAGGATTTGATTTCGAATACCACGATTTGAAATAAAATCACGTCTACAGTATGAAACCACGTAGCGCAGTCACCAGGAAAGGTCTACGTGAGAGATTCTTTGTGAAAATGATCAGATGAATATGTCAGACCTGTACATAACGGGTTGTGAAAACCAACTTAGTTTAATAAGAGAAATATGGATATATGTCGATCGATCAGCTTTCTATACTATAGGACCAAATGTATATACTTTGTCTATAAAAACTTCAAATTGATAACTTTTAATGTGATTACGTACTTGGGTGATGGTGCGTCTTGATGAATAAATATTTAGGTTGTTGAAGCTGTTGAATCGAACCTTATAAAATAAAAAAAATTCACAGCTTTTGTGTATTGTAGCATGCAGGAATGGTCCATTTAAATGGTTTAAATTAGTGCAGTGGTTATCATTAAACCGTCTCCATAAGCCTACCCGTTATGAAATGAACTAAAATCAGATCTCCGAACCTGGGTATGGTTCATCCATGGTGATAAATAGCACATAACTAAGAAAGAACAAAAGAAGTCATATAAGATTTGAGGTTTGTTAAATGCATGTTTTCTTAATGGTTTAAACTTTGTTTTTTTCTTGGAATAATAGTTTAAATTAAGTTTAAGTGCATTCTGTTGAATATATGTGATAAATGCCGTTCCTGGTCGTGAGAACCAGACTTCTTAGTAACCTTCTGATATTTGAATTGCCAGGTTTTCTTTGGAAAATAAAATAAGACGATCAACTCCGTTACTCCCCATTTAATACGAAAGAAAACTTTTAGTTTTAAACAACACAAGATGATGTACGTTGGAGTTGTTGCCGTTACCGCAGTCCAAATGGTTGATCAGATGTTTCATGATATTAGAATACCTCTTCTGAACCCTCTCTGATTAGTTCATGCCCAAGGGAAACAGATTGGTTCACAGTCCACATAGTTCTTGACAACCACCACCTTCATACGATATATCGAGGAAAAATCCACAAGCATACCAACTAGGAAGAAGATTTCATATTTAGACTTCACAATATTTAACATAGATATATACACGAGGGGAGCATAAAATACTCGATGGAAATGTAAGAAAGGGAATTCTAGCTAGTAATGATCAACCTAATAAAGAGTAGCCCAACGTATCTTTACTGTTGTTCTAGCTGCCCATATGCATGAAGCAGATTCTTGTTCTTAACACCATCACGCATCAACAACTGCACCTAGTAACCCTAATGTATGTTTTCCTGTTGCGTTTCTTGTTAATTCTTCTCACAGTAATGAATCGCCGCAGCACTTGAGAGCACGGCTAGTGTGAGAGCTTGTGCGTGCATCCTGGTAAAAAAGCCAAGAGAAAAACATAAAGCCTTCGATAAAAATAAAGTCAAAATTATGGTAGAAGACAGAACCCAAATGTGATGAAGATTTAAAGATTCTGAGAAACCCATACGATAAAAATGAATTCTGTGTTTGCAAAGAGTAACTTTCAGTGTCAACAGGAAGCAGAAAACCATTCTTAAGGCATACCTAGCATGAATGAGACGAAGGCTGGTTTTAAGGGGTGACCTCATGCCCGTGTACAAGAGGGAGCCACCCACAGCCGCTGCCCACAATGTGCCTGCCAAGATGAAAAGAAACCAGTGGATATTAAAAGTGTTTCTCATCCTTCTCTTTTTAAACGCAACAAACAACAGGAGAGTTCATCTAAGATCATCTTAATATCCAAACCATGGATGGCGCACGGTATTGAGAAGAGGTGTTCTCTTACCAATGCTCGCGAGCTTGTTTTCCACAATCCAACCACGCAAGGAGTCCATGATCTCTTTATACTTGAAGTAGGAATAACTTAGAAATGTAATCAACCTAGGGAGAGATGGAGATGAAAGAGGTTTATGGCGATGGCGATATATATAGGGATGATATTTTTTTTCTTTTAGAGAGAGAGATACATGATATGTTAGTAAGTGCATGATCTGCAGGGCCCCTGGTTTTTTGGAAACCTTGGACCAGCCCTTGATTTTGTTTGAGCTAATTTAGTCTTTCGGAAGAAAACAAAACAATCAGAAATGATCATTAATTCTTTTGGGTATCTGTGTGCTGTAAGAAATGCGAAGCCCGTCTTTATGGAGAAGTAAAACTCAGTACTCTGTTTTTCTTTTTTACAAGAGCAGGCCGAAACCTAACACACATCCATCTCCTGGGAGTCGAGCTAGAGTACCCTGCTGCCATTGAGCTAACGCTCTCGGTGCAGTACCCTCTGTTTTTTAACGTGGAAATTTTGGTAATGGCGCCTTTCAATTCCTCGAAAGCTGGTTTCATTAAAATAATAAATGAATTCCAGAGTGCATGATATACAAAATTCTTTCTTAACAACTGAATCAAAATGAAAGTTGGTACATGGCAGCAAGCAGCGTTCAGCGCCCATTTTAAAATCTAGAATCAAACAACAGTTTCTTTGTTATTTTCATCGGTGTAGTCTGTATACTTTGAACTTGACCGATCGATCAAAGCAGTTTCATTCAATAGTTTTTCCAGACTTAGAAGTGGGATCCACACGAGAACCGTTCACCCACCATGTGGGTATGCCTGCATTCCAACACATTATTATATCCCTTAAAAAAGTAATTATTCATCTAGTATCTCTCGACGTTGAGGAATGATGAGTTGGTGTGCCAGAGCAACTGCTAAACTCAGCCAAGATTCACAATCTTTGACTTAAGACCCCTACATCTAAAACAACCTGAGAAACAGATTGACTTATACTAGTAACAGGAGAAAATGAAAGGGGAACAAATAAGAAGAAAGATAAGTGGAGAAGCAAGAAAAACCGTATGATTTGAAAACGAAACAGTCAGTCTGAAGGTGACGGATTCTGATTCTTTGCATTATTTCTCCGGGCGCCATCGTTTCATGCGAGAAACCGCGGCAGAGACGCAGTTGGTTTCTGTAAAGAAAGCTTTGTTGGAAGGATTTCGAGGGTACGTATTAAGTGTGAAATATTCTCTTTCATGCCTTCGCCCACAGATGAGGATCCGTAATGCAGGGTGCCCAATAAATTCCCATAGATTCGCTTGTAAGAGGGTTCCGGAACCCTGTGCTAAACCACATTCATGACGTTGGTTTAGTGGTTACAACTTTAGTACCCGCTAATCCAGAGAAAAAGAACTTTAGAACCCTTTTTCTGTAATCGTGCATCAAATCCTTCCCTTCGAAATCTCTGAATTCTAAGAACTTTGGCAAATGCAGTTGGACGTCTAGCTAAGATGTAATGACACCAAACGTCGTACGTGCCGGAAAGAAAGGTTCCTTTCTTTACAATGCACCAAAATGCGTGTGTGTGTTTGTATATAGATATATATAGAGATGGAGAGATTTTATCTTACACTCTTTTCACAGTACACCTTCTTGTTTGAAGCAAGAGTAATAATATATATATATATATGCACTTATGTGCGTTGTATAGAAAGAAACCTTTCTTTTAGGCATATATATATATATATATATATATATATATGAAAATCAAATTAGTTGAAACAAACTAGTAAATTTTGCGCTTGCTATGTATACCCACTCTTAAACTTGCGTGGCATATGTATCAGGGGTTGCTCGTGCATTTAAGGTCACTATGGCAGCCTGCTGGTGAAATTTAAGCTTTTTGTGGGCTTCAGAACTTTTTACACATAACATATAATGTTTCAAGCACCTAACTTTTAGCGAGCTCAGAAAACCCATTCTCATAGAGACTGGAGCTTTTAGACTCTTCCAACGTTAAGCCCGCAAGTCACATACCGCAACCGGTTCTCCAGAACTTTATTATATGGTGTTCCTTAAAATTATGACAGGAATAAAAAACTAAAATATATCTTTAGTAATAAAAGACGGCAATTTAAATCTTTCTCTCTCTCTCCAACCCCACATGGTCACACCAGCGGTATCTTAACCTAGATTTTGTGATAAATGTTTCGTTCATAGAAAGAAATTTATCCATGATATAATGATAATTGAATTCAATATAAGGAGAATCATTTGGTACTTCTATAACTAGACTTAAACAAGATATATGGAAGTATTTTTTGTTTTCCTATTTAGTACTAAAAAGTTGAAGCCAGAAGATAATGATTTAAAATATTGAATATTCTTTCAAATATAAAGACTGCTATATATTGATGCTTTAGATTGATTTTTGACGTTAAAAGCTTTAAGTAAAATTATAAAGATCGAGGATAATAGTCCAATCAACATAGGAAATCAAATAAAATAGACTCGATTAATTTCAAGTGGCGAGAGTTTGCCATATAATTTTTAGCAAAGAAAGGGCGCACCTATCCCAGTGGAATTTCCCATGTATTCCGGTTCAGTCATGGACGAACCATTGTAAGGAGAGTCACCGGGTTCGCCGGTGAAGGGTTCTGAGTCACTGGTGGCAGCAAAAGGCGGCAGGATGATTCCGGCGTCAATGATGGGCTTGGTGCGGTTCAGGCAGTGGGATAACAGGATGATGGTAGATCGATCACTTGGGCGACTTGTGACAAAAGGAACAAGGAAGCTCTTGGGGATGAGAAAAAGGAGAACCAGATGAGAACACGACCAAAATGTTGAGAAAGCTAAGACTCGCTTAAATTAAACTAATGCAGTTTACATCATCTTTTCCATCCTAACTTTATTGAGAATTAACTCTCTCTTATAGATTGTCAATACATAGAATTTATAACCACAAGGACCTTTTTAGAGACAAACATCATCTTTCGTTATGATGAACTCTGTAGATAAATATAATCTCTGAAGGATTCTATCGAATTGAATCGATATCTAAACGTCTCTAACAGAAGCAAGAAGGTAGACAGAGAGCCTTGAATTGGCAGGGCACCCATATCAACGGGCTTAGTTCCCGAAGGTAGAGAAAGCCCGACGCTCGAGGGGACAACTAGGTAGGGCAAATGGAAACACCAGTTCTCCTGCGATGACATCCTTCGACAGAAAACTGGCTCACGGGGTTGTCCAAGAAGCTACTTACCAGCTGACAATTGAGCAGGATGAGTTTAACAGAAGCAAGACTTCACCCCTCGATCAGTTGAATAACCGCTTGATCATTCCAAGCTAGTGAGGGCAATCAAGTTGTCGACAAGCTTTAACACAAAAGATTAGACTGCGGTGAGACTTGAACAGGAAATGCTATCGACAAGCACCTGGAACCTTGCCGAAGGGATACGAAGTTATCCGGCCAACATACATATATAAATAAACAATATGTAATATTTGCTGATTTTATCAAATAGTCACACATCCAAAGAAAATCATTATAAACACGAAACAAGCAAAGTAAAAACGAAAATCGATAAAAAACTTATCCTTTAGAGAAATCAGTCCACTTACACGAGTAGTTACACCCTTTTCCTACCTTAACCAAAGAATGTCGAAGAATGAAAAGAGAGCGGTCCATACAAGGTGAGAAAAAAATGCAGAGGGAGGTGGGAGGAGAGAGTGGTTTTTGTAAATCAAAACTTTTTCATATAAAAAAAATAGACCGAAGATAATTGACAAATCCGAATTTTGACTCAACACACATGCGTGTTGATGCATATTCTTCTCCAAGCTCTTTCAACTAAAGTTATGAGCATATGAGTTTGTTCTACTTATGAATATGAGACGTGGGTTTCTGCTACTCAGCACTAATAGGGACTAAACTTTTTTCTCTCACTCACACGTAACCTTTACGTTCTTAAGACTTCACATATATCAAAAATTCATCAAATCAATATTTAAAGATTTTTGTGAAGAACTAAATGCACATAATTTAATTAATTCAACCATTAATTAGCATTAGTTGGTCTAACACAACAAGCACATTCACTCTAAGCGCACTGCAAAACCATTGCCATGGGCTCAGTACCGCGTTAGTTGGTCAATTGAATGACAGCAAAGATGTGCGCTCAGGAAGAACTGGCATTGCCCATGCAACATCTAAAGATAGTGGAGTGAGATTCAACAAACAAAGGGCCGGCTAGCATTAGGGGTATGCTGAATCTGGCACATACTCTCAAAAGGGATCAACGGCTTCCTCTTGCTGCTGTAGATCGACAGCACTAGGGGCACACGATCTGATTATCCCCGAAACGGGAGGGTTTGTTGGGACTATCGGTAGGTCGAAAGCTATGGATGAGCACCAGGGAGGAGGATGAATTAGAACATAATGAACAAGAAGAAGAAACCTGAAAAGGCAAGAGGAGAATGGTCGTATCTCAACCAAAGCAAAGCAAACCAGTTATGATGCATGTATATGCCAACACATATAAATGGTCATACATGTTTTTTCTTTCATAAGCATATTCTCCTGTGCTTTATATATTTAGTTTAGTATTCAAGAATTATAGGAGATTAGTTTCGCATGAGAAGGGGGAAACATGAAACCATGGTACTCTTATTAAGTTATAACGCATGTTTGGCTTAAACGCAGACACATCAATAGGAACTTTGCATTGATATGCCTGAGGCACGGCCCATCTGCCATTTTGTTACTATAATACCATCAAAATCTACCTGTAGGGAAAATTATCTTTTCAATACAGCAATGTGTTTTCATGAGGATGTGACATTTTGGGCGTAAAAACAGACACGGAAATAGGTGCATGTGTCACGAGGACATTTTCTGACTGGAAGAGATGTAAGCTTTTCGCTAAGCAATCAATGCCACAACAACACAGTAAATGGGATTCTTTATTTTCATATGGCTCGATGCTATGCCATGCTAACAGGATCTTTTTAGAAAAGAAGAAAACAACCAATGCTGTTGTTGGGAAATAGGTAGGTCTATCATAATCCTCACTTGTCTTTTTTCCTTCACTTTGAAGAAATCCTGGCACTAAAACAGACACCAAAACGTCTCCTTCCGCAATCCCCCCAAAACCAACAACCAACAAAACCACAGGCTATCCGCATCACCACCGCGCCCCGCCGCTTGCATCTGTGCCATTTTCCACACTTGGACATGTGCTTCCTTGTCAAATCAGGCAGGTGCTTGTTCTAGTGACCATTTTAGTGCTCTTTTCTACATTCTCTCTTACAGGACAGAGCTGCAACCTTTCCCATAGATTAGACTTCTGGACAAGATATCTTGCATCAGTAAATGCAATAAAAAATATTTGAAAACAAATATATGTATGCCGTCTTTATGATATTCCATGACCATGGTTTCTCAATCTTACTCTATCAACACAAAGGAAACATGTGTAGTTGGTGTAATAAACCAACAAACCCCGTTAATACAATGGGCAGATGTGCACCAAATATGCGACAACCATGTGGGCAAAAGAGACACAAACCATGAGTAGACAATATTGCTGACAGGAAAAGTTTGGCAAGCAAAATACCTAGAAGGAATCACCAGATGACACATGTACTAAAGTGCTATATTCAGAAACAAAGAAACAGTATTTTGGATGAGGAACTACACCAATCACAACCCTCCATCACCCGCCTTAGCTTTAGCATAAGTTCCCCAATTTAGACTACCGCTCCCCATAGATTCTCTTCTTTTTCTCCCATATGCTCCCTCTCAATTTCATTTTCAAGGAGAAGATAGAAAGAGAATGCATAAATCACGAAAACTTGTTCGGTATAATCCATTTTGTTCTCATAAGAAACGATCTGAAAGTCCAAACCGAATATGTGTTCCCAGACTGGTTCATCTGAGAGAGAAATATCTTTATTGTTCAAAACTCCTTGGCTTCACCAAGAACATCAATAGGGTAGAGTACTTGAATTTCAAAATAAGATGCAACAACCAACGTTTAAATCCATGTAGCTGTTTTCTAATCATCAAAAGTCATACTGCTCCGCCATAGTAACAAGTTATGTGCTCACACATGACAGAATGTTGATGACCAAACTATCAGCTCCATCTTCGCTTGAAACCGAAAATTAACTTAAACCAAGAACGAATTGAGAATGTATTATTTCCTGACATATTTTCCACCGAACATTGAGAGACATAAACAAACTAAAAAAGATTAAGAGCGAAGATACTGAAAAAAATATCAGACAGTAAACTTGAAATCTTGTTTTTAGTGAACAAATCCTTGACGTTTCTAACTCCGCGCATGTAAGGGATCACCCTTGAAGGACGGTCCCAAATCTGGATAAAGGAGGAGGGTTGTGTTAGGCTGGTTGGTTAAAATAGAGAGGAACATCAAGTATTCTTTGTGATAAGAAGATACCATTAAAGTTAAAGGTAAATATTATATAGCAACAATTAGACCTGTCATGTTTTATGGTTATGAGTGTTGGGCAGTTAATCATCAACATCTACAAAAGATGTATGTGAGAGAAATGAAGATGTTGAGATGGATGAGTGGTTATAGAAGAAAAGACCGTATACATAATGAGGTTATTAGAAATAAATTATGCGTGACACTAATAGAGGATAAAATGAGAGAATATCGTTTAAGGTGGTTTGGATATATAGAAAGAAGATCAAAAGAAGAACCTATAAGAAGGTATGAAAAACTAGATTTTGAAAGTATTAAAAGATGTAGAGGATGACCACAAAAGTGTTGGAAAGAAATAATAAAGAATGATCTAGCTTATTGTGAGTTAACTGCTAACATGGCACATGATAGGGCTTTGTAGAAACAAAGAATCCATGTAGCCGACCTCGTCTAGTATGGGAAAAGGCTTAGTTGTTGTTGTTGTTGTTGTTGATAACATAAATTATTAGCATTGTGTTGAGGCGTCCCCTCTTAGCGACGCGTTGTAGAGCCCGAATGCTTTGAAAAGTAAACAAGGGTCACTACATTTTCGCCTGAATATAGTGAATCAATTTCAGAGAGGGTTTCCACGTCATGAATGATTGTGGGTAAAGAAGTCGGTTCCGCTACATTGTCGTTCGAATGTAGTGAATAAATTACAAAGAGGGTCTTCGTATTTTCAATATAAACGGATGTGGAGGGTAAGGAAGCTAGTCCTAGATAATAAGATTTGTATTGGTTCTTGGTTGGAATACTGTCCAATAAGCTAATGGAGGTGGTAGATACTATAATTCGGAGAAAGATTCATATTCTATGTTTACGAGAGACAAAGTGCGTTAGAGAAAAAGCAAATAAGATTGACGATATAGGTTTAAAATTATGGTACTCAGGTAAGGAAAAGTCTCGAAACGGAATTGGTATTATCATAAATAAAGATTTAAAGGATAGTATAGTAGACATACAACGATAAGGTGACCGAATCATGACGTTGAAATTAGTGTTAGGAGTAGAGGTTTTGAATATAGTTTGTGTCTATGCACCCCAAGTAAGACTATAAGATAGTATAAAGACGGCTTGTGGGGAAGAGTTAGATAAGGTGATTCAAAGAATTACACAAAGGGAGATGATTTGTTTAAGAGGAGACTTAAATGGACATGTCGGTAAAGAGGTATTAGGATATCAAGGTATTCATGGAAACTTTGGTTTTGGGGATATAAATAAGGAAGGTAGGGAGATTTTAAATTTTTCTATGGCATTTGATTTCTTTATAGTCAATACAATCTTCAAAAAAACGAGATGAACATTTAATTACTTATAAGAGTGGCTTATCATTCTTATAAGTAATTAAATGTTCATCTCGTTTGGAAAATGGACAACTAAAAAAACCAGGAGAAAGCTTAACCACCCAACGTCGACTTTTAGTTATGGATTTACAAGTAAAATATGGATAAAGAAGAAAGTGCATCGAGCTATTCAGACTAAATGGTGGAACCTCAAAAGCGAGAAAAAATGTACATTTAAACAGAAAGTCCTTCAAGGAGATGCATGGAATTATGTTGGTACACCTTGTGATATGTGAAACAATATGACTATACATGTTAGGAAAGTGGTGAAAGATGTGTTAGGTGAATCTAAGGGAAGTGTACCGGCACAAAAAGAAGTTTGGTGGTGGGGTGAAGTCGTGCAAAATAAAATTAAGGCAAAGGGAGCATATTACAAATTACATTATGCTAAGAAAACTAGTGAAATTTTAGAGGCTTATAAGAAAGCAAAGAAGGAAGCGAAAAAGGCCGTCAGTGAAGCAAAAGCTAAAATTTGGGAAGATTATATACAAAACTCAACACAAAAGAGAGTGAAAGAGATATTTTTAGGATAGCTAGGGCTAGATATAAGAAAACTAATGATCTTAATTTTGTTAGATGCATCAAAGACGAGGATGAGAAAATTCTAGTAGCGAACGATGATATAAGAAATAGATGAAAAAATTATTTTTATAAGCTTTTTAATGAAAATAAAGATGTTAGTATTAGCTTAGGAGAGTTAGTCAAATGAGAAAAGAATATAAACCATAATTTCTACCAGCGTATTTTAAATAATGAAGTCAAAGAGGCTCTTAAACATATGAAGGGTGGTAAATCGGTAGGACCATACAATATTCCTATAGAAGTTTGGAAAATCCTACGAGAAACAGGAATCACGTAGATCACAAGACTATTTAATGAAATATAGAGAAACCAAAAGATATCTGAGGAATAGAGAGCGAGTACACTTATACCATATATAAGAACAAGGGAGACATTCAGAATTGTGTGAATTATCGGGGTATCAACTTAATGAGCTATACTATGAAATTATGGGAAAAAAATATCAAACATAGGTTAAGACAAGTATCGAATACAACAAAAAACTAATTTGGATTCATATCAGGCAGATCTACTGTTGAAGAGATTCATCTTTTGAGACGTCTTATGCAACATTTTAGAGCAAAAAAGAAAGACCTTCACATGATATTTATTAATCTAGAAAAAGCTTATGATTGGGTACCGAGGGAGGTTCTTTAGAGAACGTTTGAAAAAAAAGGTATCCCATTGACATACATAACCTTATAAGAGACATGTACAATGGTGCAAAAACATGTGTGAGGACTCATAAAGGAATGACAAACTTCTTTGAAATTAATATTGGGTTACATCAAGGATCAACTTTAAGTCTATACTTATTTATAATAGTGATTGATGAGTTAACAAAATATATTCAAGATGAAAGATGACATTGTGTTAGTGAAAGAGTCAAAGGAAAAAGTTAATAGAAAATTAGAACTATGGAGAGAAATGTTAAAGAATATGTTTATCTAGTGTCTTTGTGTTAGTTTTATGTTTCTAAGTATTATTGTACTCGTCCAAAACTGTAGGGGCATTTTGGTAATTTTCTGTACTTTTCAAGGTTAAAAATCAGATGTCATTTTGTGAGAAACACCACCTAGTTGTAAGTTGCTCCATGCACAGGCAGAGTTAGATGTGCCAGAATTAAATGGCAATGCTTCAGATGATTGAGAGCATACAGGAAAGGAGACAACAAAAGGATGATTTCCAGATGTGTGAAGTTTTCAAGCTGATGATGCTACTGCCACTGGAGTTGGATTCACTGATAGTTTGCCTTCAGATGCTAGAACAGATATTGGTAGTAGCAGTTCGCGAGCACCTAGCAGAGGAAAGAGGGTCATTTTACACCTGGTCTCAGCCAGGAATTCGTGCTGCTATGGCTTCAGAACAACTGCACGATCAAGCAGACCTTGCAGTGGGCAGATGGTTTTATGATGCATGCATTCCATTTAATGCAGCAAACAGTTTTCATTTTCAAGCAATGGCAGATGCAATTGCTAACATTGGTCCAGGATACAGGATGCCCTCTTATCAGAAGTTGAGAGGGAAGATATTAGATCAGACCGTGATTGAAGTGCAGCAATACTGTTCGACTTTGAGACAATCGTGAAGGAAACAGGATGCACTATCATGGCGTTTTACAGCTCCTTATATAAGGGCTGATAAGTTGTATTAGGGTTTAAGAGTCTGTGAATAAGAAAGAGAGAGAAAGAGGGGGGCGGCCTCCATTGGAGGTCCGCCCCCTCCTCCGATCTCAACATTTCCTCTTCGTTTATATTTGTGATTTTAGTCTCCGCTGCACATCCGCGTTTCCAACATGGTATCAGAGCCTATTTCGATCGTTTGGAGCAATAAGAGCTATGGGATGATGATATGAGCACTAAGTGGAAAATCTTACGGCTTACATTTGAGGTATGCTTGTGGCTTTCATAGTTTTTGTGTGCGTTGCTGCCATCTGAACAAAACCTGTTAATTTTTTGGGAGTGTAGCTGAAACTGTTTCGATTGAATCGACATTCATAGAAGATGTTCCATTCTGTTGGTTATGCTCCTGGAGTTTCATTTCATGAAATGTCGGTCTTTTTCTGACGAGACATGAAGCTTTGGTTAACACAAATTGAGATGAAAACGAGTTCAATTAGCATCCTGAGTTTTGAAGGCTTCTGCAGCTCATAATCCACTATTTTGATTCTTTTTTGGTGAAGCAAATAACTTGTGATTAGACTTGAACCTGTTGGTGAAGTTGGTGCATTATGTTAAGAGATTCTTATAGTGGTAGGAGTTTCGTATCATCAATTTGATCAATTAAAATAGTGTAAAGGAGTCTCGTTAGATCTTGGTCGATATAGAAACAGTATGCAAGTGACTTATATGAGAGTAAACTTTGATGGGAACTCTGAAAAATCTGATGCGTTTATCTGAGGATTTAAATGCTGGTCTCCTGAGAATAGTTCTTGGCCCTTCACTTTGAGAATGATACAAGCAGAGAAATTACGGGAGTTGTATGCATTGTGAAGACGATAGTGGTTGCCTTTAGTGGATTTGGCAGTACAGGTGGATTAGGCAGCACACTTATTGCATATGGCAGCTAGAATTAATTGCTGCAATATTACGTTAGAAAAGGAATATAAGAGGCAATTGCAGGATTGCATGGGGAATATGAGAAGCAATTAAACACTGAGAATTATTGCTGGACATTAATGACAACCTGGGCGACTTTAATTGCACTATTCTGGAGAAAGATATTATGGACAATAATGACAGCCTGGATTGCACTATTGTGGAGGCAGATAATATGGACATTAACGAGCAGATAATATGGTCATTAATGACAGCCTGGGGACTTTAATTAAGAGTTATGGCATATGTTCTGTCCACTATTGTATTGGAACTACAAAGCACTTATGGCAGAAATTTTTTTTTTTTTACAGTCTGGATATTGAAATGGATTATGGCTGCAACATTGGACGTGTTTGGTTTTATGGCTGCATCTGGGCAGTAATGGTGATGATAAGGATGAAGATATTTGTAATAATGAAGATGATCATGATTATGGAGGTGACGTTGAACATCTACAACATGCAGATGGATGTAAGGGTGTGTCTTTAAAATTAGTTGAAGGAGACCTGCATTCAAGGAATTGGTGGCAGAAGTTGGAACTTGTGCATGAAATATTGCTAGAAAACATTGGAAAAAATGATTGCTTGGAGGCTCTGATCTACTCTGCTATATACCTGAAGGTCAAGTTCCTTGCTTTAAAGATGGGGGCCATCGCTGGCCAAATAGGCATGCTGAAATATCAAGACTTATTTTTCGTCAGCTGGAGAAATTTACTTATGAAAAAGATACACCACCACAGAAATTTAATCACAATATCTACAAATGAACTTCACAAAGTAAACCTCCAAGTTATGATAAAACACCAAGTGTGGTTTGGTGAATCTGTTGCTGTCATTGGTTCCAATGAGGAGCTTGGATCTTGGAAAAAGAAGGTCAACATGTCACAGACAGAGGATGGACGGGTAGCAAATCTGGTACTAAGAGGTAGTTGAACTGTTGAAGAGAACCACGTTGATGAAGTCTCAGTTAGAGTATTTGATTGAGGAGAGAGCAAGATTGATTCAAGAGAACAATCAGAAAATATGAGGTTTTAGATTCACAACTAAATGTTGAGCAGATGAATAATGCACATCAAGTGTTCGATGAAATGCCAAAAGAGAAATATTCAACTGCACATCAAGTGTTTGATGAAATACATATCAAGTGTTCGCTGAAATGCTCAAGAAGATATATTTACCTATACATTAAGTGTTTGAAGAAATGTCTAAGAGATGAAAATTCAGGAAAAGAGTAAAGAAGAGATTAGTACGTGATGATTGTCTCCATTTGAAAAACAACTTGAAGAAAGTTTATCGAGAAGAGATATAGGCTGAAGATTGCCGTTATGAGGACTTCAAAAATGTTTTATTCACAGCTAGTGAGGTTTTGCTGTTATGAAAGCTGCTTGAAAAAAAAATTAAAAAAAATTAAGGTTGATAAAAGTTTATTGCAGCCATAGATGCTGCTTGAGATGACAGCCAGGATGGTTGCTTTATTGATGTGATAGCCAAGATGGCTGCTTTATTGATGTGACAGCCAGGATGGTTGCTTTGATGTTGTGACAGCCAGAATAGCTGCTTTATTGATGTGACAGCCAGGATGGCTGCTTTGATGTTGTGACAACTAGGATGGTTGCTTTATTAATGTGACAGCCAGGATGGCTGCTTTGATGTTGTGACAGCCAGGATGGCTGCTTTATTGATGTGACAGTCAAGATGGCTGCTTTATTGATGTGACAGCCAGGATGGCTACTTTGATGTTGTGACAGTCATGATGGCTGCTTTATTGATGTGACAGCCAGGATGACTGCTTTGATGTTGTGACAGCCAGGATGGCTGCTTTATTAATGTGACAGCCAGGATAGCTGCTTTGATGTTGTGACAGCCAAGATGACTGCTTTATTGATGTGACAGTCAGGATGGCTACTTTATTGATGTGACAGCCATGATGGCTGCTTTGTTGATGTAACAGCCAGGATGGCTGCTTTGTTATTGTTATAGTCAAGAAGGCTGAGTTGATGTTGCAGCCAGAGATGTTGCTTAAGATGATTAACCAGGAAGCTAAGTTTACATTACAGCCAGAGATGCTGCTTGATATGATCAGCTAAGAAGGCTGAGTTGAAGATATTACAGCCAAAGAAGCTGTTGAAGATTAAACCAGTGATGAAGACGGATGAAGAACGTTGCAAGCAGATATGAAGATTTTTTGGCAAGTTTGGAGTTCGAAGTATCTCACTCCCAACTTAAGGGGGGGTGTTGAAGAATATGTTTATCTAGTGTTTTTGTGTTAGTTTTATGTTTCTAAGTATTATTGTACTCCTCCAAAACTGTAGGAGCATTTTGATCATTTTACGTTTTACAGTTCCTTATATAAGGGCTGATAAGTTGTATTAGGGTTTAAGAGTCTGTGAATAAGAAAGAGAGAGAAAAAGGGGGGGCGGCCTCCATTGGAGGTCCACCCCCTCCTCCGATCTCAACATTTCCTCTTCGTTTATGTTTGTGATTTTAATCTCCCCTGCGCATCCGCGTTTCCAACAAGAAACATTAGAAAGTACAGGATTCCGACTTAGTAGAACAAAGACAAAATATATGAAATGTAAGTTTGATCATTTGGTTACTTCAGAGGATATAGAAATTAAAATTGGGCACACATTGCACCCCAAAGAGAAAGTTTTAAATACCTATGATCAATTTTACAAGAGTAATGGAAGAATTGATGGAGATGTTACACATAGAATTAATGTTGGTTGGTTAAAATGGAGAGGAGCACGAGGTATTCTTTGTGATAAGAAGATATTATTAAAGTTAAAAGGTAAATATTATAGAGCAGCAATTAGACCTGCCATGTTTTATGGTTCTGAATGTTGGGCAGTTAGTCAACATGTACAAAAGATGTCTGTGACAAAAATTAAGATGTTGAGATGGATGAGTGGTCATACAAGAAAAGACCGTATACATAATGAGGTTATTAGAAACAAATTAGGAGTGGCACCAATTGAGGATAAAATGATAGAATATCGTTTAAGATGGTTTGGACATATAGAAAGAAGATCAAAAGAAGAACCTATAAGAAGGTATGTAGAGGACGACCACAAAAGTATTGGGAAGAAACAATAAAGAATGATCTAGCTTATTGTAAGTTAACTCTAACATGGCACATGATAGGGCTATGTGGAAACAAAGAATCCATGTAGCCGACCCCATCTAGTATGAGAAAAAGCTTAGTTGTTGTTGAATTCCCTGATGTTTCCAAAACAGGATGGTTAACCATCCGGAGTCTGAAGTTTTCCCCATACTTTATCATATGAGCAATATTTGTCAGCATGGAAAGGTTACATCCGACACGAGGCAGTGGTAAGCTCTATATATATTGAGACTCAACTACTCGAAGGACCTCAGCATGCATATACTACAGCTAAGTGGAACTGCTTGACACTCCATACTTAGAACCCTTTAAATCCTCATCCACATCTAGAGATACTCGCCCAGATCTACAGATACTGCGACTGAGTTGTCTGACCTAAGCATGCATATCTGAAAACAAAATAACCTCCATGAGTGATTGGTTATGGCATGCCGTACCAGCACTTTGTGGCATACAAGAAGCAATGATACATCTCATTTTCAAACAAATACAGCGATCCAGTAGGACCTACAGTTGTGATAACAGTAACTATGGATTGCTCCATGACCATGTCTCTGCATTTCTTACGGCAATATATGCATCATTCAATCTCCATTTTCCCTCCTAAACTTGCAGAGATTTTGAATTGGTATGCTTTCTTTATTAATCTGCCTCATACAGTTTCAAGCCGTCGTCTTTTTCCCAGAAAACTTACTTGCACGTGTAGCTTCATTGAAGAAATATATCTGCTGGAATTCTACATAAATCAAGTGAAGGGAAACCAAAAAGATTTCATCAATAAGCTTACACGTGCAATCTAATCCCGTTTCTATTACATACAGCTGATTACCAAAAGTCCAATCTAAAACACCGAACTGTATAAATCCCGCAAAATATGTACAGAGGCACATAGCACCACACCTCTCCAAGGTGAAAATTTCTGTTTGGTTAGTATTACCTGCTCAAATGCACTCGCTTCTATTTGTCCATCTTCTATCCCACATCATTTCCTGGGTGAACCTTCTTCAACGCCAGCAGAATGATTCTTACCAAAACATAAATGAATGAATCGATATCAAAGGCCCCATGCTGAGCTCTCATAAGGGTATAAATCAATCACTCCCTGCACAAGATTTGACAAAAATATAATCCTCAATTCAAATGAAAAAGTTTCTCTTGAAGATCAAAATGAACCCAAACTTACCTTCCGCACTAGTTGGAAAACTATCTGCTTTGGCAGTGTTGAGGACTGCACTGCCCTTACTGTGTCCAGTTTGATGAGCCATGGATGCCATATTGGTCTGGAGATGGCTTCCTTTTGTACCCTGTGCAAAAAAGAAAATCCAATACATGTAAGCATTTCATGGAAAATAAACCTGAAGAAGATGACAAGGCATGTCAAGAATGTTACTGATCCTAATCGACAAGAGAACATCAAAAGTTTTTTAGCCAATATAGATGAAGAAATTGACCTGAGATTTCTGTATTTGTTGGGAATTGCTGCAATTTACAGATGCTATATTTGCATCATGAAGCTGACCTTTGGACGTGGATGGAGGAACTGATACAGAAGCCGGCATCATGGTAGTTGAGGCTGAAGCTTCAGGTACTGAAACTGCCTTTGCTGGAAACCCTGAAAATGTTGCAAACGGTGCACGAGGCATGGCTACAGGAAGCCCTTGACCAGGGACTCCAAACATAGGAACACCGGAACCAGGAATGCTACTCAAAGTCACAGGCCCAGAAAGAGTAGAGCAAGGAAGCTGTGGGTTGTGCATTGGAGACATTGGAATCATTGGGCAAGCAGAGGAACAGCCCATGTCAAGCACTCCCATACCAAAGCCCATGCCAATTCCCATGCCCATTCCTATACCTACTGGAGAGAAATGAGCCATATGAGGTGCATGCATATGCCGCATCCCGGACGGTACCATCATCGGAGGCATACACATTCCACTGCCCATGGACATAATCTGCATGTAATAAGAAGAATTTGCAAAAGAGATTCATTTGAAAACCTGCAAATTCGCAACTTGTGCACATTTTCTTACTTGGACTTGCAATTGAAGGGTTTTAAGATACTCAATGGCCTCATCCAACATTGAAGCTTTGTCTGCCTGGCAAAGGAACCAACCAGATCAGTAACAGGATTCAGGAAAGAAGATACACACCGCGTTTCATACAGCATCAGAGAAGCAAAACAATGGAACTAACATTTTGGTGATGACAAAACTAACCTTGTTACAATTTGGTATAAGCTCTTGCAGTGCTTTCATCTTCTCATTAATCCTATCCCTTCGCCTCTATGTTAGCAATTTGCAAAAATGAGGTCCCAACCAGGAAAACGGAGCGGTGCAGTGTGGAATCCAACGATTTGGGTTCAAATGAAACTCACCCTTTCTGACAAGTTGTGAACTTCAGCTGCACGGCTTCGCTTGGCACTAGTGCTCTTCGATGTGGATGGTTTCCTCAGGCCCACAGAATCCTCCTCAACATCCTGCAACAAAATTAGCTCTGTTTGAGGACCAACAATAACTAGGAAACAAGAAAACGTTCTCAGAAAAGTCTCTCCTCACTTCACTGCGGTATCCAGATTCCTCAACTTCTGTGGACTTTCTCTTTGACCCATGTTTGGCATCTTCTGCAGCTCTCTCCGCGCTGCTGCCCGAACAAACAGAGGACGATGCTACTACCGGTTCAAATGCCTTCCCAATGTCTGATCTTCCTAATGCTGTGCTAGCTGCAAAACTGGGACTTCGTCTAAGTTTATGATAAGAAGCTCTATTTCTACCACCTAAGTCCTCATGGGATCCAGCATCTTCACTGTCGGTGCATTGTAGTACCTGAATGGGTGGCTCGTCGCCTAAATTCATGTCCTTCCTAGAGAGTAGCTCAAACTCTTGAGATTGAAAGTTAAGCATCTTGTTAAATCCGCTCATCTGTTTCAAACTGCTACCAATTTGTTTCAAACCATTTGAATCAACAACAGAGGACTCAACGGTCTTGCTTTCAGCGGCAGCCAGTTTGTTAATCGTTCTGAATGGATCAGTCATTGGGAGGCTGGTGGCTGTCCCAATAGATTGATGATTGGTCTTAGCAAGAGCAGCAGGCCGGGAGAAATGAGAGAAGTTCATTACACTCCCACTGTGAACAGGCCCTGATGCCTTTGCAGATGCATGAATTCCCTTGTTGTTGTGCGACGTAATCACTGAACCAGGCATTGGTGTAGAATGCTGAGATGGGTCCCCAAAAGTATCACTACCACAAAAATCTAAAGGCTTGCACTTAGCTCCTTGAGTTGAGGCTTGAAATTGGGGAGGTTGAACCAACTGACCACTTCTAACTGTCGAGGACCCACAGAAGGCATTAAGGTCTGAATCCAACATGGTATCCTTGAATGAGTTCCCCTGATTTAGGATTGCACAGTTCCCAGGCGTAACAGAATTACCCAAAGTAGCGGTTTTATCTGAGAAGACACTGTTGGTCTGTGTAGGCATAGAATTCCTATTCATCCCTGTCATTTCAGTGAAAAACTCCGAGCAATATTCCTTCTCTAGAGAATAATCAAATGGATAATTCAACCAAGGAACCAAATCATCATCCTGAACTAACCCAACTGCTGCGGATGTGCTGGAGGAGAATTCCTGAGCAACAGCCTCTAAAGTTCCAAATTTTCCGCCTTTTGTTGGGATGGGAAGAACTGCATTTTCTCCATTTCTTGTGGGGTTGGGAGGGAGAACAGTAGAAATAGGGTTCTTTTTCTGTTTGCTGTTCTGTCCCTGCATCACAATCTGCCCATTTTCCCACAGCAGCTCAACAAACTCATTATCAGGGCTGAAACAAATCCAGACAGCCAATCAAGGACACAAAAAGAGAAACGCCGAAAGAAGCGTTCTGCTCCAAAAATGCTACAAGAAACAGATCTTACCAAACAAGATAACAGGGTAGTAGAAAACTCACGCAAAAACTAGATCTGTGGAGCAGTTTGCTGCGCTCCTTGGTTTGTTCAGTTCCCGTTTCCCCTTTGTCATTTGTTGATGGTATTCAGAATTAGATATCAGTGCTAAAACCAACAGCAGCGCTCTACACACTCTTTACCCAAATGGGTTCACCCGCAACTATAGTATTATTAAAAATAGCTATAATTGTACCTTCTGAGAAAACCCAAGTACAAGAATCTTTCATAGGACCGAAAAGAAACAAATCTTTCAAAAAATAAATCCACAAAGAAAACGTAGAATTAACAATTGCATTTCATGGTCTTAGCCTCAGCAACAACCTCCTTTCTTTCAGGGGAAAAAGAAGGAAGGCATACAATTTAAAATTCTCGAGGTCGAAATTCAGACTTAAAAAAGAAAAACCAAATAAACATAAATCTCATATACCAACTTTATCGTTTTCCTTGACTAACCACATAACCGAGTTTAGAGACAAATTAGCTCCTCCAAAACCCAAGATAACCTTGATAAAGAAGTTAAGCTTCCCTAGCATCACTCTTTCCTTCTCCTCTTCATTGCTGTAAACTCAAAAGAGGAAAACCCAGTTGCAGGTTTTCATGAAACACCCAATACCCAAATCTCATCTCCCGTCTTCAGCACCCAAATCTCTAAAACCACGCTTCTTCAATCCCGAAACTGAATCCCGCAGGACTCGAGTCTTGCAAAGAATTTCCAGGTAAGGGGGAGAGAAGGGCATGAAAAGAAGAAAGGGAACTATTTTTGTTAGACATCATCGGTGTCCATAACTAATTCATATAGATAAGTACACATAGAAAATAGAGAAAAAGAGAGCCGAGTAAACCACGTATCTGCGGAAACCCAAATAGGGAACGGCGTCGACGAAGATCCAATCTTCTCGTGGAATACGGCAAACGGTTAGAAGAGAGGAGAAAGGGCAGACAGAGACCAAGCTGAGGGGTAAACTAATACCAAAGTTAAACCAATGGTTGGTGCTCACCCTGTGCGGCAGCACTAGATAGCAATGATTGAGTGGAGGGACCAATCATGGTTCTTATCCAATGGTTCACTTGTCTCCAGAATAAAAGATAAGATTTCATTTCATAAACTAATACCAAGCCTAAGATATGTCTATAGATTCTTCCACGTATTTTATATAGGTCATAACGTACGGTTTTGCGTTATTTAAGGTGTTCCTTTATGTACCATATGTGGATTTCAGTGCAGAATTTTATTAGAGTGTTCATATCGATTGTGTGGCGGTGCTTGTGCAACAGTGTTTTATGTACACACCATGGATAATATTAAGATACACACTGACTTTGCTCTAATGATTTGTTTAGCGGTTAATGACAGTCTTTTTCTTGGATCACATAACCCAAGTTTTCCTTTTTCAGATTTGTAAGATAATTTATTTACGCTTTCTGCTTTGGATTTCATGAGATGTCTCTACCCAGTTCAATAATGGATGCACAACAGCCTATGTAAGGCCTATAGATAGTAAAGAAACGGATTGAAAGGTTAGTTGACCCCATAAAGTCACCACTGATGACATATTCGGGCTTCATTATTTGCATCACCATCTTATAGAAATATGCAAATATCTAAGAATCAGTGGTGAAATATCAAGTAATATTTCTCTTGGGAATTCACAATGTAGGAAAACTATATTCTCGCCACTGGTGTCCTGAATCTACTAGGGGGTTGGTTGAGAATCATTTATTTTTATCAAATCATGTCTTCTTGACCCATCGGAGTCAGATTGATTCAACCCTAAACTGACCGACATCAATCTTTTTTAATTTAGATGTTTTACTATGCTTTAACTCTTTTGAATTTTGATTTGTTAGGTTCGCCCATCTTCAGGAAACGCGAGTTGAATAAAAAACCGGTTTAATAGCATTGTCCTCAAGGTTCTTGCTTTGATGATGGTGTGACAAATCAAACTAAGAACATGATAGAGAGATGTTGGCGTGTTATCTACTGAAGCACATGCATGCATGACAGCAAGGGTCCTTGACAGCCTCAAACTTTCATTGGAATAGCAAAGAAGATCAGAGGTTAGAATGCAACGGGAAGTCTGCTGTTGCTTTGGGAGTCTAGTTTTTGCCAATTGAAGTAAAAAGGCAGTGGGATTTGCAGGAGAAAGTACATCAAATAGTATGGGCATATCAAAAGCCTGCGTATCAATTGCTCAATAATGCAAAGACAGCATCTTTCCTTTTTGATGTGCTCTTGCTTTCTGGCATCTACTTCTCCTTCCATGGATACCTGTCGAAGACTGATGATGAGAGGCCATGGACTACTTTTCTATATTACATTAAGATGTTTAAATACAGATGATTTTTTAAATAATTTTTTGTCAAAACTATATATGTAAAGTCACCTTTATGTGTGAAACAACCAAAGAGCAAGAGCTCACAAGGGATCGACTCACAATTTGGAGGTCATGAGCTCAAAAAGGAGTATCTCTCTTTAAGAAAAAAAAAAAATTAGACTAAGCTAAACTGAAGGGCTGTTGCGAATTACTGAAATTGATTTATCCAACTTAAAGAACAGGATAACAGTTTTTCGCTGATACTATAAATGGGTGGTCCATTGAAAATAAGTAATGATGAGGAATTTCTTCGAAATAAATAATGACGGATGATCGTACTACGACAATACGCCTTTGCATGTCATACCACGTGTCCCCTACGAACTGTTGCAATTCTCTGAGTGAGTTGGGTCGGGGCATCGCTTTAAGATCCGAGTCTAGATCCAAGTAGGACTGAGCCAAGTCCTACTTACCACAACCAGGAGGTGACTGGAACTGATCTTTTGTGGCAGTGAAAGGTTCAGGAATGGAGAAGTGGGAGAAGGGTTTTGAACAGCAAGAGTGGGGCAGGTGCCTTAATTCTCCCACATTAAGTGGGGCTTGTGAGTGTTTTTGTATCATATGAAAATTAAACACTAAGAAAGCAAGATTACATTTCATCATACATCTATTACACTTTTGAGTCCTCCCACTGTGACTACCTATATGATTGTGTATCTATCTTAGCATCTTAGTTTTGTCACGGACATCTTTTGCACATATTTGTAACCAAATAATTACGGTTTAGCACTCGAAGTGTTAGCCTATAGCACCATTGCTTCTGGTGGGGAGTTCGACTCTTAGAAGGTGCATGTGCGAGTGTGAGTGTTAACCTTCAACTTACTCTTGTAAAGAAAAAAAAAGTTATTTTTTAACTTAAATGCCAACCGGAGGATGGCCGTATGGTTTCCCGTTGATCCGGCTCTACAGTCTTTTTTTCTCTCTTCTTTCATCTCCTCCTTCCTAAGGAATAGGAAAGCGGGTGCAGAGATGAGAGGAGCCAACCACAACTGTTTGGTTTCTTATAATCTCTTTTTTTTGTTTTTTTTTTAATTTTCTTTTCCTTTATTTTCTTCTACTTTGGTGAAAGTGAGAAAACGAAGAGATATATCATATTTTTATGAGTTTTTTATGCTTGGGTTTTAGGTAAGTGTTCGTGTGAACAAAGGTGAAAAGTTCTTTTCAGCAATCAACTTCTACGCCTCCTTTTAAACTTTGTAAGGTGGTGGATTTTTATCGTGCTTTGTTCTTTTGTCATTATACGGTAGGTTTTTTTTTTCTTTTGGGGGGCTATTATTTATTGTGTGTATTGTTCTTTGAATGAATGGAACTATGTGGAGCCCACATACACATTCTTCTTTCATTAATGAGGTCTATCTTTTTGATGAAAAAAAAGAATGGAATCTAACTTAGTGTCTCACTAAAATGCAATTTTCTTTAGGGTATTGTATTTTTTGTTAAAAAATAATGACAAATAAGGAGACTGTTATTGATAAGAAAAATAGTTTATTTAACCAAAAAAGAAAGTTTAAAGATTTTTTTGTGTGATTGTAGTTTAAAGATATGTTAAATACTTTGGCTTCTTTTGTGCATGTGTGTGTGTGCGCCTATTTTTGAATAGCAAGCAGGATTAAGCTGGCATATCCCTCCTACATTCTAGAACCAAAATTAAATACTTTCCTGTTTTCTTTTGTTTCAAGAGGAAGCCAAAGTCTAACACCAATACCCACACATGCATCTTTTGAGAGTCAAACTCTCCATTAGCAGCAATGGTGCTAGAGTGTCCTACCGAGCTAACAGTCTCTCTGTGCACTTTTGCGTTTGAGAAAGGAGAGAATTTGAGTTTTTTTTTTCAGAAAATGCCATTTTTTCCTGTTTATGGTGCGGATCCAAATCCAAATGCAATTTAATATTTTAAAACGGCAAGGTAGATGAATCCGTGATGATCATTTGACAGCTGGCAAGGTCAGTCACAGGTCATATTCGATCTATTGTGCCCTCCACCAGATGACGACATAAATGGGCTTGGCTGGGTAACGGGCTCACCAGAAACTGGACCGAGATCGGGCCCACATTGTCCGACTCCGGGTCCAATTCGTACCAAGGCAACCTTGCACACTAAATGCTGTTATGCCGACCAGTATCAGTGAGCTGGCCTGTTGGCTTGGAACTAACGCCCAGCCTAGTCTCCGGGTGAACTGCGAACCGGGTCTGGATCAATGATCTTGGTCAGTTAGAATCCGACCAAAGAATCAATCTTTCAAACTCCAGTTGTTGGCTACTTGGCCAACCTAATCAGATCTGACTATCTTATAATGAAATCCAACTCAAGCCCATCTGAGTTATATGTGAATTTGTTTGTTTGTATTATGGAGTATAAGTGCTCGACCCACTGAGAGACTGACCCAATTTGATCCAAACCGAGCAGGGACTACCTGTTTTAACCGGGTTCAGGTACGGAGAAAAACAAACATTTTTTACCAGGTATGGGGCAGGTACAGGGTAAGAAGTACCCAAACCAAACTATATATATATATATATATATATATATATATATATATATATATATATATATATATATATATATATATATATATATATAAATAAAATGTTGGGATTTCTATATTTCAACCGCATATCCTTATTTTCAATTATTTGATTAGATTTATGATCTTAATATAAAATACTTTTAATTTTAAGAAGGATTCATGCAAAAAACAGCCAGACCCAATTAGTTCAGTTGACATGATCTTCTATGATATAAACATATATGCACTCTTTCGCTGAACCAAATAGAGTGTATTGACGTTTAGCTTGTAAAGCTTAAAGATACAGCTCATGCTGTGCACTGATGGGCTCAGTCTCAGACCAGCCTAGTTCGGTTTGCAAGACCGTACTAATTAATTGGTACATATGGAGATTAGATATAGCTTCAACTTTATATACATACAAGGTTGTGAAATTCTGACACTGAACAGGTCTATTTTCTGAAAGTTTACAGGATAAAATTTCTTTTTTTTTTTTACAGGTTAGGGGATCAAATTTGCTTGAGCAAGATATATGAAATTTAAAATAATTATAAAATATATTTTTTATTACAATTTCATAACAATGTGATCAAGGCTTGAGCTTGAGTAGTCTCTCTCTCTCTCTTCCCTGGGTAAAACCTTCTTTTTTCTGTAACTCTTGTACCAAACAATATAATAGCACAGCACGTGGTGCACGCAAAGCATTTCATTAGCCCGACGTCATGGCCCACCCTTATTCAATTGTACAGCACGTTTATATATATGTTTTGTTCACGTGATAAGAACGCTATTTATGATAGTTGACATGACCCAACACGCACCGTCGATCATTATTTAATATATTTTTCCTTTGATTGTGTAAGGGATTGGAGCCAGATCCATGCTCCCAGGTCTCGAATCCATGATCATCTTAGCTTCTTTTAGTTAATGTGTTGAATATATTTTATATGCTCGACAAAGAAACTTACCATTCGTGTCAGAAGCGCATGGTAAAAAACGAAAGTTAAACTACAAAAAAGGTAGAATGTCAATAGTATTCTTTCTTTTCTTATCGGTTCACGTAATTTCAATTCAGTTTTCAACCAACAATTTAAAGCTGGTATGGCTCATCAAGACACAGTAGTTGCGACGTATGACACGGTAAGAGACGTGTCAGGAAAAGCAAATACATTTTGCTGGTATTGTTGGTTTTTGCTTTTATAAATGATATAACAGCATTCAGAACAGTTATGTTTTCAAACTGAAAATTTTATTAAAAATTAAAAATACTATAACCAAATCAAGTAATTCTGATTTCAACCGGTTCTTGGTCTGATTTGGTTCGTATTCAAACCGCTGAGCCGGTTTGAAACCGGCCACGATCACTCCAGCGTAAGAGCAAAGCTGGTTGATGTAGCCTATATTGGTTACCGGGACAGGGCCCAGCCCAGCTGAAATAAATCAATGCTTGCACTCACAGAACCCACCTGCAGTTTTCTCCTCTCTTTTTATTTTTATTTTCTTTATTCCCCTCCTTCCTCCCGTCTGAAACTTCTCCTCAAGAACAGGAGGCAAGTTCGCCTTGCCTCCTGTCCTTTTTTTAATCCATTTCTTCAATAATGCACCATAATATTATTATACTTGTTGGTAGTCGATAGATGCACTATGTGAGTGATGCTGATCACATAAACCAGTTCACAGAAAAGGATTTCCTATCAGCTTAGATGCATGGAATCCAAATCACATGCTTTCCCTTCATATGCTCGCAAGAGACCAAATCCATCTCTCGCATGAATGAGAATTCATGGGAAAAGCAAACGGCCCCTCTCCTTTCATCTCTTTTCCTTTCCTGCCCTTGCTCATTATTTCTGAACAATTCTTTTTGGGGGTCAAATATTTATGAACTTTTCGTTCTGCATGTTGGGTATTTCAATTTCAAAGTAAAATGAAGATTCTCCTTCCATGCCAAAGTGATCTAATTTGGTATTATCCTCGCTCGTAACTCTGTTTTAAATTATAATAGGCTTTGCTTCTTTTCTTAATTCCTTTGATGGAGTGCGTACATGTTTTTATCTTTTGTCATAGTGACGCCATCGTTTTGGTAATGTAACCTAGGATACAACCAAAACCTGGAATAATAAGCCATTCATATTCGCTCATGTTTGATTCATGTTCATCTAACGAGCAAACAAGCTAAAGATGAAGATCTTAAACTGATGAACAAGACACCACCCCCAACTATTCAGTTCATTCAGTTCAAATACCTGTTCTAATTGATATCCTTTTATTCTTAACTCCGTAGGATTTCCATTTTCCTCATTTAAATATGCTATAATTAGTTATAATCAATGGGAATAAAAAAATAAAAAAGCATTTTGTCCTATTTTACAAAGAAGAAAAGTAGTTGAGGATGTACATCAAGCAAAAGCATCAATATTGGAATCCACTCGATGGGTTTCAACTCCAGAATCCAAAAACAAGATCATTAAGCATGCACTAACTATATTTCCACGTACAAATGAGAGCTGTGTGCTGTAAGAAACAATAAAAGCAAAAGCAGAGAAAAGTGTGGAAATGACGTCAAATCGGCGACGATAGGAAAATTTACACCACCTGGTATGCAGCGGCCCTTCCCTTTGGCAACCGTTCAAGCTCATTACGTACCACATCAATTGAACCTGGAGTTTAACTAAAACGCTCCGCTAAGCGCCTGCTTTAACTGTTGCATCTTTCTCCTTGCTTCCTGCAAAACCAACACACAAGGATGCCTCAACTTAACCAGTTGATCTCTATCGAAAACTTGTCTTAAAACTTGCGGCTCCATTGCCCACAACACTTTGAAACAGCGTCGGTATATAGTGGGTTATACTAATTTTCTATCGGACATTTTCACTTCGAAACAGCGCACAGACTTGGGATTTGAGAGTGGGGTCACCTCGGTCTCCATCAAGTGTGAAAAATGGAGATGTACGGTGAAGATTTCATATAGTTAAGAGATGTGATGCACACGATATTACTCGATCTGCTCTCTGACGTGCATCTACACTGAGACACACGTCGTCCCACCATTGTTGCCATCCCACCCCAAGCAAAGTTAAGAGGCTCAAGTCCTCGACTACATCTTGGATCAGATGGGTCCCCGGCCTGATCAAAGACAGCCAATCGCAACATTGCTCCACAAAGAACTGCTGGATTCCAAAAGGAAGATATTTAATTCACTTGAGAGTGACTTTTAGCACGAACACACCACTCAGCGTTCTGTCAGCCTGCATAATCTTAAGTTCTACCAAGAATCATCTACGGTGATCCTATCCCAATACAGGGCGGAGAAAATGAGCCCCAAGATGAGAGACAAGAAAACTCCGGATAAAAGAGCAATTTCATTGCTCGGGTTAGAGAAGCATGCTTACTTGCCTTGTTTAGGGCGCCGATTCTTCTTTCAGCGTCACCCAACCCAGTCGCAATCTCCTCCTGCACTTGCAAGAGCAGTTTCTTGTGCGATGCCTCTGCGTCAATGCAACAAAATCTCAATCTTTTCCTTTTTTTTACTTTTGAAGAAGAATACAATCTCAATGGTAATAAATCAAGCAAAGTCGTAGTGTAAATCCAGATAACCGCAAGCCTCGAATGAGACGAGAAAGCAATCGTAAAGAAAGGAGCAAGTATCAGGACTATGGGCGCATGAAAAGCCCAAAGTGGATTTGGATAACTTTAGGACCTCCCTTCAGATTGATCTCTTTCAAAAGAAACGTCAAGACACTTAGATGACCCCTTCTGGAAATGCACTGATAATGGTACAATCAAATTTACCATGGCAAACTTTTTATGTCCAAAGGTATTGGGTTAGCTGGAAAACCTATGAGCCCTAACAGAAGCATCATGATTTGCTTAGAGAACGGTACCACAACTTGGCAACTGCTGCCCAGGGATGATTTGTTCTGATGAGTTTCTTGGGCATGTGCCCCGTGATTTCCAACCAAAAGAAGAAAAGAAGCAACGTTGTGGCTGGCCAATAGGCAGACAGGAAGCACTATCTGTTGAAATATGCAGTGCAGAACTACAAGCACATTCTATACCCCGTGGTCAGGGACTCGGAGCTAGAACCAGAAACTACACCGTCCGACTGATCTCAGACCCTGTATTAGGGGGTGGGTCCAGAGTGCTGCATGAACTGTAATTTTTCTACACCACAGTTCATACTGAACTCACTGAAAGCATCAACCAAAATTCTTAGTTCTCGACAAGAAGCCTCCCCTTCATATCTCGGTATAACAACACTATAAAGCGCTATTAATACGCCAACTACTTAATGCATCAACAAAGCCAATGAAATATATTAAAGAAGTCAACTTCTTTTCCCATGAATTAAAGATTTTAGACTTCGTTGGAAGAACTCAAACCCTTTGCGAACACCACCTGTGTGAGCTCCCAAGTCGTTGGTGGCGACCAATCTCTACACTAAAGCACCGACCTAATAGAGAACAGAGTCAAGTGTTCCACATATCACAGAGATAAAACACAAACAACAACTAAGCCTTTTTCCCATACTAGACGGGGTCGGCTACATGGATTCTTTGTTTCCACAGATCCCTATCGTGTGCCATGTTAGCAGTTAACTCCCAATAAGCTAGATCATTCTTTATTGTTTCTTTTCAACACTTTTGTGGTCGTCCTCTACCTCTTTTATTACTTTCCAAATTTAGTTTTTCTAACCTTCTTAGAGGTTCTTTTTTTGATCTTCTTTCTATATGTCCAAACCATCTTAAATGATGTTCTCTCATTTTATCCTCTATTGGTGCCGCTCCTAATTTGTTTCTAATAACCTCATTATGTATACGGTCTTTTCTTGTATGACCACTCATCCATCTCAACATCTTCATTTCTGTCACATACATCTTTTGTACATGTTGATGATTAACTGCCCAACACTCAAAACCATAAAACATGGCAGGCCTAATTGTTGCTCTATAATATTTACCTTTTAATTTTAATGGTATCTTCTTATCACAAAGAATACCTGATGCTCCTCTTCATTTTAACCAACCAACATTAATTCTATGCAGCATCTCCATTAATTATTTCCATCACTCTGAAAAATTGACCCTAGGTATTTAAAACTTTCCTTTTGGGGAATGCAATGTGTGCCAATTTTAATTTCTATGTCCTCTCAAGTAACCAAATGATCAAACTTACATTCCATATATTCTGTCTTTGTTCTACTCAGTCGGAGGCCTTTGCTTTCTAATGTTTCTCTCCGTAGTTCCAATTTTCTATTAACTTTTTCCTTAGACTCCTCCACTAATACAATGTCATCTGCAAATAACATACACCAAGGTACTTCATCTTGAATATGTTTTGTTAACTCATCCATCACCATTATAAATAAGTATGGACTTAAAGTTGATCCTTGATGTAACCCAATATTAACTTCAAAGAAGTATGTAGTTCCTTCATGAGTCCTCACACATGTTTTTGCACCATCATACATATCTCTTATAAGGTTAATATATGTCAATGGGATACCTCTTTTTTCTAAAGTTCTCCAAAGAACCTCCCTCGGTACCCTATCATAAGCTTTTTCTAGATCAATAAATATCATGTGAAGGTCTTTCTTTTTTGCTCTAAAATGTTCCATAAGACGTCTCAAAAGGTGAATCGCATCAATAGTAGATTTGCCTTACATGAATCCAAATTGGTTCTGTGTTGTACATTATACTTGTCTTAACCTACGTTCGATAATTCTTTCCCATAATTTCATAGTATGACTCATTAACTTGATACCTCTTTAATTTACACAATTTTGAATGTCTCCCTTGTTCTTATATATGGGTATACTCCATTCCTCGAGCATCTTTTGGTTTTTCCATATTTCATTAAATAGTCTTGTGAGCCAAGTGATTCCTATTTCTAGTATTTTCCAAACTTCTATAGGAATATTATATGGTCCTACCGATTTACCACCCTTCATATGTTTAAGAGCCTCTTTGACTTCGTTATTTTGAATACGTCCGTAGAAATTGTGGTTTATATACTTTTCTGACTTGGCTAAATCTCCTAAACTAATACTAACATCTTTATTTTCATTAAAAAGATTATAAAAAAAGTTTTCCATCTATTTCTTATATCATCATTTGCCACTAGAATTTTTTCATCCTCGTCTTTTATGCATCTAACATAATTAAGATCTTTAGTTTTCTTATCTCTAGTCCTAGCTATCCTAAAAATATCTCTTTCACCCTCTTTTGAGTTGAGTTTTTTATATAAGTCCTCCCAAATCTTAGCTTTTGCTTCACTAACGGCCTTTTTCGCTTCCTTCTTTGCTTTCTTATAATCTTCTAGAGTTTCACTAGTTTTCTTAGCATAATGTAATTTTTAAAATGCTCTCTTTGCCTTGATTTTATTTTGTACTACTTTACTCCACCACCAAGCTTTTTTTTGTGCCAGTACACCTCCCTTAGATACCTCTAACACATCTTTCGCCACTTTCCTAATATGTATAGCCAAATTGTTCCACATATCACAGAGATAAAACTTGCAGAAAAAAGTGCTAACCGTCCGGGAACAGCAAAGGCCTCGAAAGGAATCCACATGAGAGAAAGCTTTATTCTCTCACTAGAATCCTTTTCCACCCCTTGAGAGGTGATTGGGTTCTTCGAATTTCAGAGAATTCAATTCTCATAAGAGATACAGAAGCTTATGTGACAGAGGTGAACCCCCTTAATTCTTTGATGGCTTCAGCTGCTCAGATGGTTAAAATTGGATTTGGATTTTATAGTTCCAATTGAATTGTCTCGGATGAACCAAACATGCGCAAAATCCTGATATTTCGCAGGAGTCGACATGATAATAACGACAGGAAATGAGTTGCCTATCTTAGACCTCTGGTGGAATTCCTTTTCCACACAACAGAGTTTCCCTTCGGTCGTCGAGGGGGGCTCTTTTTCCGAGGAAAAGGAAGTCCATGTTAGGCCGACAAAAAATACATTATTCGTCGTGCATTTCTGCCGGAATCCCTAGGGTATCCAACCGTCGCAAGCATCATCACTAAAAGAGGTTTGAGCCATACTTTGTCTTTCTGCGATTGCTCTTAGCTCTGTCTGATTCGCTTCCATCTCCCCCAACACGTTCATACACTCTTGGATATGCACGCTTACGTCCTCCTTGAACTTTGAATGGATTGCTTTTAGACGTTCTTGTTGCTCTGTTCACAAGAAAGACTCCAATTTGATCAAGAGATTCGGAAGCTTATTCCCATGACAAACCTACCTGCATCTACAAGGCTTCTTTCAAAAGGTTCCAAGGAAAATAAAATTATCCAACCTTTATATGCGTTATGTACCTTGAAATCTCGTTTCTAACTTCTTCCTCTTGGCTTTGCTCAGACAAGCAAGCTTCTCTCTAAAGGAAAGATGAGTACAGAAGCGAAACTTGGTATCAGTGGGTGTAAATGGACAATAAAGTTGGAGAGTAGTGTCACTAAGAATCAGGAGAAGGAAAATTTAGTGTAATGAGGATCACGCACAGTTCCATGTGTAATTGGGATTCTGCATTGTGTAGCTGCGCCTGAATCTTTTCGGTCGTGGATGAGATGATATCTGAGGTTTTCCTTTTTGTGTGAGACTTCATCTTCATCTTGAATCTTTCCAAGCCCGAAGCAAACTGAACGATAGCGCTGCTTTGCCACGAAGTGGAAGCCATTTAATAAAAAATCAGACAATAAAATATGAACAATATAAGAGCTAAGAAAAGATGCAGCTGTTCCAGCAGCTTTATACAAGAGGACCAAAAAGTTACATATTTATGCATTTGAGAGTTAACTAACATAGCCAAATCTACCGAGGTCTTGGATATAGGTAGAGTTACAAGAATTACAGAGGAACCTGTGTCAAGACTCGCCTGTTTAAGATGTTGTTTGCTCTTGCCTAAAGCCTATCAGCTAATATGGATGCGAAATTGACTGCAAAGTACTAATTGCAATTCCAGTGTCTTTTAGATTAAGATGCCAGCTTCAACTGCTTTGCTTGCTAAGATGATACATCTATATAAAACTTAGAAAATTTTTCTCTTATGGACTTGCAAAATTATTAGTAACAATTTAACCATGGGAAGTTTGTATTATGTTAATAGAAACAGAAATTGCACGTTTGTCTACCATCAAATTTTAGATTTACAACTGAATAGCATGGAAGTACCTTGCCAGTGTATCCTCATTTTGCGGAGATTCCAAATGGAGCGGCAAGCTTTCCTCTTTCCCTAGTGAGTTCATGGAAAATATGCCGAATAGACAGGATATATCACCAGGATAAACAGACATGAATTGAAGAAACTACTGAGCAATAAGGCTTTTCTTGTATAAATTATGCTGGGAAAATGAGATGGGAGTAACTGATGAAGCTTACCCTTGGTAGAAGTGTAGATTGGGACCTTCGGTATATTAGCTTGATGACGTACTCGGATATTTCGACGGAGCAGAAATAGCGGCTTCTGATGGCCTTCAACAGTCAATGTTTCTGTCATAAGGGATCAGATAACTCATGTCATCATCTTACAAACATCTCTCCACCGTTGTATGCGTGTCCAATTACTTTGTGTTGCAGGAACATTTTGCTCAAAGCAACACACCGAAGCATGCCACCAAAGTCATTACACGTCATGTCTTGATTCATTAATGAAGAAAAACTCTCGCTACAATCAGACGCTTGACATCCAAACACCACTTGGGCGTTGAAACAGAATGTCAAATTCAAGCATATCCATATGTTGCCAAAGATCATAAATGGAAAGATGAAACTTTGATGAAAAAACAAAAGAGGAATCAGGAGGTTACTACCAAAACTGTATAAGTTTCATAGTTCTCACACATTAGTAGAAGGCAACCTGGAAGCATACTTTCCAATCCAAAATGAATGACGAAGCACTTTTCTGTATTTAGCTCTGGAGACATTAAATAGTCAGGAGGTGAGAGGACGTTCTTTGATGTTAACGTAGCAAGCCTGTGGTATTCAACCATGTTTTGCAATATGAATTTCTTCATAGCAGACATGCTTTGAACAACATAAAGGACTTCTTTGGATCTAAATACCCAAATACCCAAGGTTATGACTTGCAAACACCGAGTAGATTACATATATTTGTAGGAACATGTTCTCAAATGGTGAAGCTTCATTGGACTTTGGAAGCAGAAAATTGGGGCCGGATTGATTGATGCAATTATTCCATATCATGACTGTTGACCGATACATGAATACGTGACCTCAGTATCTAGTGAACTACTCAGTACACATGAAATGGTTTAGGTCATACTCAAAGGAGGCACTTTAACACAAAGTTGCTTTCTTTAAGCGTTACCTCCTTTGGCCACCTGATGGTTGGTGCATCCTATATTCTGCTCTTCTGCTGAAGAAGAGAAGTTCTTATCAACTTTTCTCCTTCCCAGTGAAGATGGAGTCCTAGACAAGGTTTCCTTATCCTCTGTAGTACCATCCTGCAAAGTAGTCAAGGAGGTGTAGTAGAACTGTTCAAACTGAAACCCAAATAGCAATATAAATAGGAAAGGATACAGAGGATGCTACACATGCATGTGATCGCCTCTGATGTTGGAGAAACACTTTTCTGATTATCATGTTCTCAGGAATTTCCGGACTGACGTGACCTAGGCTATCATCATGCAACGGTGGGTTTTGAATATTTTCCTCCATAGTACCACCAGTTTCCAATTCTTCATTGTTTCCATCACATTTCCTAGAATAATCAAAATTATCTTTCTTAGTTGCACTAATGTCCAATTGGTTTTTCTCTCCTCCGGATTTCTTACAAATATAAAAACTCTCTTTGTTAGTTTCACTTGTTTCCAGTTGCTTATTGTCTCCACCACATTTCCTGGAACTGTGAAAGCCTTCTCCTTTTGTACCTGCAACTATTGATATTGGTGAACTTTCAAGTGTCTCTGCATCAAATCTGTGAACCAATGATCCGGAGATACCTTTGCCACAGATTTTGTCCCTTGGCAAGGTAGTGCTGACATCTTGCTGTTCCTTTTCGTCTCCATTTCTCACCATTGGAATGTCAAGAACTTCTCTAGCATCATCCTTTACTTCTTTCACAGGACTTCGCAAACATTTGTCAACTAATGGCTCTTGAGGTAATGGTAATGATCTCAGTGGTGACGCATGTTGCTGCTTTCCCTTTTGTGCATTCTTTCCATGTTCCTTTTCAGCAACTGCCTTCGGTGAATATTGAATAAGCATAGGTTTAATCAAATTACGCTTCTTCCTATGCTTCTTTTTGAAGCCTGAGGAATTACTGTTAAGGGCAACTGCATATGCTCCATCTGCTTCCTCTCCGGTAAATGCAAAGACATTTTGCTGTGGAAGTTTCTCTTCGACATTTGGACTTGGACGAAACTGGTAAATATTGGATTTGTTTAGCAACTTAGGAAATTTTTTAGTTGGCTTCCTTTGCGATGCCAAATGAATGATGGGCTTTGAGGACTTCTTTATTGGTTTTTCAGAATCGCTTTCAATGGTATCAGAAGACTGCTTAGGTTTTTTCACTGTATCAGCCTTACGATCATCTGGATGTGAAGGAACCGTTTGTAGTATATCCCACAGCTTCGTTCTCAAGGACTCGGTGTGCTGTTTTGTCTGAATATGTCCATTTTCTTCAGTCACCATCTCACAGTTTATGTTGCTTTTCTTTGAAACATGCATTTCTTGAGTTGCTGCGAAAACAAATTCTTCTACATTTTCTGGGTTAAAAGTATTCTTGCACTTCCTTGTATAAGTGACATAGTCGATCTTTTTGGCCATTCCATCTATGGATTGCACAACTGTTGCCCCATTCGCGTAGAGTGATACAGTTTTAATGTCCTTGTGGAAAGAGCGGGAAACCCATGCACCTGCTTTCTGAATTGAACTTTCTATTTGCCCATTTACCAAGTTTGCTTGATTTATGTTTTCTTGCTTGTTTTTGCTTCCGACAAGGCTTCCTGCACGAGGATCACTGAATTCACCATTCTTCTTAAGCTCAGAACCTATTCCTGCTAAAGATTCCTGAACTGTAACCCCAATGGAAATTTTCCTGTGTTCACCACAAGAATGATAACTAGAGCTGAAGCTTGGACTGGCACCTGCACGTTCCTAGAAAAGTTTTGAAATAATCAATAACTGTGGCAGGTTTTATTACTTTCCTCTTAATGAAAGTATGTTCGTCAAAATTACATAATCTACACGAAATTAGGAAGAGAAATGGCCAATAAATTCAGGAAAGACTCGAAAGAGCACTTTGAAATCATTCATGTAACAAGACATGCTCGCTCGAAGGATGCATGTTCACTTTAAGTACATTTTCTGCAGGCCTAACGCAAGAAGGAGACCTACTCAACATTCATCTGATAAACAATAACTCTTGAGACATCTTTCTGCAATAAAAATTGACATGAAAGTGAAACAGTCATTCATCACCAACTATTGCCGACAGAGTGGAGAAACTCCCACACTGGCATGCCCAATTTGGTCTGGTACAGAAGGCCATTACCGCTCGGTAGCTTCTTCTAGATGGTCTGTCTACCATGTTAGGAATTCTAGTTTTAACAGCAGCAGGATACTACGTGTAAGCCTAGAAGATTGAAGGCCCAAGTGAGTAACCTATCAAAAATAGCGTCTTCAAGTTATAACCATCATCAGAAACTACTTACAAGCTGTCCATATCTTTTCCCTGTGATCGGCATTTCTAGGTTTCTTGCTTCAACTTGCTGAGGAATCTCTGTGGCATGCGCTTTCCTACATGAACATAGATACGAGAAAGGGACCCATGTTAGCAACTCGGGAGTTTATGCCTTGGTGACTTCATAAAACCACCAGCAAAGCAAAGGTCATAAAAAGCATGTAGTATGATCCATGCAACATTATATCTTCTCATTTTTCTTATTTTATGGCAAACGCATTCTTTTGCGTTCTTCATTTTGAAGCCGTTTACCCCCTGATTCATCTAAATTACAGTTGGACATGGGAAAACAAAAGCGCTGTATGATCTATCCAATAAAAAGCTACAAGAAGCAATAAAAAATCACCAAAGTACGATCACAACGAACATCCTTTAGAATAATGATGGTAAATGGATGTGGAGACTTAAAGTAAACTAATTTTTATGTTAAGATTCATCCTATACCAGTATGATCATGACAGGAGTTCGGCCCTTAGAACTATCTTAGAGTACTTATGAAATCGCCCAATATTCCCAACAAAACTATGTACTTACCCTCTGCAATCTCAAATAATCGGTGCATAATGAAGATTGGTGCCACATAAAACGCGTTAAAATTCACATATAACTGACAAAGTCTCGACATCTGTTATGAAACAAGAAAATAGGCTACAACAATATCATAAATAAATCAACTAACAATCTTCTTCATTCAAATATTTATGAAGCACTTCTATAATACATGTACATTCAAAAAATCAGAACAGGCTACAAATTCCAGATGTAGAGTAAAGTCAAGTTAGCACAAGGAAACACTGCACTCGTGGTCAAGTTTTTCAACTCAAAAGAACCATCAAGGTGAATTAAAGGTCACGAGTTTTATACCCAGGGCACAGAGATCTCTGCTAAGGTTCGTGCCTAACCCCAGTAGGAAAGTCAAATAAAAATCAGCAAAATTGGAGTGAAGATTTTGACATGTTACATAGGTTACCATCAACTATAAATGCAATTCCAAGGTTTTAAGCAGAATATTCACGTGACCCGAAAAGTTTCCCACTCGTTTACTTCGAAGATGGTAAAACCGTAGCAAATTCAAATGGTTTTATCGCATTATATTAGGGAACTGCGAGACTGCTGCTGATATGTTTGGTAGAAACCCTTTTTTCAGAAATTGAAAGACACTATAACGCATAGACAAAGTCTTCATGAAACTAGTCTACATCATCATGACTTTCTGCGTGAAAAACAAACGAGGCACAAGTGCAAATTCTGGATAAAAGAGCATAAGAAGCGCACGAGAAAATCACTGGCCGATCCTTTCTTTTGCGTGTTTTTCAGCCTTTAACCGCTCTATGCCACTGATTGGAAACCCCGATTCTCAAAGGCATCATCCGATCTTCCAATATGATTTCCGTGGATCGATAATCCTCTGCTGATATGTGGCATATTGGAGAGATTCCGCCCACTATCGTCACCCAAAATCTGCGGTTTCTTTTGCGCTTCTTCGCTTGCAGTGAAATAATAAATTTCTAGCAAGGAATCGGAAATTCCGTGCACGGAGAGCTCCGATCGGGTTTGCGTCGCCGGTTTCTACTAGAGGACGGTGAATACTTTCCCGGCGAAGAAACCGCGGTCTCTTGGCCGGAAAACAGTGGCGGGAACGAAGGAAGAATTCGAAAAGCCAGACCGCGAGAAAGAAGCTCCAGATTTTGTAGTCTGGGAAGTTGGACACAAAAGTGCTTCAATTTGAAGGCAAAATTATGATATTGACCTTCCATTATGACGAATAAACCTTCGGTTGCGTTGTCTATTCCTCTTAGTGGGGAATTTGTTTTCTCTCAAGGGTATCTGCTGTCATGCCTAGATGCCGTTCGATCTTCTGAATGGACGGCTTTGCAAGCTTTTGAAAAACCTGCATTTCTTTCTTCGTAAAAACAAAAAAGAATTTAGATCGATCTAGTGAAATCTGGTTTGTATCAGGATTTGATCTGAATTTGTTACCCGGAACTGATAAGCTGCCAGTTCCGGTTCCAGAACTCACTCAGTTTCAATGCTGGTTCCGGAATCAGCCCCAGAATATTATATATTATAGATTGTAATATATACTAAAAAGTGACAGTTATATAGATGATTCACGAGAGCGGGTATATATATATATATAATATCATATCATATAATATAATATTAAATATAAATAAGAAATTGATTTTTTTTAAAACACGAGCTAAGCAACGGGTTCGGCGGCTGCTGTAAAGCCGTTTGAAACGGTCGGTTCTAAATTACCGAGTATTGTGTTGTTTCGGACCGACGGTACCAGGATACTTTCAGATCGCGAATTAGAATTGAACCATTCGTTGGATTTTTTTCGGGTTCCAATTATGGTTTCATTCCGATTCACAAAAATAACGCAACCCTAACCAAAGTGGAAGTTCCCGGTTCCTGTCACAGTTCCGATTCGGTTGGTTCCGGATCCGACTGGTTTGAGGGATTCCAAGTCCGACTGGTTTGAGGCCCGGTGCAGGCTCGAGCCGGCCATGTTTACCTGGCCCGTTTGAAAAGAAAATACTTTGTTTTGAAGATCAAGGCCCACCGGCTGACAGATTAGGATTTCGCTAGGGCGAAGTCGAGAAGGTTGATCAGGTCCCAGTCAACCTTATCTCTCCAGATCCAAATCCAGATCCGGATCCAACTCAACGAAGTTGAGCCGAGTAACTGTAGCGGTGCGGGCATCAGCCAAGGGGCAGGTGACGGACGTAATCCTCTCTCTCTCTCTCTCGCTCTCGTCGTCGTGATGCTCGTCGGCCTGTCTTCCTCGCATGCCCTCCAAATTCGCGGTGGATTGGCGGGAACTCCCTTCTCTCTCAACCCGTCACCTTGCGTAGTGGTAGTGCACTGTTCCTCTTCTCGAGCAAAGGAGAGATCGTGGCCGGTGGGTCTTCTCCTTCAGCGGAAATGTAAAGGTAGCTTTTTCTGTTCGGCGACGAACGAATCGTTTGTTTCATCATCATCACCTTCTTCTTCTTCTTCTTCGAGCGTTGCGGAGCGATCGTCGGGGGAATTGCTTGATTGCGTGGTTGTGGGCGGAGGCATCAGCGGTCTGAGTATCGCGCAGGCCCTTTTGACGAAGCATCGTGATGCCGTCGGGAACGTGATCGTCACGGAAGCAAGAGATCGCGTCGGAGGAAACATAACGACGGTAGAGAGGGACGGTTATCTGTGGGAAGAAGGTCCCAACAGTTTCCAGCCTAATGATGCCATGCTCACCTTGGCCGTAAGGAGCTTCCTTCTTCGTCTTGTTCTTTCTTTTCTTGAATGTTGTTTTTCGTACTTGTATTACAAGTAAGAATTGGCGAATGATGGTGAAGTTTTCACGGCGGACAGCAATGCCGGATGCTGATAGGCTCCGTTTGGGTACACGGAAACATTGGAAACTGTTGCGCACGTATTCAATTCGATGCGAAACATACACAATTATAAACGGCTCACAGAAACCGTAAAACAGGAGCAGAAGAAAAGATAACATAAGGATTTACGTGGTTCTGTAAGATGTCTATTCTAAAGGCCAGGAAGAAGTTTCCACTGTAACGAAGAAGAGAGGCGTACGATGCAAGGCCTGGCAATCTCTCTTGTTTTTCTCGTAAACCTAACTCGCATGCAATCATTTTTATACTCTTCTTCCTAAAGTTGCAGCAAGATATATTCAAGTAATATTTCACAACTTTTAGATTTTTGACATCCACAGTAGTAGCTTAGGCTCTCTGTATTTGTGTTTGCAAGGAAGTCCGCGAAAGAACTAAAGCCGAAACAGCCGTTCACTGGATCAAGAAATTTTAGCGCAAGCTTCTTGTTTTCAGCAAAAAATTTGGTTGCTACGAGTATGATGGATGATCAATGGCCTGCGATGTTTAGGACTCCATGGCGATAGGAAATGCTGGTGAACGTACTGATACTAAATCATTAGTTGAAAATAAAAAAATTAAGGTGACTTACTGTGCACAACTCCGCCCATGTAAGGGATCACCCTTGCATTGCCGGTCCCAAGCCCGGATAAAGGAGGAGGGTTGTGTTAGGCTTCCGACAGCCAGCGTAAAACTTCGTCGGATTTCTACAACATGGATTACAAAAATTATGAGCATTGCTTTGGGGCGTCCCCGCCTAGCGACGTGCTGCAGAGCCCGAATGCAGTAAGAAGTAAGCAAGGGCCACTACATTTTCGCCCGAATGTAGTGAATCAATTGCAGAGAGGGTTCCCACATCATGGACGGGTGTGGGTAAAGAAGTTAGTCCCGCTACATTGCCGCCCGAATGTAGTGAAAAATTTTCAGAGAGGGTCTCCGCATTTTGATTATAGACGGATGCGGGGGGTAAGGAAGCTAGTCCTAGATATAAGATTCGTATTGGTTCTTGGAATATCGGAACATTATCGGGTAAGCTAATGGAGGTGGTAGATACTATGATTCGGAGAAAGATTCATATTCTATGTTTACAAGAGACAAAATGGGTTGGAGAAAAAGCAAAGGAGATAGAGGATACAGGTTTTAAATTATGGTACTCAGGTAAAGAAAAGGCCCGAAACGGAGTTGGTATTATCATAAATAAAGATTTAAAGGAGAGTGTAGTAGACATACAACGATATGGTGACCGAATCATGACTTTGAAATTAGTGTTAGGAGTAGAGGTTTTGAATATAGTTTGTGCTTACGCACCCCAAGTAGGACTAGAAGATAGTATAAAGACAGTTTTTTGGGAAGAGTTAGATAAGGTGTTTCAAAAGATTCCACAAAGGGAGATGATTTGTTTAGGAGGAGATTTAAATGGACATGTCGGTAAAGAGGCATTAGGATATCAAGGGATTCATGGAAACTTTGGTTATGGGGATATAAACGAGGAAGGTAGGGAGATTTTAAATTTTGCTATGTCATTTGATCTCTTTATAGTCAATACAATCTTCAAAAAACGAGATGAACATTTAATTACTTATAAGAGTGGCTTATCACAAACACAAATTGATTACTTTATTTGTAGAAAAAAGATAGAGCGTGTTGTAAAGATTGTAAGGTAATTCCAGGAGAAAGCTTAACCACCCAACATCGACTTTTAGTTATGGATTTACAAATAAAAAAATGGACAAAGAAGAAAAGAGTGCATCGAGCTATTCGGACTAAATGGTGGAACCTCAAAAGCGAGAAAGAAGATATATTTAAACAAAAAGTCCTTCAAGGAGATGTTTGGAATTATGTTGGCACACCCTGTGATATGTGGAACAATATGGCTATACATATTAGGAAAGTGGCGAAAGATGTGTTAGGGGTATCTAAGGGAGGTATACCAGCACAAAAAGAAGCTTGGTGGTGGAGTGAAGTAGTACAAAACAAAATCAAGGCAAAGAGGGCATGTTACAAATTACATTATGCTAAGAAAACTAGTGAAACTTTAGAAGCTTATAAGAAAGCAAAGAAGGAAGCAAAAAAGGCCGTTAGTGAAGCAAAAGCTAAGATTTGGGATGACTTATATAAAAAACTCAACTCAAAAGAGGGTGAAAGAGATATTTTTAGGATAGCTAGGGCTAGAGATAAGAAAACTAAAGATCTTAATTATGTTAGATGCATAAAAGACGAGGATGAAAAAATTCTAGTGGCAAATGATGATATAAGAAATAGATGGAAAAACTATTTTTATAATCTTTTTAATGAAAATAAAGATGTTAGTATTAGTTTAGGAGATTTAGCCAAGTCAGGAAAGTATATAAACCACAATTTCTACCGACGTATTCAAAAGAATGAAGTCAAAGAGGCTCTTAAACATATGAAGAGTGGTAAATCGGTAGGACCAGATAATATTCCTATAGAAGTTTGGAAAATACTAGGAGAAATAGGAATCACTTGGCTCACAAGACTATTTAATGAAATATGGAAAAACCAAAAGATGCCCGAGGAATGGAGAGCAAGTACACTTATACCCGTATATAAGAACAAGGGAGACATTCAAAATTGTGCGAATTATCGAGGTATCAAGTTAATGAGTCATACTATGAAATTATGGGAAAAAATTATCGAACGTAGGTTAAGACAAGTATCAAGTACAACAGAGAACCAATTTGGATTTATGCCAGGTAGATCTACTATTGAAGCGATTCACCTTTTGAGACGTCTTATGGAACATTTTAGAGCAAAAAAGAAAGACCTTCACATGATATTTATTGATCTAGAAAAAGCTTATGATAGGGTACCGAGGGAGGTTCTTTGGAGAACTTTGGAAAAAAGAGGTATCCCATTGACATATATTAACCTTATAAGAGACATGTATGATGGTGCAAAAACATGTGTGAGGACTCATGAAGGAATGACAGACTTCTTTGAAGTTAATATTGGGTTACATCAAGGAAGGATCAACTTTAAGTCCATACTTGTTTATAATGGTGATGGATGAGTTAACAAAACATATTCAAGATGAAATACCTTGGTGTATGTTATTTGCAGATGATATTGTATTAGTGGAGGAGTCTAAGGAAAAAGTTAATAGAAAATTGGAACTATGGAGAGAAACATTAGAAAACAAAGGCCTCCGACTTAGTAGAACAAAGACAGAATATATGGAATGTAAGTTTGATCATTTGGCTACTTCAGAGGACATAGAAATTAAAATTGGCACACATTGCATTCCCCAAAAGGAAAGTTTTAAATACCTAGGGTCAATTTTTCAAAGTGATGGAAGAATTGATGGAGATGTTACACATAGAATTAATGCTGGTTGGTTAAAATGGAGAGGAGCATCAGGTATTCTTTGTGATAAGAAGATACCATTAAAATTAAAAGGTAAATATTATAGAGCAGCAGTTAGGCCTGCCATGTTTTATGGTTCTGAGTGTTGGGCAGTTAATCATCAACATGTACAAAAGATGTCTGTGACAGAAATGAAGATGTTGAGATGGATGAGTGGTCATACAAGAAAAGACCGTATACATAATGAGGTTATTAGAAACAAATTAGGAGTGGCACCAATAGAGGATAAAATGAGAGAACATCGTTTAAGATGGTTTGGACATATAGAAAGAAGATCAAAAGAAGAACCTGTAAGAAGGTTAGAAAAACTAAATTTGGAAAGTATTAAAAGAGGTAGAGGACGACCACAAAAGTGTTGGAAAGAAACAATAAAGAATGATCTAGCTTATTGGGAGTTAACTGCTAACATGGCACACGATAGAGATCTGTGGAAACAAAGAATCCATGTAGCCGACCCCGTCTAGTATGGGAAAAGGCTTAGTTGTTGTTGTTGTTGTTACTGTGCACAAGTTTCTCGCTGTGCAAGAGATAGGTCCTGGGTGTTCTTATGATGGTTGATTATGATTATACTAAGTTATATCTGCATGTGGAAAAGGTATACTCATGCTCTGCAACTGTGACTTTTGTAACTATTTTGTTTCGTGGTTAAGTTATATTGGGGCTCATAAAAAGTAATGCTTCCAGCATCTATTCTTTAGCTGGCTACCTCTGTGCATGACTAAATTTCTTCTCTCTTACCTTCCCAAGCATAGAGTTGCACCTTTTTGTCATCAAGGGAGAAAACTCATAAAAGCAAATTGTTGGTCATCATTCACTTTTATTTGTTTTGGCAGGTTGATTGTGGGCTCAAGGAGGAACTTGTTTTAGGTGATCCAAATGCTCCACGGTTCGTGTTATGGGATGGAAAATTGAGGCCTGTGCCTGCCAGTCCAGTTGATTTGCCTTTCTTTGACCTCATGAGCTTTGTGGGGAAGTTGCGAGCAGGGTTTGGTGCAATTGGTCTTCGACCACCTCCTCCAGTTCGTATTTTTGACATGTTACTTGTGAACTTCGTCTTGTAAAGATGCCTAACGATGTTATCTTGTTCAGTTCTTCTTTTTCTTCTCTTTCACTGGGATGGCTCTAATAGTCTGGATATCTTGCAAAGGATAGAATCATGAGGAATCCGTTGAAGAGTTTGTTCGTCGCAATCTTGGTGATGAGGTTTTTGAACGTTTGATAGAGCCCTTCTGTTCAGGTCTATATTTTTCTGTTTTCCTCTCTTAGTTTGTTGTTGTTACTTGTTAGTTGCCTCAATGGCTTTTTTGGTTGTGATGCTTGACATCAGCTGGCTTTTGGTGAATCATATGAGTGCCTTCACTATTTCTAGCAAGGTTGGCTTTAGGAAGACCTTCTAGTAGGATTGTCTAGCTTATTGCTGAATCTGCCTTTATTGAATCTTGTATCCTTGGATTTGGTTTTGTTCTTGGGAGTAGATTGGAAAGTTGGAAAACTGAAACTGATCCGTGATCCATCTAGATAATTAGGTTTTATTTTATTACTTCAAACCTACTCACAGTTCAAGTTTGGATGGGGAACTGAAAACTGAATCTGAATCTAACTGACTGCATCGATTTTTTGTTGTTATATTCGATGAATTGGGCTGGGATTTGGGTATCCAACCCATTGTCATCGCTACCTATTACAACTCTATCAACCCATGCATCCAGTGGCGGATCTAGAACTTGGCATTGGGTGGCGCAAATTGGCCAAACTGTTTAAGGTGGGACGAACTATGTATTGTGATCACATTTCAATCGTAAGCTACAATTTTTCTTATGATTTTTCAGATTTCAGGTGGGGCAGCTGCCCCACCTTGGCTCTATGCAGGTCTGCCACTGCATACATTTTAATTGCACCCAGACTTCCACTGTTCTCTTGCATGTGGACAAATCATGTTAAGGTCCTACACTAGAGTCTAAAGTGGTCAAAATATGGATAAATCAAATACCAGCTCGATCACACAGAAAAGACAGTCCCTGGTAGGGTTTGCCTAACCTGGCTCTCCAAGAAGAGAACAGAAAGAGATATCATGCTCACAGTCGAAAGCAAGTAGTCCATTTTGTTGTCCACTTCAGTCTGCTGTATTTTGTCTGTTAGATTCGTCTGCAAATGGTTCTCTAGTTTACTTTTAGATTATACTAAACTTGAGCATGTATGTTGGTCAGAGATTGGGAAGCACAACATTGCTTGGCTGTGCTGGACTTAGGTCTATTAATGGTTACTGTAGCTCAGCAGTAACGACTTGATAGAGAGTGCATAATTCCAATTAACCAATGTTTGAGTGCCTCAAAACAATTATAAGCTATGTCAAAATTATGAAATTGATGTAGCTCATCTAATTTATTTCTTGCTAAATAAGCTTAATTTTCTCCTTGCATCTGTCATTATATGCTTCCTTGATATAGACATTGGATGCTTCCCTTCAGGCGTTTATGCTGGTGATCCTGCAAAGCTTAGCATGAAGGCAGCATTCGGAAAAGTCTGGAAGCTGGAGAAGAATGGTGGTAGCATCATCGGTGGAACCTTCAAGGCTATTCAGGATAGGAGAAAAAATCCTCCACCTCCTCGTGATCTGTAATGATATACTACACTCTTCTTGACTGCTTCTCCATAATAGAATATTTTCTGATTGTAATTTAGCATGCAGACGTTTGCCAAAACCCAAGGGCCAGACAGTTGGATCTTTTAGAAAAGGGCTTGCAATGCTGCCTGATGCCATTGCTAAGAGGTACCCATGAATTCAGCATTTGGGAGTTAACATGCTTATTCTGCTTTCTTAGATCTGGAAAATTCTTTAGGCTCTTGGTCTGTGTTATTCCCTTTTAAAATAGTGATTTTGGTTATGTTAAAAGATCTCTGAAACCATCATATCAGGGAAAGATCTTTTAATCTAGTTTAAAGATAAGGCATTTGTTAGTTGTTAGATAGGATTGAATATTTCAGATGTTTATGTTTCATCTTGTATCTTAGCAATCTTTGAATAACTTTTCATTTTGTACCATCTGCATCCATTCTGCATGTGATACAGTGGTATGCTAACGTTATTTTGTTGAGATGAGCTTTTTTCTTGGTTGTTATAGTATAGGTTGCTTGGTTGGCCTAGCAATTTGGCTTTAACTGTTCTGACTTAGAATATGTGCTTATGATATGGAACTTCAAATATATATGCATGGATGCTTTGTCTTTAAACTCCGCTCATATAAGGGATCGCCCATGACCGGTCCCAAGCTTGGATAAAGGAGGAGGGTTGCGTTAGGCTTTCGACAGTCGGCGTAAAACTTTATTGAATTTATCTATCATAGATTCTACAAATTATGAGCATTGCATTGGGAAGATTCTTTCTAGTCATGCATTATCGAGCCCGAATACAGTGAAAAATAAGCAAGGGCCTCTATATCTTTGCTTGAATATAGTGAATTAATTGTAGAGAGTGTTCCTACATCATGGATGGGTATGGATAAAGAAGTTAGCTCCGTTATATTATCGTCCTAATGTAGTGAATAAATTATGGGGAGGGTTGCTGCATTTTGAGCATGGACGGATGCAAGGATAAGGAAGCTAGTACTAGATAATAAGATTTGTATTGGTACTTGGAATATCGGAACATTGACTTGGGGGTGGTAGATATTATGATAGAAAGATTCACGTTCTATGTTTACAAAAGAAAAAGTGGATTGGAGAAAAAGCAAAGAGATTGAGAATAGAAGTTTTAAATTATAGTAATCAAAAAAGAAAATACTTGAAATAGAGTTAGTATTATTATAAATAAAAGATTTAAAGGATAGTGTAGTAGATATATAATGATATGGAGACTGAATTATGATAGTGAAATTAGTGTTAGGAGTAGAGGCTTTAAATATAGTTTGTGTATATGTACCTTAAGTAGGACTAGAAGATAGTATAAATAAGGCATTTTGAGATGAGTTAGATAAGATAATTCAAAGAATTTCACAAAGGGAGATGATTTGTTTGGGAGAAACTTAAATAGACATGTCAGTAAAGAGGCATTAGGATAAGGTATTCATAAAAACTATGGTTTGGAGGATTTAAATGAGGAAGGTAAGGAGATTTTAAATTTTGCTATAGCATATGATCTCTTTATAGCCAATACAATCTTCAAGAAAACAAGATGAACATTTAATTACTTATAAGAGTGACTTGTCACAAACACAAATTGATTGTTTTGTTTGTAAGAAAAAAGTTAGATCATATTGTAAAGGCTGCAAAGTTATTTTAGGAGAAAGCTTAACTACCCAATGTCGACTTTAGTTATGGATTTTCTCGTAAAAAAGTGGATACCAAAGAAAATAGTGCATAGATGATAGAACTATTCAGATTAAATTGTGGAACCTCAAAAATAAGAAAGAAGATATATTTAAACAAAAAAATCTTCAAAGGGATGCTTGGTATTACATAGGTATACTTTTTGATATTTGGAACAATATGTTTATTTATATTAGAAAAGTGACAAAAGATGTATTAGGTGTCTCTAAGGGAGGTGTATTGGTACAAAAAGAAGTTTGGTAGTGGAGTGAAGTGGTGTAAGATAAATGAAGGCAAAGAGAACATGTTATAAATTGCATTATACCTAGAAGAATAGTGAAACTTGGGAAGCTTATAAGAAAGCAAAGAAAGAAGTAAAAAGGCCGTTAGTGAAGCAAAAGCTAAAATTTGGGAGGATTTATGTAAAAGCTTAACTCAAAAGAAGGTGAAAGAGATATTTTTAGGATAGTTAAGGCTATAGATAAGAAAACTAATGATTTTACTTTTGTTAGATGCATGAAAGATGAGGATGAAAAGATTTTAGTGACAAATAATGATATCAAAACAACAACAACAACTACAACTAAGCCTTTTCCCATACTAGACGGGGTCGGCTACATGGATTCTTTGTTTCCACAGATCCCTATCGTGTGCCATGTTAGCAGTTAACTCCCAATAAGCTAGATCATTCTTTATTGTTTCTTTCCAACACTTTTGTGGTCGTCCTCTACCTCTTTCAATACTTTCCAAATTTAGTTTTTCTAACCTTCTTACAGGTTCTTCTTTTGATCTTCTTTCTATATGTCCAAACCATCTTAAACGATGTTCTCTCATTTTATCCTCTATTGGTGCCACTCCTAATTTGTTTCTAATAACCTCATTATGTATACGGTCTTTTCTTGTATGACCACTCATCCATCTCAACATCTTCATTTCTGTCACAGACATCTTTTGTACATGTTGATGATTAACTGCCCAATACTCAGAACCATAAAACATGGCAGGTCTAATTGCTGCTCTATAATATTTACCTTTTAATTTTAATGGTATCTTCTTATCACAAAGAATACCTGATGCTCCTCTCCATTTTAACCAACCAGCATTAATTCTATGTGTAACATCTCCATCAATTCTTCCATCACTTTGAAAAATTGACCCTAGGTATTTAAAACCTTCCTTTTGGGGAATGCAATGTGTGCCAATTTTAATTTCTATATCCTCTGAAGTAGCCAAATGATCAAACTTACATTCCATATATTCTGTCTTTGTTCTACTAAGTCGGAGGCCTTTGTTTTCTAATGTTTCTCTCCATAGTTCCAATTTTCTATTAACTTTTTCAAATAATGATATCAAAAATAGATAAAAAAATTATTTGTATAAACTTGTTAACAAATACAGATGTTAGTGTTAGTTTAGGAGAGTTAACTTAATCAAAAAAGTATATAGACCATAATTTCTACCAATGTATTCAAAAAATAAAGTCAAAGAAGTTCTTAAATATACGAAGGTTGGTAAATTTGTAGGACCAGATAATATTCCTATAGAAGTATGGAAAATCCTAAGAATACAAGGATCACTTGGCTTACAAGTTTATTTAATGAAATATAGAGAAACGAAAGATGCTTAAGGAATGAAGAGCAAGTACACTTATACTCATACACAAGAATAAGATAGCATAATTATGTAAATTATCGAGATATAAAGTTAATGAGATTTACTATGAAATTATGGGAAAGAATTATTAAATATAGAAAAACAAAAGATGCTTAAGGAATGAAGAGCAAGTACACTTATACTCATACATAAGAATAAGATAGCATAATTATGTAAATTATCGAGATATAAAGTTAATGAGATTTATTATGAAATTATGGGAAAGAATTATTAAACGTGAGTTAAGACAAGTATCGAGTATAACAGAGAACCAATTTGGATTCATGTCAGGCAGATCTATTATTGAAGCGATTCACCTATTGAGACATCTTATGAAATATTTTAGAGGAAAAAGAACTTCATATGGTATTTATTGATCTAGAAAAGGCTTAAAGGTGCTAAGAGATGTTCTTTAGAGAACCTTGAAAAAGAGAGGTATCCCATTGACATATATAAATCTTATAAGAGACATGTGTAATGGTAAAAAATATGTGAGGACTCATGAAGGAATAACTTACTTCTTTGAAGTGAATATTTAAGTTCATATTTATTTATATTGATGGTTGATGAGTTAAAACCATATTTAAGATGAAGTAAGTTGGTGTATGTTATTTGCAAATGGATGAGTCTAAGAAAAAAGTTAATAAGAAATTACAACTATGGAGAAAAACATTAGAAAGTAAGACTTCCGACTTAGTAGAACAAATACAAAGTATATCGAATGTAATTTTGATCATTTGGTTCCTTCAGATGATATAAAAATTAAGATTGATAGTTAACACATTGCATCTCTCACAAGAAAAGTTTTAAGTACGTAGAATCAATTTTTTAGAATGATAGAAAGATTGATGGAGATGTTATGCATAGAATTAATGCAGGTTGGTTAAAATATAGAGGTGGATCAAGTATTCTATGTGACAAGAAGATAACATTAAAGTTGAAAGGTAATATTATAGACTAGCAATTAGACCTGTTATGTTTTATGGTTATGAGTGTTGGAAAGTTAATCGTCAACAGGTACAAAAGATGTTCATAACAGAAATGAAGATGTTGAGATGGATGAATGGTCACACAACATAATGAGATTATTAGAAAAGCATATACATAATGAGGTTATTAGAAACAAATTGGGAGTGACACTTATAAAGGATAAAATAAGGAAAAATCTTTTAAGATACTTTGAACATATAGAAAGACGATCAAAGGAGCTACAGTAAAAAAGTATGAAAAACTAGATTGTAAAAATATTAAAAGAGGAAGGAGGAAGACCACAAAAGTATTGGAAAGAAACAGTTAGGAACGATCTAGCTCGGGTTGAGGTAATTGTCAGCATAGCACATGATAGAGCTCTGTGAAAACAAAGAATTCATGGTGCTGACCCCATTTAGTATGGGAAAAGGCTTAGTTGTTGTTTGTTGGTGCTTATGGTATGTACTTCAAATGTATACACGTGGATGCTTTGTATTTACTCCAATACTTTACTTCCTTATATGCCAATCCTAGTGGAGAACTTGAGAAGAATGGCCATATTCATCTCTAGAGTGCTACTAATATGCTCAGATGGTATATATCTTTTTTATCCTAGTTGCAGATCATGGTTCTGTTGATATTATTGTATGTTTGATATAATACATCTCAAAACAAGAAAAAAAGGACTTCCAGTTAATGCTTGGAACTTTGCCAAGTTTGTTTGATTTTCTTGTTTCTTCTTTCCAGGTAACTTAGCATGTTTTGTATTTTTCCATTTAGTGTGCAGCTTAAATAATTGGATCTTAATCCTGTCTTTAGGTTAGGGAATAAAGTCAAAATCTCTTGGAATTTGTCAAGTATCAGAAGGTTGGATGGGAGAGGGTACGTGTTATCCTATGATACACCAGATGGGCCAACTTTGGTGGAGACTAAAAGTGTTATTCTCACTGTTCCATCCTATGTTGCAAGCAATATTCTGCGCCCTTTATCAGTAAGTCTTTGTTACCCGTATGTCATGATAAAATATAGTCTTGTTCTTTGTCTAATCTATTTGATTTGAGAATCATACATTTAGCAACGAGTATGTTTTAATCTCATTTAGGCATTACATATGTGTGATGCTTGTGTTGTTAACTTGTTATTGATGATCTTTCTGTGTGTATGTCCTCGGATCTGTTGCTAAATCCTTAGGAGATTTGTTGGATATGGTTGCACATTTCAACCAGCTTTGGATCATGGGGTCTTTGATCCTGCGCCACAGACTGTTTGTGATTTGCAGGAAGTGGATAGGTTGGTGGGTTTTAGAGCTTCTGTTCTTCTTTCATATCTGTAAAAGTTGTATTTGATGGCTTTTGGCATGCCAATGTTTGTGGTGGTTTGTCACTAAAAAATTCATAGCCCCAGCTTTATATGCTTTTGAATAAGCTACTAGATTGTAAGAAAATCTCTTTTCTATTTTGTTCCAACGTAGTTTTGTGTTAATGGGGAAAGGAAATAGTGAAAATTTTGTCAATCTGGTTAATCTGACATGGATAATTACGGATGGCTTTGATGCAACACTGATGTGGTCAAATATAAGTATGGCCTGAATTTCTTTTTCTATGCTAAATTTGCAAAGTACATGACATTAAATTCTGTGGAGAAGATATGATGTAATGCATAGTAAAAATCTGCAACTATGATCATTAGCCCTTTTCTCTCCAAAGATCAACCCTTTTCAAAATATGTAACATGTATGTGCTTTAATTTGTTTGGTTGATTCAGCTAATTAGCTGCAAAAGATTAACAAATCAAGAAAGCATGTTATAAAGAAAGAGTGGGTTTTCTGTAAATGTTAGTGCCTTTAATTGGAATTTATCTTTCTCATCAGAAAAAAGAAAGAGAGAGAGAGAACAGAATTAGAAAATACAAGAAATACTATAGACCTATGAACAATAAGCTGGTCCTTTGAAGTGAAAGACCCCAACTGAAAGACAGCAGCTAGCAGGACAAGGTGGGCCCAGGAGATGTCCTCCCATGTTTATTGAGAGCTTGCACAGACATCCAAAAGTATGGCATTGGTTGTAGAACCCAGTAGGATAGAGACCAACCATGATATCAAGTCAACTATTTAATATTGTATCATGTAGGAAATTAAAGAACTATTCTACATTATTCTCAATTTTGGTTTTGCTTCAATATTGGTGACGTCACGGGCCTTATAAATTCCGAATGTTGGGTTAAAGGACCCCGTTTGTGGATAGAGGCTATTATGGACCCCAAACAGAAAATCCATCTATATACCAAGGCAGCATGCTAAAGGTCCTTAGCTAAGAAAATGTTTGTTTGTTTTTCCCGAAATGTTTAGCTAAGAAGATGTTGTCCATGCTAATCAACCAGTTGCTTTGTACCTACCATAGGATCATAGTCCAAGGCCACTTACATTTTGGGCTATATTGTTACCGATTATAAGTCTTGAATCCGACCTGTTGTAACATGTCATTGATAATGGAGGATCAATTTAAAATTTGACTTAGTTCAGCTTGGCCAAAATAAGTGCAGAAGAATTGTGGTCCATTTATGTGCAACAAAGGATTTTAAGGGTTTTGTCAGTTCAAACATGGCAAGAATAGTGCTCAACATATACAAGCCACTTATAGTAGAAGGCCAGTTGGTGTAAGTTGCCACATAAAATTGACCCCACATGGTCAAGGTCATGGATTGTGACTGCGGGTCTTCATGTTCTTTTGAAGACTCTTGGGTGCTTGTTTTGGATTGATATGTCCATCAAATTATAGTTCTTTTGACCATTATGTAACTGGCAGTTTGTTGGATATTTGCTACTTCCTTTGTTCTGCAGTCCTAATAACTTCATAGAGCATGTGAAATAGTTGGTTTTGGCTGATTCAATGAACTTTAGTTCCTGGTTCCGTGGTTTACTTCCTTGTGAGCTTCCGTATATTTCCAGTGAACTTTTCTTCTTCTTAGATATCCTAAATGCCAGCACTGATGCTAAATGGTGGTTTTGATCTGCTTCCCCTGGACGGGAAGTTTTGTACATGGATTCAATGGAGGGTGGAACCTGACTAGCTTATTATGTATTTTCCTTGATGTCAGGCAGCTGCTGCAGATGCACTCTCAAAAGTTTATTATCCACCTGTTGCAGCAGTTACAATTTCATATCCAGAGAATGCAATCCAAGATAAGTGCTTGATAAATGGTGAATTCAAAGGGTTCGGTCAGTTGCACCCACGTAGTTAAGGAGTAGAGACGTTGGGTAATTGTTCTCCACCCATACTAGCATCCTCGTATATATGCATTTTTCTTGGGTTTGGTGTTTTCATCTTTCCTTTGATGTCCAAAGTATCGACAAGGAACATGTTCTGGTTTTCTTAAACATGATAGGAAGAGAGAGAGGTTATGTGCTTGTTTTAAGCAACGATCAGTGTACAAGACTATCCATTTTTCATATTTTCTTCCTTTCATGTGTGTATGCAACAATTCTTCGTATTTGATATTTGTTTGATCCTGTGTCACATGATTCATGAGATGCCTAAATGCCAAATATGCTGGGAGGGTTAGTTGAAAGTTGGAATTAGTAGGGTACTTTTTATAGTCTGCAGGTGCCATCTCAAATATATAGTTGAGCCTTCACACTAGGGTTGCAGACTGCAGGTTATTGGTTACGGGAAAATATGGGTAATGAAACAATTGATGTTGTATTGTTTTAATTAAATATAGGTTGAAATTTGTGGAATCATGTATATACAGCTAGGGGAAGGGCTTACCTGTGAGCTCATGTTTTTTTGCTCCCGTGTTACATAGACACGGCATACAAGTGTTATATCTGGTCCAACATCGGTGCATACACCGATACAATGTCCAGACACCTGAAAGTTAAAAGCTCAATGGTGTTGGATACTGTCAAGAACCAAGATATTGATTGGTCAATTTTTTTGTTTGAAAAGGGACCAAGTTAGTCTCAGTCCACTTTGTCCAATAATAAAAAAGTGAGAAAATGAAAAAGGTTGCAGAGACATGAAGAAGACGGTGGAGGGAGGAAGAACACATTGGCACCTTTGACAGGTGGTCTTAGTTTGAGACAAAGAGATGAAAAGAAAATTAGGGTATATAGGGTAAGGATTATATAGTACGTATGTTATATAACATTACATACACTAACTATTACATATAATTAATATTGTATATTTGCTGTTTACATACGGTATCTAATTCATTTTGCATGATCATTATATGTGTGTGTTCTCCCACCAGATCTTTTGCATTTGCCTGTTCCATACCTGCACCTGGCACATATATCACTTCCGCTGGAATACTTGTGCTGGTTCTTGTGTGTGAGTAGGGCCTCAGTAGAAATTCACATTCTTTAAGAGAGGAACAACATAATCTTGTATTCGGGGAATGAATTTTGATGTATACTCAACTCCTCTTTTGTGTTTTATACTGCAAGTACAATGTCATCATATAGGCTTCTTTATAGTAGCATGGAATGTGAACCACGAACCCATGAACATGACTCCCTTCTTTAACATTTAGAAAACAGTTCAACGTGTTTGCATTGTCACAAGGTACGAAGGGTTTTGACCATATAACTTGTAGTTTGATGGAGAATATATGATGTCTACACTTAGTTTGCTTTGGTTTAAAGAACTCATGGTTTAGATGTTGGATTGTCGATAAATAATGTTTGTTCCTCACCAATTTCTGTATCTGAGGGAGTCAAAACTATCTAGAATGATAAAACTTCATTTGGTATGATTGATCTGGGTTCTAGTTATTTATGCCAAATGGATATGATTGATAAGACTGGCCTCTTACGTCTAACTCCATGACTGTGACGATCAAATTGAATCGGATATGTAAATTTTTTATATACTCTTGAGATTTTATTTGTATGTTCTATTAAGGAGTGCATACGTAGAGTGGTTTTGGTTTAGCTCAAAACCACATGTAACTAAAGGGGTTAGGATCTCTAGGTTTCTGTTTGGAAATAGAGTGAGATTTCCTGTCTCTTGTTTTTCCTATTTTTAGCTAATGATTGCATACAAATAACTTTCTGCAAATACCACAGGTACCATATACAGTTCAGTGCTTTTTCCTGGTCGAGCACCTCCGGGTAGAATCCTACTGCTTAACTATATTGGGGGAGCTACAAACACTGGCATTCTATTTAAGGTATACTTTCAGTACCTTCTCACAATCCTGCACGGCAAAATAATTCAGATGGCCTTGAGATATAATTTTTTATCTATGTGCTGCATGTTGATGTGCGTGAGTAATAGACCCATGTTTCTGAACTTATACTGCATCATAGATATGGATGTTTAAGTTCTAGTTTCTTTTGTTTGCACTATACTTACATGTCTCTTCTCAAAAGTACCTCACTCTAGTTACTTTATCTTATATTTTACACTAATTCATTTTTTTATTGCACTAGTTGCTTATCTCCAAATGTAGTGAATAAATTACAGAGAAGGTCTTCGTATTTTCAATATGGATGGATGCGGGGGGTTAAGGAAGTGTAGTCCTATATAATAAGATTCGCATTGGTTCTTGGAATATCAGAACATTGTCCGGTAAGCTAATGGAGGTGGTAGATACTATGATTTGGAGAAAGATTTATATTCTATGTTTACAAGAGACAAAGTGGGTTGGAGAAAAAGCAAAGGATATTGAAGATATAGGTTTTAAATTATGGTACTCAAGTAAGGAAAGACTTGAAACGGAGTTGGTATTATCATAAATAAATATTTAAAGGATAGTGTAGTAGACATACAACGATATGGTGACCGAATCATGACGTTGAAATTAGTGTTAGGAGTGAAGGTTTTGAATGTAGTGTGTGCTTACGCACCCCCAGTAGGACTAGAAGATAGTATAAAGATGGTTTTTTGGGAAGAGTTAGATAAGGTGATTCAAAGAATTCCACAAGGGGAGATGATTTGTTTAGGAGGAGACTTAAATGGACATGTCGGTAAAGAGGCATTAGGATATCAAGGTATTCATGCAAACTTTGGTTTTGGGGATATAAATGAGGAAGGTAAGGATATTTTAAATTTTGCTATGGCATTTGATCTCTTTATAGTCAATACAATCTTCAAAATACGAGATGAACATTTAATTACTTATAAGAGTGGTTTATCACAAATACAAATTGATTACTTTATTTGTAGAAAAAAAGATAGAGCATGTTGTAAAGATTACAAAGTAATTCCATGAGAAAGTTTAACCACCCAACATCGACTTTTAGTTATGGATTTACAAATAAAAAAATAGACAAAAGAAAGAGTGCATCGAGCTATTCAGACTAAATGGTGGAACCTCAAAAGCGAGAAAGAAGATATATTTAAGCAAAAAGTCCTTCAAGGAGATGCTTGGAATTATGTTGGTACACCTTGTGACATGTGGAACAATATGGCTATACATATTAGGAAAGTGGCGAAAGATGTGTTAGGTGAATGTAAGGGAGGTGTACCGGCATAAAAAGAAGCTTGGTGGTAGAGTGAAGTAGTACAAAATAAAATCAATGCAAAGAGAGCATGTTACAAATTACATTATGCTAAGAAAACTAGTGAAACTTTAGACTCTTATAAGAAAGCAAAGAAGAAAGCGAAAAAGTCCATCAGTGAAGCAAAAGCTAAAATTTGAGAGGACTTACATAAAAAAACTCAACTCAAAAGAGGGTGAAAGAGATATTCTTAGGATAGCTAGGGCTAGATATAAGAAAACTAAAGATCTTAATTTTGTTAGATGTATCAAAGATGGGGATGAAAAAATTCTAGTGGAAAATGATGATATAAAAAATTGATGGAAAAATAATTTTTATAAGCTTTTTAATAAAAATAAAGATCTTAGTATTAGCTTAGGAGAGTTAGCCAAATCAAAAAGGTATATAAACCACAATTTCTACCGACATATTCAAAATAATGAAGTCAAAGAGGCTCTTAAACATATGAAGAGTGGTAAATCGATAGGACTAGACAATATTCCTATAGAAGTTTGGAAAATCCTAGGAGAAACAGAAATCACTTGGCTCACAAGGCTATTTAATGAAATATGGAGAAACCAAAAGATGCCCAGGGAATGGAGAGTGATTACACTTGTACCTATATATAAGAACAAGGGAGACATTTAGAATTGTGCGAATTATCGGGGTATCAAGTTAATGAGTCATATTATGAAATTGTGGAGAAGAATTATCAAAGGTAGGTTAAAACAAGTATTAAGTACAACAGAGAACCAATTTTGATTCATGCCAGGCAGATCTACTGTTGAAGTGATTCACCTTTTAAGACGTCTTATGGAACATTTTAGAGCAAAAAAGAAAGACCTTCATGGTATTTATTGATCTAGAAAAAACTTATGATAGGGTATAAAGGAAAGTTCTTTAGAGAACTTTGGAAAAAAAAAAGGTATTCCATTGACATACTTAAACCTTATAAGAGACACATACGATGGTGCAAAAACATGTGTGAGGACTCATGAAGGAACAACAGACTTCTTTGAAGTTAATATTGGGTTAACAAAACATATTCAAGATGAAGTACCTTGGTGTATGTTATTTGCAGATGATATTGTATTAATGGAGGAGTCTAAGGAAAAAGTTAATAGAAAATTGGAACTATGGAGAGAAACATTAGAAAGCAAAGGCCTCCGACTTAGTAGAACAAAGACAGAATATATGGAATATAAGTTTGATCATTTGGTTACCTCAGAGGACATAGAAATTAAAATTGGCACACATTGCATCCTCCAAAAGGAAAGTTTTAAATACCTAGGGTCAATTTTTCAGAGTGATGGAAGAATTGATGGAGATGTTACGCATAGAATTAATGCTGGTTGGTTAAAATGGAGAGGAGCATCAGGTATTCTTTCTTATAAGAAGATACCATTAAAGTTAAAAGGTAAATATTATAGAGCAACAATTAGGCCTGCCATGTTTTATGGTTCCGAGTGTTGGGCAGTTAATCATCAACATGTACAAAAGATGTCTGTGACAGAAATGAAGACGTTGAGATGGATGAGTGGTCATACAAGAAAAGACCGTATACATAATGAGGTTATTAGAAACAAATTAGGAGTGGCACTAATAGAGGATAAAATGAGAGAATATCGTTTAAGATGGTTTGGACATATAGAAAGAAGATCAAAAGAAGAACTTGTAAGAAGGTTAGAAAAACTAAATTTGGAAAGTATTAAAAGAGGTAGAGGATGACCACAAAAGTGTTGGAAAGAAACAATAAAGAATGATCTAGCTTATTGTGAGTTAACTGCTAACATGGCACACGATAGGGATCTGTGGAAACAAAGAATCCATGTAGCCGACCCCGTCTAGTATGGGAAAAGGCTTAGTTGTTGTAGTTGTATTCTCAAGCAGTTTTCTAACCCTCGAGATGACTCCTTTTCTTTGGTTAATCCCTTCATATGTGTAGTGTTGCTGTAATATCTTGCAAGAGCTTATTTGTAGTGGATGACACTTGTTTTGCTGAACCAAAGTACTGTTTTCTGGTGTACAATTCAGAGCGAGGGTGAACTTGTTGAAACAGTAGATCGAGATCTTAGAAAAATGCTGATAAGAAAAGATGCAAAGGATCCCCTGATGATTGGTGTCAGGGTATGGCCCCAGGCGATTCCCCAGTTCTTTGTTGGCCATCTTGATCTCCTGGATGCCGCAAAATGTGCACTTAAAGAAGGTGGCTTCAGTGGGCTCTTTCTTGGTGGGAATTATGTTTCAGGTGTAGCCTTGGGGCGATGCGTTGAAGGCGCATATGAGAGTGCCGCCGAAGTATCAAGTTACTTGGGTACTTGTGTTTTGTAAATGATACCATAGTTTCTAATCAGAGTTTGTCTAAAGTTTGCGGCAGCTTTTTTATTTATTTAATTCAATTTTATCTTCTTTCGAAATATGATTTGAGATAGGGATGGCAATGGGGCAGGTCTAGGGGGAGGGCGTCCCCGGCTTGGTTCCAGTTTTTGGTCCAGTTAAGCCAGTTCCCTGCCCGGTTGTCATAACGGCGGTGCAGTTTCGAACCAGACATGTTTAGGCAGGGGTTATTGAACACCTGACTTTTTGTGAGAGGGTATAACCCCCCTACGCTTTAAGCTACGGCCCTTTGGGCTTGAATACGTAGGTGGGTTATATTTATTAGAACGATCAAATAGGTCTCAACTAGATCTTGTTATGCATTATCTTCAAGAAGAAAAAAAAGTTATCCGTTGCACTCTCTCTCTCTCTCTCTCTCTCTCTCTCTCTCTCTCTCTCTCTCTCTCTCTCTCTCTCTCTCTCTCTCTCTCTCTATCTATCTATCTATATATATATATATAGCTTGAGATCTCAAGACATGAGTAGACGATCAAATAGAGGAATCAAACTAGCTTAGTTTTCAGCTACTTCGAGAGCAAGATGATCCCTGATCAACACCAATTAAACATTGCAGGATCTCAATATCAGATTAAAGTAGGCATGGACGAGAAAGCTCAAAATCATAGTGCATGCAAAGCGTTAGCTCATCTGGCATGGCTCTCTGGCCCCCATATCGTAGGTGGTGTTTGATTCCCAAAGCATGCATGCATGCATTGCCGCGTGTGTTAGGATTTGGTCTTCGATTGTAAAAAAAAAAAAGAGTTCCAAATCATGGTTTTAAGATCTAACTAGGAGAACGAGCAGCTTGTGTGAAACAGGTAGCTTCGGTCGAAATCTGCACTGGCCCCTATCTTGACACGATATTTAGCTTGGCCGTGAAAATAGGATGCATTAAAATACAAGTATCTTTGAATGAAGCTTTTGATGTTATTTATCGCATAGAAAAATCACACGCATAAATCTATATGTGGTTCTAAGTTCAGTGCCAAGTGATAACCCGCAGGCTAAAACCAGTGGAATTAACTAAGCCTTGTGGGTCTCACACAACTTTAAGTGCATCCCACCACCACTTTTTGGCATCTTATAATTTGTTAGACTTTCCTTCAGTAAAAGCTGCATGGTCGTGATATAAATGCGCCCATGGGTATGTCCACATGGCATCAATGCAGTTATGACGTGACTTATGCGGGTTTGACAACATTTATAATTGTACAAGGTATATATATGTGTTATGTACTAAGTATATACTTTAGATTCATATATATTTTATATAAATATAATGTGTGTATATATAATCACTTATCATTTAATAATATGAAATCTTGCAGAGTAGATTTTATGTTTTATGTAAAATATATGATATAAACATAACTTTCTTTAAGAAAACTAGTTTTGTAGGTTGGAGTGGGGCGAGAAGGGTGTAGGGTTTGATCCCGATAACCTGTGGGATCGGGTTTAATAGTAAGTCTCCGCAGCTGCTGTTGGGGTAAAAACCCGTCTCTCCCTGCTACATTGCCGTCCCAATTTCACACTGTCCTCTCCCACCACACGGTCATTCCACTCACAACCCCAGTAATGTGATGATGATCACTTGGTGGTCTTACATGTCTACACTTTGCAGCAAGAACACTCATTGATTATTTGCTTCTCCCTGAAGTTCTTAAATAAAAATATTGGGATCCACAATAAGGACATGCACCCATGGCCCAGCTAATCAAAGCAAAGTAACAAGTTTTTATGTGTGTGATAGAAACAAAGATGTTGAAATAGATGTATGATTATATATTGAAAGATCTTATATGTAATAAGATTATCAAAAATAAATTAAAAGTGGCATCAATGAAGAAAAATGGTTTGAACTCAGAAAAATAATCAAGGAAAGCTCCAATAAAATGGTACGAAAAACTAAATGACAAAAATATTTTGAAAAAAGAATACCATAAAAATATTAAAATGAAACAATAAATAATGATCCAACTTGCGTTGAGTTAATTGTTAGTACGATACTTGATCGAGTTCTACGAAAACAAAGAATTCATGTAGCTGACTCTATCTATTTAGTATGAGAAAAAGGTAGGTTGTTGTTGTTGTGGCATACCATGGTTGACGGCCACCGCAAGTATGACCACGACATGGTCGCCCGACGGATCAAGCATTACTCCCTACGTGTCCATGAGAAAAGAAAGGGAGATGTATCCTTCAAGCCTCCGCAAAGTGAAAGGGGCATTATATATTTCAACTTCTCGATCAACAACCAGTCTTTTGCTTTCTCTTTGGGAGCCAAGCAACCCAAGGTTACAACCACTTCCCTTTTTCTGTCGAGATGGCGAAACAAAGGCTGCCGGCCATATATTATAGGGATGTTAGAGACCATGTTGCAGATTGCAATACTGAGCCGGACTAATCAGATACTGGCCTAATAAAATTTGGAAATGGACCCGAAACTACAAAATATATTTGAAAAAAATATATACTATAATCAGGATTCCAAGCATTAGCTCACCTACCATAGGACTAGACTCACGAGATGAAGGTAATGACTTTAATACATGAGCGTGCATAACTCACTTCAATCCCTCAAAGTCACCTTATATATATATATATATATATATATATATATATATATATATATATATATATATATATATATATATATATATATATATATATATATATATATATATATATATATATATATATATATATATAAAAGAGAAAGTGATTAGATCCTACCTATATTTAACACATGTTCACTCATTGGTTTTGAGTGATATGACTGTAATAAAATATCTTTTATATTTTTCTAAAGCTTCTTGATCGTTTTGAAATTATCATACAAAGCAATGAGTAAACATGTTAAAGATGGACATGGTGTAATAAAATATCTTTTATATTTTTTTAAAACCGTTGATCGTTTTGAAATTATAATACAAAAACAATGAGTAAACATGTTAGAGATGGACATGATCAAATTTTCATATATATATATATATCATACTAGAATCAGGACAAATGCCCCTAACTTAAGATATGTATTAATTAGAAGATCTCAAAACCAGACCAAAATTAAGCTCTCTCCTCCAACAAATAGAATTGGCTACATGGATTGCTCGATACTGTCTCATATTAGCATTCAACTCAAAAAGATTGATTATCTTGTGTTTAGAAAACTTTTAAAGTCCTCCAGCACCCTTTTGGAGCGTTTATAAAACCTGATTTGACTACATACAGTCACAATAAGCTCGTTGGCCTTTAAAAAAACTTAAAGCGAATCCAAATCCCTAGGATCTTACCTTTCAATTGCACCCGCACGATTATGTTCTTGAAAAAGCAATCATGTTAAGAGTGAATCTCAAGTGCAATGCACTAATGTATACATGTATATATATATATATATATATATATATATATATATATATATATATATATATATATATATATATATATATATATATATATATGTGTACACTCATCTATACTTAAATCTATATACAAAATCTTCTATGCCAAAGATCGAATGATAAATAAATTTGAGCATAGATATAGTGCACTCCTTCTCCTCTCTCTTACACACACACACACAGATATATATATATATATATATATATATATATATATATATATATATATATATATATATATATATATATATATATATATATATTACGGAGAGAGATTCGAAAACAAGCCTAAACTTAGGCCCATCATATAAGAATTTAGATAAAAGAACCAGAGATAGCGATAGCATAGAAAAATGGGCAACCAACATCTCTCTCTCTATGGGAGGGAGGGATAGCGGCTGCTCTTTTGACATTTTAGGCCGATCTGATTGCATGTCTGCTGTAGCTGCCTAAGTGTCGTTGCTTTTAAGAGATGATGCTTACTAATTTACTCCCAGGACGACCACACAATCTCGTGACTCCCAGACATTGTTTTCATGGAAATTTCATCCTGTCTCCCTCGTCCTCCAACCTCCCCTACATTTAATATATCAGTAAAAATCAGCATCATAATGATCTTGTCTAAATAATATACATAAAATATACAGTTCAGCAGAAACCGAATTAACACTCCTTCTTTGACATCTTAAACCTGTTTCCACAAGCTATTCCTCCTGCAACGGAAAAGGAAACCATAGTCCTAACATATTGCTTTATGTTTCAGGATCTCTGTTCTTTTTCCTCTAAAAGAACCTGTCACTTTCATCCGGTGGATACGTATGTACCGTGGCTAAAGAATAGCCGAACAAGTCAAAGCTCTAACCGAAGCTATGGCCGCTCAATCTGGAAGATGTTGCAGCCTTTTGAAATCTTCTGTATACTTTTCTGTTTCATATATTCAGTACAGTGACTGGGGGCTAATGCTAAAGGTACCGGAAGATGAATCTCTCGACGTTCAGGCCACTGATGCGAGCATGTATTCTTGTTCTCTTCGCCCTCTACAGAAAAATGCTCGAAGATTAGAATCACCACCTTCGTCGGTGTTAAATGAGAAAAGGAACATGAATAGGAAAGGACAGACAATCTGGTGGTTTGGCTTTCTGCAGAAGCCATTCACCTTTTGAAGAGGAAAATCAATAAATTGCAGACTCCTAAACATAGTTTGGCTGAACCAACAACAAACAAAACTCTAAATCTTTTCAAGCACCGCAGATATCCAGTTGAGCCGCACCTTCTTCCTATGTGAGGAATTGGAAAAATTGAACCGTAGCTCCACAAGGAATCCATGAATTGAACATTTTGGTAGTGAAGCTCTAGGCATGGGAAACACAGCCAGAGATGCTTCGACAGCACATATATATGATATATGTGTATACATACATACATACATACACACACACACACACACACATATATATATATATATATACATCCTGGGAGTTGTTTGAAATAGCACCCACCTAAATGGGGAGAAGGATTAGTTTCTCAATAAAACCTTATGGAGAAACATTCCTTTAGGATGCTTAATTTATCAATTTCCTGCTGTTGAATGAGATCATGGGAAAACTATATATGCAACATCCAACTAGATATATTATGCATTTACATCAACCAAAAAATCAAACCAAATCCAAGCCTTTTCCAGCAGTGGATTGGCCATATAGATTTTCACGGCATTGTGCTCGATCTTGTGTTCTATTAGTATCTAACTATAAAGAGAGAAAGATCATATTGTTTCTTTCCAACTTCTTGATATTTTCTTCTGCTTCCCAAACGGGGAGATGAAAGCCAGTCACGGCTATCGAATTCTCACACCTATCGAACTCCCAATTAGAACTGATGGTTTGATCTATTTGTTTAAGTTTGTTTTATAGATTTTTCAACCTTTTTATGTTCTTTTTTTAGTACTTTCATTTCTAAATAGAAACGAACGATTTCAAACTGTTTGTTCCAGTTTACCTAGAAACGGACCCAAATTCATTGATACTGGACTTTAAAATAAACTCTACCTGAAAGTTCCACCCTCAACATGAAGATCTCAAGCTCATGGATGCTTAGTCGAACACTTGTTTTCCAGGCAGTCCAGTGCATCAAGAGTTGTGGCTCCACTTACAAATTGGCTCCACACACGCACAGATATGTGTGTGTATATATATATGTGTGTGTATATATGTGTGTGTATATGTATATGTATATATATAGGAAAAAATTGAGTTAAAACATTTTTTCATGTCAAACTTTATCGAGATACTTATCAATATTGACATGAGGATCAATGTTATTTAATATATATATATATATATATATATAAGAAAATTGAGAGTTGCTAACACCTTCTCATGCTAAACTTTATATATATAAAGAGAGAGAAGCTAGTACCAGTTTCCAGCTAAGGTTTTTTTTTTTCAGAGGTGTTGTCTTGGAAGCAGCTAGCACTAGCTGCTTTGCGCATCAGATCCGACTTTATAAAATCTGAAAAACCTATACATTAGGTCCCACTTTTTTGAAAATTCTAGTGGCATACATGGAGTTCACCAAACTCAACTAGCCTCACTTTCTATGTTTGCCACCAAAGAAGGTGGAACCAGAACTGAACTGAGCCGTCTTCGGTTTCAGGCCCAATTATGTTATGGTTGAAACCATCGGACCTGATCGAAAACGGCTCTATCTAGGTTCGAGAGCCCAACCCGTGAGCTAAAGCTGCTGTGTTGTCATCCAAAAATACCTTGCTTAGGCCCAGTGGATCATTTCCGGTACTTGTTAATGGATTCCTATCAACGTGCCCGAACCAGAGAACTCTATCAAGCGTATGTGAACAGACGGAACGGAAAGGATCTGAACCGAATATTTCGCCAGAAGCTCCGTGGGTGAAGGAGATGCCAGTTCAGTCATTTTCGGAAAGCAAGAGAGCAACAGAGGGGCCAAGCCCGTGTCATCGCATCGCGTGGTGTCATCGTCATGATTCGTTATATAAGGAAGTTGGTGGAGAACAATGGTCACTTCGACGAGTCTTCATCACAGTCATGTGGTGTGTGACACGATACCATTAATCTTCCAAACCGGTCCAGCCTTGGAGCCAAAGTAATTAGGCCGTAAAGGGGAAAAGCCAAAGGGGAGGAACCCGAGTGCCGCTCAGAGCACGTCCGGTCAAGCTACGTCACATCGGCCACGCATGAGTGTCGGCCACCATGACGACAATTCAAACCACCGAGTCCTCTCTCTCTCTCTCTTATTTATAAAGAGCACTTCTTCTTGCTTTAGCTCTCTCGGTTTTTTTTGCTCTCTCTCTCCATTTTCTCCAATGGAGGATCCTTGCGACTCATCTTCTTCCTCTATAGACAGCAGCAGCTACGCTTCTCTCTCTTCATTTTCATCTTCTTTCACTAACCGTCATGGTGATCCTAGTACGGAACTAAGCTTAGGCCTCGGCATTTCAACCGCTCAGTCCAGTGCAAGGTATGACTGAGATAGAAAACATTGCAATCTAAACATGATTTTCTTTTTCCTTGCTATAATGGGAGGTTGAAGCCTAACACCACACACACTCATGCACCCCTCCAGAAATCGAACGCTGATTGCACATCCATTAACGTGGCTCAATGTGTGTGTGTATACATTGATGATGATCTTCCTCTTTTCTCCTTGTTAATTTGTTTGCATTCGATTTTATTGGATGATAGGGACCAACACTCTGGCTGGCCGCCCATCAGGTCGCACCATAGGGGCGAGCTAGCGGTGCAATGCCGGAATCATGCGGGGACCTTCTTTGTCAAGGTTTATATGGAAGGGATTCCGATCGGCCGGAAACTCGACTTGCTTGCAATTGGTCATTATGATGAGCTAATAAGAACACTTAGAGACATGTTCAAGACGAAAATTTTCTGTAAGTGGTCAACCACATTTCCTTCAACTTAATAGTATTAACCCTAACAAAGATCGGCCGGAATCATGCGGCCTCCCGTTGCAACCAATAAAAGAAAGATATCACTTGAATTATGTTAAATATATTCATAGCAAAACTTAACATTTCCTCTAAGGATTTCAGCTTTCTGCCATCGTTTTTGTATTAAAAGACTGCGAAACTGTTTTACACCAATCAATACCTCATCTTAGTGGGTCGACTCAAGTTGAGGATCATGAGTTCGATGCCCAGGGAGTGCATCCTTCGGCTTCCCCATTGCACCAAAAGCAGAATTTGCGGAACTGTTGATTCCCCATAACATTGATAATCGAATCATGGTAGATGGCGTTTGATTAGCCATTACCATGTTAAATGATTCAGGTCCGTTCTTCACACTAAACAAATCACATTCATCTGTTACACCTTCTGGTGAAAAAGTGATGAATCACAGCTTTTGAATCACACAAGCTTTTTGCTTTTGAAAGCTATGATTCCCCTCTGTCTCTCAGTACATCGCGAAAGGCATGAAATACACAATCATCGCTTTTGAAACACGCAAAATGCTGTTGGTTCAGGGTATGATGTTACTGCAGAAGAGTATTCAAGCGAAACGAACGTATTGACGTATGAAGACAAGGATGGAGATTGGATGATGGTAGGCGATGTTCCTTGGGAGTAAGTATCACCAGGCATCTCTCTTGAATCTTCTTCAATCTAGAATGGTATCAATTCCTTAGAGTCTTTTAAGTATTCTCATGACACGAATTATAAATTATTCTTCTTTCCAGGATTTTCCTTTCTACCGTCAAGAGATTAAAGATCACAAGGGCAACTACAAACATTTACCAATGATCTCTCTCTCTCCAGTTTTGTTAAGTAGATAGCAGAAGAAGAAAAGCAGAGAGATAAATATTGGCTGAAAATGGTGAAGTTGTACAGCTTTACGACGGTTCAAATATTAAAGATACATGCATGTATGCCTATATTATTTTAATAAATCTTAGTATTTTTGTTGGATGTGACGCACCTTTGCTTTCAGTGCAAGTACACCAACCAAACCCCGAGTTCAAGCTCAGATGACACATCAAATCAATTCATTCCGAAACTTTTCTCGTATTTAAATCCTCGATGTTAGCAACGGGTGCGCAGCATTTCAAAAGCAAAAAAGAAAACGAAAAATATTGGCAAACCAAACAACAACAAGCGTCACGTCACCGTGAACGGTCTGCTTCATGTATGCCTACATCGAATTCTTTGTTTTTATAAAACCCAAGCATATTACGTACTAACAATTAACTCACATATAAGTTAAATTATTTTTTTTGATAATCTAGTTTTCATTATGTAACCACTTATCCATCGCAAGCATGGATGGTGCCTTTGCTTTAATGAAACCGTGTCTCAGGCTCAAAGACTCAAATGCAGCAGCACACGTTTTTTGTGATGGAGATATCAATAGTGGAAAAACAAAAAAGGAACAACCTCATCCTTGCGGTTAAATTTCTCTATCCCTCACCGAGAATGTTAGCTCAAGGACAGGGTGCTCTAGTGCCATTGCTGTTAGTGGGGAGTTCGACTATCACAGGATGCATATTTGGTTGTATTTGTTAGGCTTTGGCCTCCTCTTATAACAAAAGAAAAATCCCTATCTCCTTTCATCGAGAAAGACAATGGAAATCTCTCTCTGTGTGCTTCTGAAAGTTGTGATCATTTTGTTTTACCATTACTCATTATAAGCATGAACTATTTTCTAGGCTCACACCTTCATCTCACTATGAAAGATTCTTTTGATATGTGCAATGCTCAGTGGCAGACCCACTTTAGGGTGTGATGAGATATGTGCGTTACTCAAAATATGAAAATTTCTTAGATCCATCGTGATAATGATACAAATATTTTGTGAACATGAAATACAAATACGCCTCATCTAAAAGAATTAAGGAGTCCACCACTAGCAATGCCGCAATGGTAGACTGCCATGGATGAATCATTGACTATTTGCTTACTGTAGAAGATATTGTAGAAGTGCTACCAACATTTCGACCTATGGAAAAAGTTGGCAGATGCCATTGTCAATGTAACCTTGCAAGAGACAAAACTCACATCAAATCCTTTTTTCATGAAGGCGAGGATCAACACAAGATTACGCTTAATAGTTAGCACAATCAATACATTAGTAAGTATAATTGGTGTACCTTTACAAGAATACTAAAGTACCCAACCTCAAGAATATCAGAAAAATTGTTGTTTCTCATGTGAACCCAATGCTTCCTAAGTTTGTATTCCTTCTTATCTATCGCTCCCTCTTTCCTCTTTGAGATGTACTAAGTCACTCCAAATTCTATTCACGAACCAGTCATAGGGCAATTTATATAGAGGCATTTAGAAATGATATAAATTATATCTCGCTTTCTTATTGGGTCACGATGCTATGTGTTTCTACCATTGTTTCTCTTGTTGCGGTTGTCTTATTTGTTGTGCATCATCTTGTAACAGTTGAAACACTTGATCTTAGAAGTGAATTTTGATGATTTCTTGAAAAACTAACAGCTTTTCTTTTTATTTTTACCAAATTTTTTATTTAGATTTTCCTTATTCTAGTTTTTACTAGAGCTTACCCTTAAGTCATCTTGAGCAACTAACAATTTTTCTCTTTTATTTTTGTTCATATATTCTTTTTCAATTGTTAGTTTCAATGAAAGTTCAAAGGGGGTAAAGTCAAATCCAAGTCTGAGGGATGTGGTTACCATGTTCCAAAATGAGGAAAGATTGTTTAGGATAGTCAATATGTTTATTGGTTTAGAGATTACTGATTTTGCTACAACTAAGTCATTACCAACATCTTGTTAACATATTCAACTAGTTGTCGTATTCTTTTATTTGTGAGAATTATACTTTTAAAGGAGTAGTTGAACGTGAAGTTTAGTTGTAATACAATATTTTGCTAATAAAGATTCAAACAACTCTTTAACGATCTCGAATTTCTAAAAGCCTAATCAAGTCATTATCCGTGCAGGTTAACATGATAGTCATTGTTATTGTATCATCTTTCAAAAAAATCTTATACTTTTCTTTTTCTTCATTCATTGCAATTCGTATAGGGGTAAAATAATTTCCTTAAGTACATATTCAACTCCTATAAAGTTAAGCCTAATGGGATTATTCTTTTCCATGTTTCAAAATTTAGAACGTTCAATTTTTCAGTCTTTGTTAGTTTACAAACACAAATTCTTTAAGTCATTTTTTTGGTAAAGATAACAATTTGAGGGTCTAAATATTTTGAATGGAAAACAAAAATAATTAACAATAAGACATTTTCTAAGAAACAAACAATAAATAATAGTCAGGCGCTAATTTGCAATATCTAAAATTTCTAGGTACTGAACTCTAAATATTTTGAAGCACCTAACATCAATTTTACACAAAATACAAGTAATATAATGGAAATATATGAAATTATTTTTATACCGAAAACATTTTCGGTGTCTTCTAACTGCCTATTGTTCTGAATGGGACAAACTACATACCTTAAATGACAACCGAAAGCCAACCCACTTTGATACCAATTTTGGTGCTTTAATGTTGTCCACATCGTCGGGTTGCAGCAGAAGTCTAATCGAACTGTAAGCAGTTGCAGCAAAGACCTGCATAAGTCCTTAGTGACAACAACCGAGAATAGAGAAAGGGAGGAGGAAGAATGAAGGAGGAACGAGATGACCTAGATCTTTTGTTAAAGTAAAAAAAACTGATTTAGGTATTTTATGCTTTATTAGTATAAAACAGGACATTGGTTGATACGTAAAATCTGGCGTGTCTCATGCCTTATAGTAGTATTAAAAAGATTTGGTCCATGGTGATCGAGGTTGGACCATTGACCCAAAGTTCGTGTTTGATTTGATGATAATATGTGAAGTTAGTTTCTTGATTTTTGCACTAATTGTCTATGAATTTTGATACAAATGCATTTTGGCGTTACACACCTGCTTTTGTTCTACTTGAGGGCATCTTGCTCAAAAGCAACTCAAGTTGGATCATAGTTTAGATCCGTCATGTATATATGTAAATCGGATCGGGTTATTTGCAATTTGTTTTATTCCAGATGCATCAAGTGTCGTTTTGGTGAAGAACCTTAATAAGTTATTTTAAGCTAAATATACCCAATTAGATGTTTATATTATAATATTTCAATCACAAAGTGTCATCAAAAGCTGAGTTTGATTGCACCGAAAGCGTTAGCTCAATGGCATGGTGCTCTATTATGGTTGCTGGTGGTGGTGAGTTCGACTCTCAAAGGGTACTTGTGTGGGTGTGTTAAGTTCCGGGATTGTGATTATGAAACTCAAGACCCTTTGGCAAAAGCACAACAAATAAAAGGATTTTTCGGCCTTCTCATGCAACTAAGACAACAACAATAACTAAGCTTTTTCACGTGTTATACTAATATTTAATTTAATATAAAATAGATATTTTTTTATGATTTTTTTCTTTTTTTAAAAATATTTTCACAGTCTAATTTTTCATATATTTTTATTCAATTTTTTTTATCGTTTAACTCTTCTTATAACAGGGTCGTGCACATCGACATCCAACCAGAGGGTAAAGTTGACATTGTAAACCGGAAACAGGTTTGGCTTGCGAATGATGAGAAATTTTGTTTTGGCTTAGAAGCAAACGAAATCCTCCCCGGTTAACGAAAATCACGACCTTGTTCACTACGCCCCTCCGACGACTATATTTGAATGCCAAATGCAGAAAGTTCACCGCCAGAAAGACAGCGCGGGAAAGGGCGGCGAGGCTGATCGTCAGACGATGAGGCCTCCGCCGGTGGGCGCCCCGAAATCGTCCACGAAATTCCGAATGTAACTCTCTCTCTCTCTCTGCGTCTGTGTGTGTGTTGAAACTGTTCGTTCTTCTGTCTTGTAGGTTTAGGTCAAAACCTAGCCATGTGTTTCTCTTATGTGGAGAATCCGTCCGTTCTGTTCGGTTTCCCCTGACTCCTTAGGTGAAGGTTCGGGCTTTTTCATTGATGGATGTTTTTCTTCGTTGTTTTTGCAAGATGAGGATTTCTTTGGTTTTCTCTTTTGGTTTTCGCTATTTTGATATTCTCGTCTTTTGAAATCGCGCTATCTGCGGTTGTTGAGCTTATTGAGGATGCTAACTTTGATCCAGGCCAACGTCGGAAAATCTGGTTCCTATCCGTGTTGACGTGGAGGTTGAGGGGCAGCGTTTCAAGGACACATTTACATGGAACCCTACTGGTAAGTGTTACTCTGTCTCTCTCTCTCTCTGGGGGACCCAGAAGCCTAACACACATGCACGCCCCTGGAATCGAACTCACCACCTGCGTCGTGGGAGTCAGAGGGCCCTGCCACTTGAGCTAACGCTCTATGTGCACTTTAGGATGGGTTCCTATGGACTGTTTGCCGCCTTCAGTTCTTTGATTAGTTTAATCGCACCACGGCTCCATTTGGGATAGAAATACGGAACCGGGATTTGCAGCTATAGATTATTGCGTTCAGGAGAAGTTTCTGTCTATTGACAACAGTACATGAGGAGAGTGTTTTGGCAGCGGGAGCATGACTGAGGATAGGATACAAAACATAGCGTAACTTAAACTACTTATGAAGTCGCTTTTGACAAGTATTGTGTTATGAGTAACTCATGGTACCGTAACATTTTCTTTATGTTTGGACTTCTACCAACGTTTTCCAAATAACACTTGCTGTTTCTTCATTTTCTTGTGGGTGAGCGGCTATCCAAGTGGTGTTTGTTTCTCTTCATCCATGATGAGTGTCAACCAACAGCAGCCGTCAGGCCAGGCTTCACATTGTACTGATGTTGGCACCACGCCTCACTGGTGGCCCAGCTTTGGCCTTGCAGCAAGCAGTAAATTTTGAACCTGTGACATCTTCAAGTAATACACTTTTTAAGCCGGTCCAAAGCGGATTCTGGCTTGATGGGATCCATTGGCATACGGAAGTGTCTTTTGGAAACAGAGATTGGCTTGGCAAGTTCCTAAGTGTATAAGGTGAAGAGAACCACCGGAATATAATTTGATTGCTGGATGCAGCTGTTAGTAAAATGGAGATATAAAATGGCTCACTGGTGAAAGAATTTTGATTGTGAAACAACAACAAAGAGCAAATCACAGCTTTCTTGTGAGAAATGACATTTAGCAAATTGCAGGATCTGTTCTGATTGTCATCACTTTATAGTGATAACATCAGACGATTATTTACCTAAGAAACAACTTGTTTCATATTCCTATAACTTGTTTTTTTTTGTAATAATTTCAGTTCAAGTTCTTATGTAACTTCCCAAGTCCTTGGCACTAGTCATTTGTTGGGTTTGTATCATGATACTTCTAGTAATATCCATTGCTTGGGAAGTACCTTAATGAGATGCTTGGTGATGGTTTTCAAATTATTTTGGATGAATCATAGTTTAAAGTTCATCTTAAAAGTTCCCTGAAACCTGTTGGTGATTATTTTATGAAGATCCAGACTCAGAAGTGGTCGTGTTTGCAAGACGGACAGTTAAGGATTTGAAATTGCCTCTGGCATTTGTGACACCTATTGCACAGTCTATTCAAGTGAGTACACGATTCTTAACTCGAGATTCTGGTTTCTTACTTTCTTTTCTTTTCTTAATTTTTGGCATGTGCAGAGTTCAAAGAATTGTTATATAATATGGATCAATGTTGTTGTACTTGTACTATTGTACTGCATGCTTACAAATCGTGTACTTAATCACGTCATAATTGTTAAAAAATCATGTCCTCACACCCAATTCCTGAAGTTGTTTGAATGCACCCATACCTGCATCTGTGCCCATGTGACCATTGTCAGCTTTATCAACATTAGTTTTGTGGGTTTGAGACCTGGCATGCTCTCTTGGTCTACTATATCAGGTTTATGTTGCTACTGAAAGTAATAGTCTTTATTGCTCTGTTATATGTGCTTGTTCGTGTTTTATATTCCAACGTTCTTGCATGTCTCAACTATTTTCCCCCTTCTATAAATATCAGCATCAGTTATTTATGTTGTATGTCTTACTCTTTTATGAGATTCCTGTGTCAAATGTTGTGCAATTATGAGAATGCTAATTCCACCTGTTGCTCTCAGTCACAGCTAACAGAGTTTCGATCATATGAAGGACATGACATGAACATAGGTGAAAAGATCTTTCCTCTTAAGGTATTGTTATTTACTAACTTTTCTTCACTTGGTGTTTCTCTTTCTTTTTGTGGTTAACATTCTCAACTACATCCTTTTTTCACGTAACTTCTTTTATGATGCTCTTGTGATGCAGCTTGATCTTCGAGTAAACAACACCGTCATACGAGATCAATTTCTGTGGGTAAGAAAGATAAATGCCTATTTGGCGGATTATACATTTTATCAAAAAATGAAATGTACTTAATGCCATGTTAATGTTCATGACCTCTCGTTTCTTTGCCCGGTGTGACCATGCCTAAGTGAATTGCTATTTCAAGTTGACTAGAATCTATGTTATCAATAACGGTTAGTGGGTTGTTAGCGGTTGACCCTGATATAGCGGATTTAGCGGTATACTTTTATTTATGATTAAAAAATTATATATATAATAGGTTTTCTAACTTCTAAGAAATATCAAGAAACCTAACCAGTTCTTTAATAAATGAATGAGCAAAACACTCACTAATGAACAGGAAAAAGTAGTAAAGGAGGAATGCCACATACCTTTTAGCCCATATTATTTGTAGTATGCCTCATCTCCAACCAAAGTGCATAAAAGTTCGGACATTAAAGCAAAAAGGAAAGGCGAAAGAAGATCAGAAACTCCTATCACCAACATGTTCAACAGTTAAAATAATGAGAGATTAAGGCAATAGCACCTGGACAAACATATCAAAGGAACACAAGATTCCCAGATGTTCCTAAATTTGCTTGATAGCATATGGAAATATGAGGTGGAAGTACGAAAACAAACTCAAACTACTAAAACTTCCATGACCAATATTACCTCCTCGAAAAGCTACTGGGGTTCCCCAATAAGCCATTTGTAGCCTGTGATAATGAAGAAGTTGCTGACACATTCGTTCCTATGATCTCTATCTTCATCGGCTTCCCATCAAGCTGCACATTATTGTACCTCTTGACAGCTGCTAGAGCATCTGATCTTCGTGAAAACACAACTTCAGCAGTGCCCTGAAAGCATGGATCTTGCTTATAAAATACTTGCCACTCAAAAAGTGAAACTAGCAAAGCAACCATATAATGAAATTTTAAAAGCCAAGGAAGCCATAAGTTTAAATGCGTTGTTCACTATCAAACCTGGCATCCATCTCAATTAGATTTTAGGTTCGACTACATGATTCAACAAATAAATCTGAACTTTAGAAAACTAATCCGCATTGATATGGCTATATGGGACAAAGCTCATAAATTGCTGTATGCACATTCACTTAGAAAATTAGAAAAGCTAAGTACACTTCGCAAAGCAATGTAAAGAACCTTAATATCTTCATTGGAAACCTCATATTCCAAATTTGAAATGTAAAGCTTCGTTCCAGTCTAGATCGACTGCACTGCAAGGCTCGCATACGCTGTCGGGGCCTGATCCGTGAACATATCGTGCTGCCACGCCGTCTCCGGCTGTACCCCCAAACAAACACACGAACAAAGCAACAAAACGCCTCAAAACGACCCAACCCTAACCCTAGCACCAAAACCCGAGCGCACAAATGGGTTTAGAAGCGACGGATTTGGGGGGATATGATTCAGGAAAACAGCGGTAGACGTTTCACCTCACGAGGAGGGAAAGCGGGGGAAAGAGAAAGAGAGGGAAATTAGGATTTTCTCGGAAGAGCGGGTTTTGCCTCTTTGATGCGCAGGACCTGATGGCTTGATTCGGGAGAGAGAGATATCCGAGAGGAATACTTACCTGAGAGAGAACGACGGTGGGACACGAGCGGGAGTGGAGGCGGCAGATGGAGAGGCGGGAGAGAGAGAGTTAGCCAAGAGGGAGAGAAGGCACAAAGGATGAGGGTTTCGTTTGCGTATTTGTAGGATCGACCTGACCCGATTCAATAAAAACTATAATGTCTGCTTATAGTGCTATAGCGTTGTAAACGGCGCTATAGCGGTTTTGGCGGGTCACCCGCTAAGGGTTACACGCTATAGCGTTTTACAGCCCGCTAGAACGCTATAGTAGGCACTATAGCGCGCTATTGATAACATAGACCGGAATACTAGGATCCATCAATGCAGCGTACTATGCAATAGCACATTGACCTCACAGGACTTCTCCCCCACCTTTTCTGTGTTTTCATCAATTATTTACCCATTTCATTAGATTGTTCTTTGCATTATACTTTATAGTTACATTATTTGGAAATTTCAGGATGTTAACAATTTTGACAGTGATCCTGAAGAATTTGCACGGACATTGTGCATGGAACTAGATATTGGAGACCCTGAAGTTGGGGTAAGCATTGGTCTTGCTTTAATTTTCTATCTTGATGTTCATAGTGACCCATGTATCTTCCCCAGCACACTCGTTTGGTACTGATTAATCGACTCTATGTATCACCATATTTATGATAGTATCAGTTCAGAAGAATGAGGATACTAAATAGAGGAGAGGAAGAAGATGAAAAAGAATATGAGGAAGGCAGACAAGAACATGGGCCTCCTATAGTTGTATGAGATCTTCCAATGACACATCAGGATAAGAACTTGCAGATATGTGATTTAGTGAAATAAGACCACTACTAAACAAATTGTCATGCCAACAGCACATCTTTCTATCCTGTTTCATCTAGACAGGTTAGAGTCACTATTGGTGCACTGGGATAACATGTAAATGGACATGATACAGGAGCAAAAGTAGTATATATGTGAAGTGGAGGTCAGACTGAAACACATGCCACACCAGGAAACCTCGTTAGGCATGGAACTGTCCCTTTATCACCAAGTGAAAGCACATCCGTCCAGTCAAACAGCAGCTTGGCCACTGCAAATCTGATCCACACTCTAATCCATAAAGACCCATCCAGATGGCTGTACGACAAGCTGTTTGACAATGTTCCAAGTCTCGACTTGGATCCATCAGGTGCAATGTCTACTCAAAATTACTGATGGATGAGAACTGAACCCTGGACCCAGTTGGATCACAAAAGCATCTTGTATGTCTGGTGACTTGGTTGCACATTCCTTTGTAGTGAAATTACTGCCTGATAAGAACATCTATTTTGGAGAAGGTCTTTATTGTCAGCTGCTAAATCCATGCTGCAAACACCAAAACCAAAACAAAGCCTATCTCGCTCTAAGTGGACGTGGACATGGATTCTTGATTGCTGTTGTGTTCTAGCTTGTGTCATATTTTCATGCGTAACAAGTATTTAACTATATTCTTGTAGGGTTGCTATGACTATAGTTCTGATGTCATCTTGTATTTTTCCTAGTGAGATTAATTTGTTTGTTACTGTATGCTCTGGTGAAGTGTTTTTCCGTAAGCGTTAACTTGAGATTCATATTTGTCTTGATTTTCCATACCTTTTGCTACTTGCGTGCATTACATTGACAAGACTAGTAACGGGTCAGTTCATATATTTGACTTCCTAAAGTGGTCCTAGTTTCCTCTCTATCTTCAAGAGTTAGAAGCGTGTTTTTCTAACCTGCTCATTTTTGCTACTTTATTAATCCCCTGTTTATGCATTTCATCATTGTTAAACAGCATGTATTTCACTTCTGACTTTTCAACCATGCAATTGTGCAGCCTGCTATTGCAATTGCTATCAGGAAGCAACTTTATGAGGTGCATTCCTAACCTTATCCTCAAACAACCAGCTATGGGAATCTCTTTTTCAGCACTTAAGTGCTTCTTCTTTTTTTCCTTTTGCATTTTGTCAGCAGTTAACAAGCACTTAATCAATTTACTAGGTTATTTACAATGTAAATTTTCATATTAATCTATTGAATGTATCTCTTTCTATGGTTTGTATTAATTGATTTGAACAATGCAATTTTTAATTATTTAACACATGAATGTTCAGGTGGCAACTCAAAGTGTTTCTTCCGCTAGAGAAACAAGAGTAGGCAAAAAAGGATGCCATGACCGAGGGGTCGAACATGTTTCTGCAAGGTTAGGTTACTTATTTCCAAGTTTAAAAGAAGTGAGATAGAGAATGGAGATGTGATTTATGTGAACTTAATATGCACTGCGTTCCAAGCTCCAAAAATTTGGAAATCTTGGACTTTTCAAAGAAAATTATTTGATGCATATCGTATCATGTATCATTTTGGTCGACGATATGTATCATATCATATCGTCCCGTATCGTAATTTAATACTAAAAAACTGGTAAAAATTCAGAAAAATAGAAAAAATGTGATAATTGCAAAGAATTCATATAATACAAAAATATAGTACATATTCATCATTCACCATTCAATATTTGAAAAAGGAATTACATATTTTGAAGTAGTACATGGTATCCTTAGAAAAAATACAACTTTTATAATTGGAAAAAATATATTTACACATTGTAATAATGACCATCATGTAAATAATCATCTTCTCCTTATTGAAGATAAGATCCTCACCACCTTCCGTGTAAAAATCAAAATCATTATCCCCTTGATGATGTTGTTGCGCTCCTTTCAAATTAATCCATGCAATGTCTTCTTCGGTTAGGATTGCATTTGCTTCATTATCTTCCATAATCCAAAATTATCCTAACTTATTGGATCAAATTGGTTTTCTTCCCCATTTAACTTTTTTAAATTTTAATTGCCTGTAAGAAATAAAGAAAAGTAATTAGTAAATAACATTAACAATTAAAGTCAAATAAAATATTGAATTGAATCTTTAAGTAATAACTAATAAAAGATTACCTCTGGTGGAGTCACATATTACAACGAATGAAAACTAAATCATTGAGCCGCTTATGTTTCAACATGTTGCAGTTTTTTGTGTAGATGTGTTCAAAGAAACTCCAATTTCTTTTACAACCCGTTGCACTATAGGTTTGACAAAAAACGCTTACTCCAAAATCTCTAAGATTCACTTTAAAACCTATTCCACCAAACATCTGATAGAAAAAGGCAAACATCAGAGACTTAATTCATAATAAATATAAGATTTAAGAAACTTAAATATGAAGATAAACAGTTTACGTGAGCGCATATTAGTGCGGTTGTGAATTATTACAAGTAAGGCTATCAAGAGCATTATCGTAGATCTCCATCTCTTGCTATATAGCATCTCTCTACTCTCAACAAAGACTAATATGCCTATATAATCAATGATACCTTGGGTTACCTCACTATCTCTTTTAAAGATAGTTGAATACCTAAATGATGGGTTTAGGTAATAAGTTGTTGCATGAATAGACTGATGCAATTGTTTGTTCTATCTGTTATCTATAATGTTCCACACGCCCACATAATCCCTCTTTCTTTAATTGAAATTACTTATAATGGTTTCTTTAGCCTATTCATGGCTTCATAAAGATAATCCATGCATGGTTTCTCCTCGCTATCAATTAATTTCAATACTTTTTTTAAAGGACATGTAATCCTCAATAGTCTAACACAAATAATCCAAAATGTAATCCTAAAGATTGTCTATGAAATCTCATTTAACTTTATGTTTCTTTTATTTTAAGGCAACTCTGCAAATTGCTGTCACTCTTAGAAGAACATTCTCTTCGAGGCTTGCTTTTGTTTCACAATGCTTTGTACAAATAAGAAATTAGTTGCAAACCGAGTTGCAACTGTATAAAGTAGCTTTGCACCATCTGTATATCTCCTCGTCATACATAATATAAAAGCATGGTTGTAGATAAATTTGGTGATATCTTGGCAACACTCAGTTGCTGCCTTTATCTTATCCATCTCACTAATATCCTAAGGATGAGATCTAAATAATGGGTTGCACGTGGTATCCAATAGAAAGTCTCATAAGTATGTGCTAACTCCTTCCCAACTTCTTTATAGATAGATAGATTATTTGTACTGCATTCTCTAGCCCAACCTCGGATATCACTTTATTAAACTCTTGCCTTAGGACCTCTGCAGTATGCCTATCTTCTGACATATTTTGGGATCTCAAAAACATAAGTCCTTTATGATAATAGATAAAAAAGTTTAATAAAGTTTTTTCTCGTCTATTTGTTCATCTGTTTGCCATAATAGTACATCCTGTCTCCTTCAAGACTCTCTCAAAGTGGAACAATACTCTTGAACTTTAAGAACAATCTTATCTTAATAGTTTTTCACTTAACTTTTGATAAGAAGGCATCTTATACCTTGGATCAATGTTTGCAATTGTATTTGTCATTGCTTTAAAATAAAAATTGTTTGCTGCATTAAATGAAATGCATGCATCATAAAACCATCTTCCCACTCTAAGGTCTGTCTGCTCATGTAAGGTCTCTCTGCTAATGTAATTGCTCTAAAGCCATAGCAACACGAATTTCATGTTGAGCACTATATTAGTACTATGAGAAAAAAAATGACTGCATGCCAGAGGAATCTCTTCCTCTACTCGTTTCCCTTCTACCACTTTCACTTGCAACATCTTCAATAACCCCCTTTCTCATGGTTGGCGGTCAAGAACTACTACTACCAACCTCTTTCCTGCCATCAGAAGAAATATTATCACCCAGTCAAACAACATCATCATCTTCTTCCTTAAACATATCTAAATCGTCATTCTGTTGTCTTATCTTAAGTTTGCTCTCAATAATCTGTAGATATTGTCGTTTAATGGCTTTTGGCAAATTGTTAACTTTGCCCATGTAAGAAGCAACTTATTTTTTAGTTCTTGCTAGCTGATGTTTCAATTGTGAAATTTCACTACTAACTGTAAATATTTGTCAATGAACGAAGGTTGATGTTGCACGAATCAAGTTCATCAAGTTGCCAAGAGTCAAATGACATTCAATCACGAATGCCGATTTTGAAGAATAACCAATGAGAGCGGAAGCACATACAAAACAAGTCAAGAAGCAGTGCTAGACAACATAATTTATTCATGTTGTGATTGGAGTATTTATAGACTCATTACTATGTACATGAATTGTAAAAGAAATAAAAGGAGAAGAGGATGAACTAGTGCTGACAGGCCAGCTCTAGCCGTTGGGCAGCTCCAACGGCTACTAGCCGTTGGGGCTCCCAATGGTAATGGCTAGGGCCATGTTGGCCCTCGCCCTACCTCAAACCCCTATTACATTAACACCCTCCCTCAAACTTACGGGGTATACTATGGAAGTTTGTTAAACATAAATCAAATACAACTCAATTTTCAATGAACTTATTACAAGAATTTCTACAAAATTAGTATCCAAGTTGCCACAGCTTCCTTTGCAACAACTTCAAATCATTTTTCCATAATCAATGTGTCAACTTATTTGTCATCCTTCATGAAAATCAATGAAGTATCAATACATACATTTGCTCAATCTTAATGAAATCACAAAGACAATGTACAATATCTAATCCAGAGGGTAAACCAAAAAATGAGTCAAATAAGTTCATGAAGTTGATTTTCTCAAGAAACTCATTTGAAAGAAAACATTGATAACATTCAAATAGGATTGTCTATTATAATAACTAGATTCATAAATCACTATAAACTTGTGATATTGTAATGGGACCTTGGTATATCAAAAAAGCATTTTAAGGTTATGTTCAAAACCCAAGTTTTAAGGACAAACTTGAACCCAAACAAGCTTTTTAAGGCAAAGTTCAAAACCTTCAAATCAAACAAGCTTTTTAAGGTTAAGCTCAAAACCCGTCACTATGGTTCCAAAAGTAAGATAATCCATTTGAATGATCAAAACAAGTCAAAGTAATCAACTTCATGCTTTTCAAAAGGTCTCACAAGGTTTGTTAAAACCATAAGATCAAGATAACTAAGTCTTTTTCAATATAGATTACTCTCTAACCAAAAGGCCAACAACATAGAACATCTTAATCACAATGATTTCCAACAAAAGGCCAACAAACGGATATCATAATCTCATAAGAAAAACAATCTTATAGTTATCAAGATCACAAATCTTCAAATAATGGCATCTTCAATTTTCAATTAATTTCCAACCAAAGGCCAAAAATATGCATCTTAGTCATACAAGTACATTCAACTCATTGTCAACAAACATTTTTCTAAGTGTCTCAAACAACAATAAGTATATCTTCAAGCATTAATTGATTTCCAACAAAAGGCCACCAACATGAAGTACCTTAATCACAAAGGTCTTTAACAAAAGGCGAACAACATGGATCTCATTTACACAAGAAGATACCCCTTATTGTTTTCCAACAAATTCATTTTCGAACTTATCAATAGCCAAGTTTGAAATCGTATCAAATTTTTAAATAACAATAAGTGCATCTTAAAATATCAATTAATTTCTAGCAAAAGGCCACCAACATGAAGTACCTTAATCATAAAGGTCTTCAACAAAAGGCCAATCAACATGGATCTCATTTACACAAGAAGATACCCCTTATCGTTTTCCAACAAATACATTTTCGAACTTATCAATAGCCAAGTTTGAAATCGTATCAAATTTTCAAATAACAATAAGTGCATCTTAAAATATCAATTAATTTCCAACAAAAGGCCACCAACATAAAGCACCTTAATCACAAAGGTCTTCAACAAAAGGCCAATCAACATGGATCTCAATTATATAAGAAGATACCCCTTATTGTTTTCCAACAAATACATTTTCGATCTTCTCAATAAACAAGTTTGAAATCATTTAATTGTCACAACACATTTTTCTTCTAAACATGCCATCAAACAATTTGATTTAACTCCGTAAATACATAATTAAGATTACATATAACCAAGTTGGGAGGAACACACCTGGATGGGCTCAAGTCTGAATACTATGCACAGCGAAATCAGGTCGAAATAGCCAAATCTGTCCATTTAACTCAACAATGCAAATACTATACAAACATGCAATAATGCAAAGTGCACTAGAGAAAATTCATGTTTCCACAAGAAGAGAATGTAGTAAACCACTAAAATGTTCCAATAATCAAACTGAACCCATGTTTCTTACGAATAAGTTAATCTAAAACACATAGAGCTTAATATTGCCAGATCAAGGAAAAGGTGGTTCCTACAAACGAGATGACAAAAAGACACATTAATATCATTGGGATGTTGCATATCCCTACCATCACCATATACGACTAGAAAAAGAAGCTCAATTCCTAAAATACCAGAATATTTGAATAACATCATCATTGAGATCAATTTTACTATCCAAAATAAATCGAACTCAACCAATCCTTAAAGCAACCAACATCACGAAAAGTACAAGACTCACATAATTCACGTGACACACCCAGAATGGTAGTCAATATCTTTACAAGTAAACAAGCCAAACAAGATCCACATATAAAGAAGCAACTATTAGCTAAGTACTCAATCTTTATTAAACTAATTTTCAAGGACAAAAGGGCAAAGCTATTTCAACCCTTATCAAGTCACTCAAATGCCAAAACCCAAACGAAACTACATAAGAGAAACCAACACCCATATAGATGTAAAGGAAAGATACCGAAAACACACCAACAAACAAACAGTCGCAACCAACAAAGGACAATTAGCACTAAAAAACACAGTGATTTCTTCAAAATCCAAGTAATTATTTAATGAGCATTACAAAAACATGCTTCAAGAAATTTTATCATATTTGCACCGAAACAACATAGGATTTTTCAAAGAAAGGGGAGATAAACTAATAAACCATCCTTAATCCAAAAATAGATCGCATAATGTTCTTATAACAACCTTGAACTAAGAAACCAAGGAACAACTACTATTAAGATTCATAGCAAAAGAAAGCAAATTTCTACATAAAACGAAGATATGGATAACAACACTACTGTTCATGGACCAACAAAACGAGAAGATGAGATTTGAGAAATGAAGGAATGCAACGCGAATGAACTAATCTATCGTCTTCTTCAAACTCATGAAAGGCAAGATATGGATCAATAACAAAGGATAATGATAAAATACTATATATATATATATTTTGAAAAACGAGAATGTCAAAAATATTATTACTATCTCATGTCTTTGATAAACAACAACTAAGTTTTCAAATATTTTGAACATATCAAACATAGCCACAAATTTAGTTTAGTTAAGAATCGTTTGTTAAAAACAAAATTCAATTTCAAAAACACAAGCACATATACAAGAAAACCATAATCATATATTTCTAAGAAAGTTATATTTTCAAACACATTGTTATATTTTGAAGAAATTCCAAAATTCCCACGAAAACAATATAATCAATTGAGAACTTCATTATTTTCCTTCAATTTTTCAAAATAAACATTCTTTCTAAAGTTACCTTGAACTTTGAAATGTCAAAAACCAAGAATCTTAAAATTTTTAAAGTTGGCATGCTTTCCAATGCACTCGATATTTTCAATTCGAGACTCTGATACCATGTAAATATTTGTCAACGAACGAAGGTTGATGTTGCACGAATCAAGTTCACCAAGTCGCCAAGAGTCAAATGGCATTCAATCACGAATGCCGATCTTCAAGAATAACCAACGAGAGCGGAAGCACATACAAAACAAGTCAAGACGCAGTGCTAGACCGCATAATTTATTCATGTTGTGATGGAGTATTTATAGACTCATTACTATGTACATGAATTGTAAAAGAAATAAAAGGAGCAAGAGGATGAACTAGTGCTGGCCGGCCAACACTAGCCGTTGGGTCTCTCAAGGGTAATAGCCAGGGCCATGTTGGCCCTAGCCCTACCTCAAACTGGGGCTGCACGGGCCCTAATGGCCCGTGCCCCTATTACATTAACACTAACCACCTTCTCGCGAAACAAATATTTTATCATCAACATGTTTTCTTCAATTGGTGTATCCCACTGTTATGACGGATCATCGGACCCAGATTGGGAGTCCCTAACACTCCTTCGTACCATCTCAATTGAACACCTTAATCTAATAAAAAACATGAAAATAAAAGCAATTCATAAATCCCCAATCTTCACTTAACACTCAAATAGAGTGTCTCCTACTTCACGAATTCAATAAAAATCATATCCACGCACTTCATAACTTCATATATTGTCATTCAAAAAGGAAAACATAAATAACACAAAAAATAATAAATACAAAGAAAAAAATCTGAAAAATACAAAAAATATACCATAACCCTGGTTGGGAGACTCCAACAAATGTCAGAAATGTGGGTTTTTGTTTGGCCAAAAATAAGGGTCCCTTGTTGTATCGCCCGTATCGTTGTATCGCACGATACAACGTAATAACTTACCATATGCGATACACTTGTGTGTATCATATCATATGATACGGATAATATTACTTTTCATACCTAAGAGGCCTCTTTTTGGAAGGACTGGTAGTTATCAAGTGTCTCAGAGTTGATGCTTTCACATTGTTTTCACCTCAGAGGCTTCAGTCTCTCTTTTAGAAGTTGAAAGGTCGACCACCTCCATGAGAGGTTTGGGCCCCTTCTCAATTAAGAATCCTCTATAAAAAAAAGTTAAGCAACCTTTATAAATCAATTAAATATACAATGTACAACAATTGTATGGATTGATTTTATTAAATTGTGTCTATGTTGGATAAGAAAAGTATTTGTGTTGCTTAATCAATATATATATATATATATATATATATATATAATATTAGTATATTTATAATTTATTTATTTATTTTATAACATGATACGTTCATGTAGATAGTGTTTGGTTATTGTGTGTGTACTATGTTAAAAAGTAAATAAACCATTCATCTGCTCATTTCTTCATCATCTTCAGTATTCTGAGAAAAAAATGTATGAAGTACCATATTATACTTAACTTTCTTATGAGTACAAACGATGATCGCAAAGAATAAATAATGTAACTGCAATTACATTTTTCTCAAAAACCAATTCTGCTATATGCAAGTAGATTAACTATCTACTCATTCAAGTTCACATTTTATTTTCAAGCAACAGCCAAGATTTATAGTTTATACATATACATCAAGGGTAAACATTAATCTAATGCCAATGGTGTCATCAACATAGTTTGTTTGCTACAACCAAATCCTTGGTTTGTGTTTGTTGAGACAAAAGTATGTTTTAATAACATTGTGCATCGTGAACCATTGATTTGTTACGCTCCTAAAAGTTCTGTTTACACATGAAAACCTAGTGATCTGAAATTGTTTTGTATAATACAAAATTCACGCCCGAATCACTTTGTGTGTAATATAAGCATAAATTTGTAGCAGTGTAAGTACAACCAACACAGACAACATATAACGTTAAACGTATATAACTGAATTATGACTTATGTGAACAAAAATTCTCAGTGCTAATGATTTATTCCACAAGCTTATGTTATATCAAGCAGAAATTATAGCAGATACCCGTAGTAGTTGTTGCAAAAGCTAAAGTAACCGTGAAGCATCATTACATTGTCTCACATTGAAGGAGAAAAGCATTATGTGGCCTAAAGCGTTGAAGAATGCGGTTACTTCATTTTTTTTGTGCATGTGGCGGGGATGGTGGGGGAGATGTCCATGCTTTTATTTGACAAACTTGCGTGTCGACTGATTGACTTTGAGATACTTCAACATTCCAATTTCTTGTCTGTTTGTTAGTGATGTTATGGTCTGGGAAATTTTGCTGCACTTGCCTATGCATAACAAGTTTGGGTTCTTTCTTGTCCCTCTTTTGTCTTGGATCAGGAAAAGAAAGGAGTGGGATTTATATGAGCCTATTGTAGATCTTTTGTCGAATGAAGAAGTGGAAGCTTTGGAGGCAAAAGAAGAGAGAAATGCTCGGTATCTGAATTATGAAAAATGACGTAGTCTAGTAGCAAGATGCCTTGGGGGCTACTGCATACTTACGGGTAACTTTGATCTTGATCTTTATGCATTTTTTTATATCTGAAAGAATCATAGCAGCAGCTTGTGGGGGATGATTACATATTTTTTCTCAGCAGTTAATTTTGATTGTATCAAGTTGCCTTGTGTAGATTGAAGATAAGGCCCGATGATTAGTGATGGTTATTTGGATTCAAGCTATTTGGTGCTTGGGTGCTCCCTGACTGCTTCAAATTAAAGATCTTCAACCGACAATCTGAAGCTATTTACTGACCAATTTTATCATGCACTGGTACTAACCTTAAACTCATTACTTACCAAGTTATAAACTGTTTTCTGTACAATCTTCATGGAAGTAAATAGAGTCGCTGTTCCAAAATGAGAAAGTTACTGCAAAGTGCAATTCTTTTCCTTTTTCTCTCCCATAAGCTCGGTTACATTTGATGTTTGCTTTTCAAGGCATTGGAGTATTTTTCCCTTCCTGTTGCTTCTACTAGATTAATCTCTCAGACTCTTGTTTTGGAGAGACGCAACTTAGCATATTCATCTTTAAAAGTATCTCATCTGATTCATGTGACGCGTTGTACTGTCACTATACTTTTTTGCTACTGGTCTTAAACCTTGTGATGCATGAAATGTATGCAACAAGAAACATTTAGATTTGCCTGCCTCCTCACTTGGGTCTTGATTCGACTCGGTATTCAGTAGCCCTGATGGAGGAAAACTCAATCATACCTCAATAGACATTGTTGTATGCATCTATGCATGGAGCGGTTGAAGTTTAACTTCAAACCATGCACTCTTCCATCCCGAGCATATGGTGCTTGCTATATATATCCTTGACGTAGATGAACCATGATAGGATTTCTCACTTTGTTTTGTTCATGTATCTATGAAGAGGCCATATGCTTTAACTTTGTATTGCTATTCCTATAGTGCAGAGTCCACAAACAACAAATGAATCAAGCTAAGCAGTTTAAAGCAATGTTGGTAATAGCGCATTGGTGCCTGTAGAGTACAAGGCATCGATACAGATGTACTGTCACACCCAAAGCCATATGCTCTGCTGGGTGGTCAACATGCAGAATGTCATGTACCACATGCATGCACGAAAGAGAAAAATACCTTAATAAAAAAAGGTTGGAAAAAGCTACATTAAAGCTAAACTACTACAGATCCAAAGAATCAAAGATCTTAAACTTTCAAACTAAAAAAAAAAATGTAAAAGAAGACCAACTATTTTCTTTATTCTTCACCTTGTACTCTTACAGTTGCTCATGGTCTTTGTGGTCCTCCTCGTGCTCCATGCTCTTCTCTTCTTGCTCGTATATCCTATACTTTTTAGCATTTGTGCCTTGCCTTGTGGAGGCACAATAGAGCAAGGCCTCATGTTCATGCCAATTATAGGGAGATGGTGTCTCACATAGAAATTGCATTTCATCGCCGTTTTTCTCTATGTTTTTTTAAATCTGCCTTGCCATAGTAATTCTCAATCAAATGGGAATCAAGATTGTTGACAGATGGAAGAAATTTGAGACTTGAGCTTTAGAGGAGAGAGAAGAGGGTCCTCTCGAGGAGAGAAAAGGGCAGGGAGGCTGAATAAGGGGGGGAAATCAACCTGGAGCCTCAGAAGTTGAAAACAAGGTCTTCAGAAAATCAAACATTGTCATACGATATGGGGGTATGCCATACAATATAGATACCATGTCATACAGTATCGTATGATACAATACGATACAACCTAACCTAGAATTCATGTATTGATACATGTCAAAATTCACATTGTATTGTATGACATAGTACGATTTTAGTAACCTTGGTATAAAGAGCTTGCATTCTTCAGTCCCAAAAATTGTGTTTATTTCTTTTTTAAAGATGGTCTAGGAACAGCCATGTTTAGTTGAACTGATCTTTACAAAACACATGGTCATGCCATATTTGGTTCTAGCTACCGTGGACTGTTGTGGCTTTGAACATAGGGTGAAAACCTACGCTCTACTGGGTCAAGGTTTACCCTTAGAAACCTTCCATGCTCCTTCCAAATTTGGCTTTTGAGTTTATTCTTGAATTCACTATGTAGCAAACTGGCATTCGATGGTTGCAGTTCAATTCAGTCAAAGAGAGAAGGGAATGAGCTTTGCAGTTGCTGGTTTTATTCTTTAGTTTGTTAGGTGAACTTGGGCTAAGGACCTGGATGCTTCTCTAAAACTTAGCTTGGTTGCTCTTGGCAAGATGTATCATGTATCAATAATGATAACCCAGGTGCAAGAAGTGGAACATCTTGCTGCTAAAAGCGTTTCTGATGAGGCAGGATCTAACCAGAGTTCAAATTATCTCACGATCATATTGCTTCCATTCATGAATAGTAGAGCTTAGTTTTGACACCACTATGACGTGAAGGCTACCACTAAGGGCCCAAAATACGTCTAGCTGCATGGAAACATAAGTACACACATATGTATGCTGTCTGTATGTGGTCGGTATTCAATTGAACACGGTGTTTAATCAAGCGGTTTGCATGATTTCACCGATTCAATCACCGGTTGTCACTCTCCAATACATTCTACTATTTCTCTACACTTCAAAACGGTCTTTCATCTGTCAAAAGTACTTTAAAAAATACAAAACCATTTATATAAGTTTTTTTTAAGTGGTTTTTGGTGTTAATGGTGGTGGGTTTGATTGGTGAAAACAGAACAGTAGAAGATGATGGAGGTCAGTAGTTGAATTCTGCATAGGCTGGAGGTCGGTAGTTGAATTCTGCATAGGCTGCCTTCTTTGGTATGAAAAGCAAATATAGGTTACAAAAGCAAAAACTCACCTGGCTAGGGTATGACTCCCGAGTTGGAGGTCATGAGTTTGATACCCTGGGCTTCCATAAGCTTCAGCCTTCCATTGTACCAAGAAAGAAACAAAAAACAAATACGAGTCTTATGGTGGTTCACAGCTCTTGCCAGATATTCAACAAATTGGCAAAAATCGTTCTCCACAACAAATTGGAAAATGGGGGAGGAAGCATATGATTTCATTGAAAAACTTTAGCACATTTCAACAGTTGTAATCGTCAAATTATTTCTATAACCTTTGTATCAATCGTTTAATCTTGATGGCTGTGATCGTCAAGGTTGTGGACAATAACTGAACGAGAGAACCCCAGTTTGGCTGTGATTCTGCCTACCATGAACCACATTGGAACCAGAACCGGCTGTTCCAATGAAAATAGGACATATTGGTTCCCTTCTTTAGTTTAATTTATATATAATATAGAGGGAGTGGTTCGTGTTCAATTGAGCATGATTTTAATCATGCAGTTTGTATGATTCTATCAATCAGATCACCTACTACTTTATTTGTCAAAACTACCTATATAACCAAAACCATATACATACATACATATATATATATATATATTCTATCAATCAGATCACCGTCATCTACTACTTTATTTGTCAAAACTACCTATATAACCAAAACCATATATATATGTTGGTGGATTCAAAACTTGTTTCGGGTGAAATGGACATCAAGTTCATATGGAACATGCTTCAAAGATTTTCATTTATTTCTGAAAATTTCAATACACAGAAAGTTTAAGAATTGACCCACCTGTAACAATATATTTAAGTATTTAAAGTGATTTTGGTTTTGACGGCGATGGTTTTAATAGGTGAAGAAATTTTTTGAGTAGTGGAGTAAAGGAAGGTGACGACGAACGGTTTGATTGGTGGAATCATGCAAATTACTTGATTAAGCATCATGCTTAATTAAGTATAGACTCCTCATATATATTTAAAATGAAGATGTTGAGATGGATGAGTGGTCATACAAGAAAAGACTGTATACATAATGAGGTTATTAGAAACAAATTAGGAGTGACATCAATAGAGGATAAAATGAGAGAATATCGTTTAAGATGGTTTGGACATATAGAAAGAAGATCAAAAGAACCTCTAAGAAGGTATGAAAAACTAAATTTGTAAAGTATTAAAAGAGGTAAAGGACGACCACAAAAGTGTTGGAAAGAAACAATAAAGAATGATCTAGCTTATTTTGAGTTAATTGCTAACATGGCACACGATAGGAATCTGTGGAAACAAAGAATCCATGTAGCCGACCCTGTATAGTATGGAAAAAGGCTTAGTTGTTGTGTCTGTGTGTGCATGTGTCCCCGTGTGCGTTCACCGGGGTTGGGGGGTGCTCTCTCTTATGTATGTAGGTAATATGTTTATGCTTCCAACAGTTGAAATGAGGGTTGTGGATGTTGTCAACCATTGTTAAGACAACCGTCGAAATAAGTTTTATAGTACCTTTTGTTATGGTTGTGCCTCTTCCGATGCACTCTTTTGTTCGTCATCGCAAAAGTGGCCATGTTTAGCGTAGGTGGACAAAGCTGGGAAAGACCAAGATAGGAGGACCTCTTCACATAAATCGAAGTATATTTTTTTATTGTCTGGACCTTCCAATCATCTATGACGGGGGGAGAAGGATCTTGACTAATAAATTACCACCCGAATTTCTTGAGAGAGAGAGAAAGAGTTCAGTGGAGCTGGGCAACCAGTTGGCCGGGTAGGTTTGGAAGGTGACTGTCATGTTCAAAACTACCGCTTCTGGTTAATTTCTCCTGAACTCTGAACTATAACCGAACTGAGACCTGCCGGGTTCCACCTGCTGGTTTCATTTTGATTCCAGTGACATCGTCAGGTTCAGGTTAAGGTCCAGTGTGATTCGAATTCCCATTTGGTTTCGATTCTTGTGCTTAAAACAAATTAATCAATGCCAAGTTAAATTTTGCAGGCCAGAACAGATTACATATGAATAAATTTGTTTCCAAACTACTGTCTGTGTGTGTGAGATATATACATATATATGTATTAAAAGAAAGAAAAATATGCACGGCAATGTACAAATTACAATGTAGTAAAAGATAAAAAAAATGATTTCTTTGTGGCAAATTTTAGAAGCCCACCGTATGTCACGGTCTCTTTAGCATTGACCTGTGTCACCTGAAACAGAACTGGAAGTTGAGTAGGTCTGGCTTCAAAGTTGGATGGCTACCAATATCATGTCCTTCGCAAACCACGTTAGTTTAACCAGTGGGGGTCTTCAAATTTTCTAGTTTAAGGCGAAGTTCAGGTGAGACGGATTATATAATTTATTCAAGATTTCTATTGTATTGAATTTTGCTGAAACTTTTACATAGCTTGTATTGGCTTTTTCTGACTTAATTTTTTGATTTCGGGTGGAGTAGCAGCGTCCCCATGAAAAGGTAGGGTTGTTTATTAAGATTATATCGACAAATGCACTGCACCTAGAGTGTTAGCTACTCTGGCAGGGTGGTCTGGGGCCGTTGTTGCAGGTGGGGAGTTTGAGCCCTCTGAGTGTTCGTGTGTGTGTGTGAGAGAGAGAGGCTTCAGCCTTCCTTTTGTGTAACCATAAAAAAAATATGGACGAGATGAAGGTGGTGAGTTTGATATTGATACCCGAGGTATTATTACCGCGGTCAAGGCCTCCATATTCCAACCAACAAGAAGAAGAAAAAGAAAACGGAAGGTCTCAATTTTCTTATGGTTCAAGAATCTTTAAAGATTAAAAGTGAGATCAAATGAACTGCTACTTTAAACTTTGGACATATTTGTTGGTCTTTAATTTACTTTTCCAAAAGAAAACCAAAAACCAAAAGAACAACTACATAATGCGTGATGCTAACGGCATTTAAAGAGGCTTCAGCCTTCCTTTTGTGTAACCATAAAAAAAATATGGACGAGATGAAGGTGGTGAGTTTGATATTGATACCCGAGGTATTATTACCGCGGTCAAGGCCTCCATATTCCAACCAACAAGAAGAAAAAGAAAACGTAAGGTCTCAATTTTCTTATGGTTCAAGAATCTTTAAAGATTAAAAGTGAGATCAAATGAACTGCTACTTTAAACTTTGGACATATTTGTTGGTCTTTAATTTACTTTTCCAAAAGAAAACCAAAAACCAAAAGAACAACTACATAATGCGTGATGCTAACGGCATTTATAGAGAGTGATGGCAACCAGTGATATTAGACATCCAAGTTGGTGGTAGTTGTGCGAATAATAAATAGATGGGAAACATAAATAGTTCTTTACTTTTAAAATGTGATAACATAATAAATAATTTATTACATTCTTACTAAAGAAAGACATTTTCAAACCAAAACAACATAAATTTTTAATTTACAAATGCGCTGTGTCTCTTGTGGCAATAGCTCGTGCCTTTAAGAGTCGGAAACGTTAGCAGGAACAGGAGAAATTAAAGGAAATGAAAGGACTTAATATGGGTATCCAACCGGTCTGTGTATCCTCTCTCTCTGTGTGTGTTGTGTGTGCGTGCGCGTGCGTGTGGGATCACATCTTACTGTTTTCATGAGAACTTCAACGATGATGAAGAGCAAAGTTGAGTCCAAATCAAATGGTGGGGGCGCGGTCCTTTCACGGGTTGATAGTAGACAAGCAACCATAGCATAGACCCTTGTTTCTTTCTCTCTCATCCCTTTTCCATTTTTCTCTAGATAAAAGCATGGTCCATCAATAATAGCAAAAGCTGCATTAGCTTCAGCAGAAAGCACCACCACCACCAGTGATCAATCATATGATTGCCCTGCCGGGCATCCCGCGTTATTGCTTTCTTCTATCAACAATTATCCGTCTACTCAGCCACTATATATGTATATATATATATACATACATATATATATATATATATACATATATATACATATATATACATATATATACATATATATATATATATATACATATATATATATATATATACATACATATATATATATATATATATATATATATAGAGAGAGAGAGAGAGAGAGAGAGAGAGAGCGTTGTGTGAACGTGAGTCTGAAGTGTCTTTCGTCATCGTCTTCGTTTAACCAAACGAGTGAGAGAGGGATGGACAGGGGGTCTTCTTCTTCTTCTAGTTCTTCTGCATGTAGGCAGAGGAACAGACAGACACAGCAGAGGTTTGCACTCTCAGCCGACGCGACCACCAGCGGCTGCTCGCCGGGTTTCCTCTCTGCTGTCTTCTCGGAATCCGGCAACGGTGAGGCGGGCTGTCTAAAACGGTGCAGCCCCTTACGTCACCTCAACTGCACGTCGGCGCCTGAAGTCTACATTCCGGCGACGGCAGCCAGTGTCATTCGGGCGTCCGCCGACTGGCAGCCAAAGCCTGCCCGGCGTCCTCGCCCAGCTCACCGGAGAAGTCCCAATCTGGCGGCATCGTCGTCCTCTTCTTCTGCATCTTTGTCCGTTCGGCCTCGGAGGCAGGCGGGCGCATATGCTGACCTTTGGTGCTCCGGCAGCCTGCCGGAGGACGCCGTTTCGTCGACGGAATGTTTGGTACCCGCCGAACCGACGTTGCGCCGGTTTCAGCATGTGAGTCGGGATGCGGTTTTGCCAATCGCGATCAACTCAACGAGGAGAGCGAGTTTCGTAGAAGTGAGCTTTCGCTTTCTACAATCTTTTGCGTTTTTTGTTTGTTTAATGCTTTCATTGGTTCTTTTTCCTCCTTCACTGAAATTGTTTCTTTCTCGTTTTTCCTGCTGGAGTAGTGCGGGAATAGGAGATGTGTGGTGTGCCTATAATTCGATACTGGTTGGTGAAACCAGTGTCCACAAAATGTGCGCAAATGTTGGAACTTTGCAGTATGATGTATGAAATGGTTTACTAATCCAAACACTAGCTTGGCACTTGTTAATTATACTCAACGACGTTCTCGTTCTTGATCTGTTTAGTCTAGATAGAAGTACAAGCGCATAAAATCTATGACACTTGTTAGCTGGGAAGATACGCCACTGGGAGGAAATTCGCTGAGAATCTGAGACACTATCTAACCTGCTCAACTCTTTGATCTTAAAGTTCGTGTTTTTACATCCTTTCCTTTTCTATGTGCGCATCTTTTGAAATTAATTAGAAGTAAATGAATTATTGGGTTTTCCTTTGATGGGATGGCCAATCTTGGAAGAGGTTGAAGTCGCTGATGGATCTAGCTCTCTAAATTGATATCTTGATGTTAGTTTGCTTCTTAAAACAAACAACAAAAGACAGTATGATAGCGGGTTTGGGGAGTTATTGTTTCTTAGTCGATTCTTTCAGAAGGCAAATAGAAGCGAAACACATGATTTCATAGAAAGGAAATGGAAAGGAATATATGGATCTGGCTGCGTGCGCTATGAGCCCATAACTGTAGCAGAGATTGACCATGTTTGGAGAAGAATTAAAATGGCTGAATAGGTTTTTAATCTCTTATGCGTGACCTTTATCGTCATGGTCATGGTCTACCCTGACGAACTAAGTTCGCCGCACTCATATTGTTCTATCCGCATAAATTTTTCAATAGGCAAATTCAGAGGATTATGATGTGAAAAACAAAGTCCAGATTTAGGTGTTGAGATAGAATAAAAAACGAAACACATTGATATCTTTGAGAGGACGCTATAAATTAATATCTATGATAGAGTACATATTCCAGATTGGAGAGTTTTAGGTTGCTTCTGTTTGCAAGACTTTCTAGAAAGGTTGCTCAAAAATCAGTGTAGGTCTCTTGTTTCGTAGATGGTGTAGCCTAGAGTTTCCTAAAACTGCTTCTAAACGCTGACTTCGATTGATTTCTTTTTCCTGGTATTTGTAGTCATCTGATAATTCATGTACTCTGTGTGCTCGATGACAATGTTGGCAAAAGACTTTCTTATTAGCAGGAAAAGAGGGTGAGCTTGTTCGTTTGTTTTTGTGTATGTCTGTTTATCTATCTACTCTCTCTCTGTCTATCTATCTATCTATCTATCTATACACACACATATATGTATATATATACATCTGTGTGTGTGTACGTGTGCACCTTTTTACCAACAAAGTAGAAGAGACTTCTATATGGCATACTAAAAGGACACCAACTTTTTCCATCATTTCACGGTTGGGACTTGAATATTTGTTCAAGGTAGTTAAAATTACCAACACAATTCTGCCAATTTGAATCAGCCTTTATTACTTTGAGATTTTCTGATGTTTGTAGCGATGTTTTTTTTATGTTGACTAATAGCATCAGATGCAAATCATGTATCATTTTGCTTGGTTCTTTCAGAAAATGTTGCTGATGGTTTAGTTATTATTGTGTATTCAAAGGATGGTAAATTGCTGTTTATGAAAATTTGAATGTTCTTTTACTGATTTCTTTTCATGTTTGCAGTTGGATGACCTTGTTCAGCGTGGCATTGATGTTGCACTAGGACCATCCATCTATGAAATGACAGAAGAACCTAGCTTTATAGTGCTTCCAAGAAGGCACGTCCACGGCCTGCATGAATTAGGATTTTCTCATGAAACCTTCAGAGAGGTGTCTTTCAATAATTATTCTTGTTTACATGTTTAGAGTGTACACATTGTAGTCTGGAGGCCCAGGACACCTTGAAATGGATCTCCCAAAGATATCACCAAGCACATTGACTTATCAATTTTAATCGCCATGATGTCATAAAAGGAAGGTTGTGCTTTATGTGACTGTCTCTGGAATGCCCAAGTAAATTAATAGGCTTGTGATCTCATTCTGCACAAATTGAAGGCCAAAGCTTAAATTTGTGCCTTCTTTTATACTTGAAATTAATTCTGAGTCCAGTTTTTCAACGGTATGTATCATAGAACAGCGATTTTCAGACTTCATTCACTATATTTTTGTAAATGGAGGCTTGAATTTGAAAATGTAAGTTATCTGGTACTGACAAAGACATACATGTGGACATTCCTACTAGCTCAAATCAGCATTATTCTTTACTATGCAGTAGTAAGTCGTACACCCCACATTCATGTTGGTATTTGTGACTTTTCAGTCCATGTATGTTTGCACAGAGTTGTGTTATTAGGATATATGTCACCGATAAAAGAGTTACATATAGATGTGGAAACTGATTATGTTTGTCAACGAGTCATATTTGCTTCACCCCCATGTTACAAAAAGGTATGTGCATCCTATGTGTTTCGATGCAGTGACAGCCAGTTTAGTGCAGAAGACTTTCTTTTAGAGATATGTATGCGTGCATAAATGCAAACGCGCTCATGAATGTGACAACAGTGTTTTCTTCTCTGCAGCCTGACATGTCAGCTGTACTTTACATTTTGTACTAAATTGCTACTAGCTCTTTGATACCACTTGTGGCTGTTTTGCGTTTCTGCCTCAAGGATCCATGTTTATGCGATTATGAATCATGTACCTAATAGATCATCTTTTCTTTTAGCCTTGGTTAGACTTAGACCTAAGCAATTTCCTTCAGGGAATTTTGGTCGCCAATGAGTATCTTACTACGTGCCAGCAATGAATACCTAGACCTATACTTCAAATATGAAAGGCGTTCTGCCTGCGTACTTTGTTATCATCTGGTTTCTGTTGCAGGATTCTCATACAAATATAGATCAAGCGGAAGATCGGTTTAGGGACTGGAGACTTGATGTGGACAACATGTCATATGAGGTTCTCTTCCCTTCCCCCCCTCTTTCACGCCAATTAATCTCTCTCTCTCTCTCTCTCTCTCTCATGTTATTGAACATGATATTCAAACAGGAGCTGGTAGACCTGGGGAATAAAATTGGGCATGTAAAAACTGGTTTGAAGGAGGATGAAATCAGTGTCTGTGTGGAGAAAATGAATGAGTGCCCCTCGGAAAGAGAAGGGAGATGTAGCATCTGTTTGGTATGACAATCATTAACTCCTCTGTGTGTGTGTGTGTGTGAGCGTGTCTCCGGTTCTTGTTGCTTACTGTCATTTCTGTTTAAAAGTTGTCCTAGACTGCATTATGCGTCGTGCTTATCGATCATAATGACCATAATATCTTCTTGTTGTTTCTGAAGATTTTAAACTCAAGTAGTGTGAACATGTGTCGTATGTGCTTGTGTTGCTTCCCAGACAGCTATTTTTCTCACCACCCTGCATTGTAAAATCTTTGTTTCTTGCACCCTGTGGAACTTGTGTCATGTCACCTGTGACAAATCGAAGAATACTTTTGCCTTTGTTGATCAAACTTGGGAGGACATGTTTGTTGTTGCAGGAAGATTATTGCAATCAGGGTAAAGAAATCGTGAAGCTAGAGTGTCAACATGAGTACCATGCCTGCTGCATTAAGAAGTGGCTTCAGCAAAAGAGCATTTGTCCCATCTGCAAGGGACCCGTAGGCCCAATTTAGAAGGTGAAGGTTGTAAAGTCCTTTTTGTTGTTTTTCTTCTTTTTTGTTGTGGAGAATTATCATTGAGTCGTTAAGACAATAAAAGATGGATTTTGTGGTCGTTTTTCATTTTAGTTTGGTAGTTGTTGCTGTATTATCCATTGACAGTAGGAGGAAAAAGAGGCTTCTTTTGAGGGTGGTTGATCACTGGACTCGTGTGTCGAACTGTTGCCACAGTTCTAACTTTGCTGCAACTCCTGGGGCCTGGACATACTTGGCTGAGAATCGAGCTATGATGCTATAGACATTCAAATGAAGCTACTAATCTTTCTTCGAATCCGTAGAGAATCACTTACTTGTTGCCAGCTCCCGATCCTTGACAAGCTTTGAAATTGAGCTTAGATAGTAAGCATCACTTCCCAAGTGCTTCCATCTGATCCTTCGTCAACTTCAGAGTGGCCGCAAACAATGTTCTAATCATCGGAATATTTTCCAGCTTCGGACTTCTACCTTTCGGGAAGATCGTTTCTGGAAAGATGAGAAATTTGACAATGACGCTACTTTGATTATCCAAACGGGAATGATTTGCCGGAATCGAGATGAAAATAGCGCCAACCTAGGGGTAACTACAAAATCTATGGAGACGAGAGTGAAAGCTGGCTTTGAAATCGGTGTAGCGAAAAAGTGAGGAAAGTAAAGCTTCGTCTTCTGTATAACAAAGGTTTCCTTGTATTTGATGACACTATTACAACAAAATAAAAATTACTAGATCTTAATGACATCAAGTAATTATGAGAATTTCATGTCAATTTAACTATTCTGAAATGAACCTGAGACTACAGAGGAGAAAAGAATGGATTTCTGTGTGACCGTGGACAAACTCAGTCCACAGGAGAACGTTTGAGGAAGGCATTCTAAGTTTCCTCGTTCCTCTTTCTTCTTTCCTTGCATGTCACCTCCTATATGCATCATCCGTCTTTTACACAATGTTAAATCTTATAATTTCAAATGTTTTACGCTCATAGGGGAAGGACCATTTTAATGAAAAAAGGCCTTTTTCTTTGACAATCTAAAAGATATCTACGTTACCAAAACTTGGAGTATAATTTAACAAAGGAAGCATAAAATTTCAAAGATTCCTCATATGAGGTCAAATTCGCGTAAACTTTTCCTCAGCCCCATGTTCTGGAAGTTTTGAAATCAAGAGCCACTATTGGTAACTGGCCGAGCTAGTTCTGCCAATAAAATGAGCCCTAAAAAAACTAGTAAAGAAAACAAAACATATCCCACGAAAAGTCCAAAAGTGAAAATAAAAAAGATTGATCAACTTAAGATGGATCGTATCATAGGAAATTGGAAACAATGGCAAAAAAAAACACAAGTTTTTTTTTACAAGAATCCCAAATAAGCAAATAGGAGGGATGGACCTCCCAATCGCCCAAAGAACCAATTAATCGAGTGGGTCAGTTAATGATGGTTATGGTTCATCGGAGGAAGAATCAAGAGAAACCCAGAAAAGTTCCAACTTCTTACCACCGGAACTGGTGGTGCTAGAGCCAAACTCTCCATTTGATTAATGAACCGAGTTGCAAAGAAACCCAGCAGAACCAGGTTTCTATCTCAATTGAAATCGAGCCCCTGGTTTGCTTCCATCAAGAAGTTATGCCACAGGTGGCATGATAAGATGACACAGCACACAATGCACAATCACAACCTACAATTCGCTCCGGGCCCATTGTTTGCAAGACAGTCGTTCACTGTCCCTTAGGGTGGCTTAGGCCCAAACAGTTGGCTGCAACTTTAGGTAGCATTGGCCGATCGAGGCAGAACAATAGCGTGATCCGTTTAGAAGCAAATGTCAACGCCACATCGTAGCAGAAGGATCACATACAAAAATAAAAGAGTTCAAAAGAACGCCATTTTGGGCATGCGGAAAAGCTTACAAGCACCACACATACTCACAAGAGAGAGTTTTTCATAATGACACACCTAGCACATATAGAGGCCTCCATCATGAACCAATTATTTGTTAAATATGCAACCTTCTACTCAGGAAGCGAGTCTATTCATGTACATGAAACAGGTGGATATCTCACAACATCATTCATGCCAAGTAAAGGCTAATAAAAAATTATGCTAACATGAATGAATTGTGGAAAAACTTTATAAAATACGAAAATCTTAAATGCACTTAGGCACAAATAACATGACTCGGGTTGTAAATAGAAAAGATTCAAACAAAACAATTAATGAACTCCAAATTAGAAGTGCAACCACGTCATATTATGTCATAATAAGTTTGTAATCATGCATGAACAAAAATACCAAACTTCATTTACCAATCATCAATGAATAGTAATAGTAATATAACAAGAAGAAGGAAAATCAAAATGTGAAGAACAAAGAAGGAAAAATGAAAAGAGTATGAAGAAGCTAAACAAGAAGAAGAACTATTGTGAAGAATAAGAAGAGGAAATACGAGCATAGCATGCCAGATGTTATGTGGTGCACCTCGCTATATAGTGTCTGCTACCTAGCACGTTGCAGCAAAAATGAGATATAAGCTGTGCGACATTTAATGTCTAAGCTGCCGACGATGGGTTCCAAATCAAGCATCTAAATGAAGAGTAGCACTAAATGTGCGATATTTAATGTCTAAGCTGCGCGATCACATTTTCCATGATCAGGAAGGAAAGATCGCAAACCATGTCAAACGATAATGCATATCTACTGCACCATGATATGTAAGGGTGCCATATCCTGCAGCATAAGAGTTCGGTAAAACCAGCCATAAATGTTATTTACTGTGGCAAAGCCGTCAGAAAACTAACCCCCAAAAAAGTCAGAATTTCACAAATGGCAAAAGAAAGAACACAATGCACGTAAACATTCAGTTATCTCCGCTGATAAGTCACTACGCAGTCAACAATTCCAACCGTTCAAACCAATGAATTACAACCAAGCCACTGCGAGATAAACGCAAGAAAAATCAGGAAGATGTAGCAGCCAAATTATTGTGATGTTGCTTACAGTACTGGCAATAGCATTATGACGACACGAACAAAAGGAAACTGCGGAAAGTTTCACACTATGACCGGGCATCGAATTCATCAAAAATTGACATATAATGTGCCAAGGTAACCAAAATGTGTACCAAAATTTCATACAGTTGAATGAAAAACTACTACACCAGCAGCCCTATTGACTACAAACATAAATAGCTATGAACTATATCAATCCCCAAAATTACACCAATCTGCGAAATAAAAGTGAAGAGCACTGCAATTTTCTGAAATAGATGTCCAAACTCACAATGCACGATACCCACAAACCCTAATTCCTGACCAAAAATCGAGAAACAAAGAGCAGGTTTTGGTGCACGAAAACGGGTTGTCAAAATCGTAAAAACGAGCAAGAATTCGAGGGGACTGTAAACACCAAAAAAGGCGAAATTTGGGTTAGATAGTCGACTCACGCTAAAGCACGGATATTGTCGGTCAACTCGCCGTCGAGCTGCTCGAGCTGAGGGCTCAACCTCAACTCGGTCGCCATCGCCTGTCTTGCACCGTCCGATCCCGGCAACCCCCAGGCGGGATTCCGGCTGCAGAAAGACTAACTCCCTCCCTGAGCAACTTCCATCGGCGACGGCAGAGTAAAAGAAAAAAAAGAGACAACGGAAGGAGAAGAAATCGCCGGTAAAGAAATTGAGGGTTTTCTTCCCCCGAATTTGTCGTCGTCGCCACCGCAAAGAGACGAAAGATAAACGGCAGGGAGGATTTGAGTGTGCCGTAAATTTCTTAAACAACCTTTTGATTTTCCTCAATGACCCAAGTCACGGGCACGAATCCGATGAGACGAGTTTGAGCTCGAGCTGCTCGCTAAAGTTAAAAAATCCAACTTTTTCCACAGAATTTAGGAAAACATATTTTTGCCTGAAAATTAAATTAAATTAAATTAAAATTAAAATTAATATCTTCATGCAAGCTTTTCTCTACAACTGAAATTTCATCATTAGTTACATATATCGACTCAACTGATAGTTTTCTAACATATATGTACATAAAAGTTTGATGACCCTTATATGATCGAGCTAATACGAGCCAAGAGAACTCAACATGCATTAACCATGTCGAATCGAACCGCACCACCAGCAGTTTAGTTCATTTACCAACCTTTAGCTGGCTGGCTAAATGTACAAACAAGAGAAACAATGATATATTGCATATGCATTTGAAATTCATAACTTGGCAATTTTAATAAGACATCTAAAAGGCTTGATGATGGATTTGCATTCACCTTATTTTTATAGGGAATTACCCCAAAATATATTTTTTCAAAGAAAAATACGGATCTCAACAGGTTTGGATTTGAACAGGACGCCGGACAGTTGGTTTGACTATTTCTTTTTTTATCTTTTTGCTATATTTGAGAGGCGCTAGCCAAATGTACGCCTCATCTCGAACTCATGACCTTCAACTTGTGAGTTGACCGTCTAGCCAAGTGCGCTATTGCTTGTGTTGACTATTCCTTTCTACTGGAAGGAGCTAGCTACTTGCATATAGGTTGCAAGCTACCTTCTTGCGAGCTCCGCCGTCTGGTACGGCGTTCTCGTCCAGTTGCCAGCCGGTAAGTTGGCCGGAGACTCGTCTTCCTGGATCAAATAAACGGGCCGGATCGGTTAGGTATCCGATCAATACCACTTTGATTGACAGTAAGAGTTAGCTTTAAATTGGATCTGAAAGTAGTGACTTGATGATTAAGGTATTCCAGAGAGAGGTAGGGGGCAGTTTTGGGATTATAGCACTTGTCTCTTGCCGGGCCCCCCGCTGCTCCAGCTGGATCTCTCGCGTCCTATTGGTCAGGGGTGTGCGTTAGTGGATTGGGTTCAATAACCGAAGAAACCGAGATCTATCTTCAAATTTGAAAACCGAAACCAAATTGAATTGTGTGGGAAACTGAATCGGGTCGATTCAGTTAGGTTATTTGGTTTGGGTTCTATAGCTGAATTCATATACATGGGTGTATGTATTTTCTACACCATAAAGTCATTAAAACACATATAGTAATAAGGATTCACATCATTAAAGTGGACACATCCGTGTGATTCATCATCTCTTAATTCATCTTGAAGACTTAAATATGAGTAGATCGACGACAACCAATGTAACATGCTATTTTATTATGTTCTCTAATGATAAGTTTCATTGAAGTACAATTGTTCGTCAAGATTTCTTAAAGCTTTAATAATGTCGATAAAATTTCTGAACGCAGTCCCAATTCGGTTTCAGTTCCTGGTTCTAGGAGAGCCAATACTGGCAGGTTGGAACCACCGGTTCTGGATTACCAAGAACCAGACATGTTGAATGGCGAGCAAAGGTACATGCAAGGACACAAATATATACGTTTGTATCTATCTATATATATAATTGTGTAAAATAAATGCACGAGTTGATCTTGCCAGTATGGTTGGTTACCCATGTAGATAATTTGTAAGGGTGCACACAACCCTCTTTCCATTCACACATTGTCCCAAGCAGGGAAAGAACGCTTTAAAATTGAACAGCTTTTTGCTTTCTCCAACTCCGATGGTTGGACTGCATCGGTTTGTTGCATCTTTCCAAACATGCCCTGCAAAAGGCCGTCGACAGTCGGTTCTGCAATCCACTGGGTGGATATGGCTACAGTGTTAGGCCTCAGGCTTTTCTAAAATCCACTCAGATTTGAAGTTCGAATTTCTTTTAGAAAAAGAAAACCTCAGTAGAAAGGTTTGAAAAGGAAAGAACAGTTGTCTAATTCCTGTCTTGCTTGATTAAATGTAGAGGCAGTTTGAACCCTCCTATTATTAGTTCATATAATCACAGTTCACCAAATCATCGTTTGCTGCTCGATTATTCCTCTCTTCCCTCCGACCACATCCCTTACTTGGTTCGAAAATGGATGCATGTTCGTTGGAGACAAGCTTGGAACGTTCTTTCCAATCCATCTCCATTGACGACGCCGGAAGCAGCACGGATTCATCGCCGGTAAATCAACCCCTCCCTGCCTCGCGGCCTAATCCTCATGACCTCTCGCCTCCCTTCCACTGGGATCAGTATTTAGATCTCAAGGTATGATATATGCGCGTACACGTTTCTGGGTTTTCCAAATCTCTTTCTTTTTCTTCTTATAGAGGTCTTAGTTGATGTTCGTTTGACTACTTTTTTGTTATTTTCAGCTATGTTTCTTGTTTTTCTAGAACTTATCGGACTTTCCCTGCATCTAGACAGCATGAGGGTTGACACCCACAAGCACAATCCCCTTGCACAAGGGCAACTATATTACATCTCTCTCTCTCTCTCATATATATATATATATATATATATATATATATATATATATATATATATATATATATAGGGAGAGAATTTCATGGTTTGGGGACCCTAGTCGTTAATTTCATGGTTTCTGTTTTGTGTTATACATTATTAAGACGGGAGAAGTGTACTATGTGGATTGGCAAAGCGGGAGGAAGGTGAAGAAGGAGACAGAGCAGGCGTGTTTACAGGTCAAATGGGAAGAAGAAGGTGAAGGCCACTGCAACAGCCAGGATGATTATGAGGAAGAAGAGAACGTCCATACTGACGTCGGCGAGAAGAGCCCGACTGAGAGTGACGCAGCAAGCTGCTCTACGCCGGAAGGTTATCTCAAGGAGTACGGCTTGGAGCATGACGACGTTCTCGTGGTGGCGGGTTGCAGGCGTTGTCTCACGTACTTCATGCTTCCTAAGATCGCCGATGAATGCCCGAAATGCAAGAACTTTCTCTTACACCTCAATGACCTCTAGCTATGTTTTGAGAGGCCTCGCAGCTTGGATTGAATCAGAAATTTTCAAATGCATCAATTCACCAACATGACTAGGAAGACAAATGTTGCATGGTACAACCTTTTTAGGCTTAGCCACGTTAACGACTAGCTTCTTTTGCTTTGTTCTGTTCTTTTCTGGTTTAGTTCCCTTTTATCTCAATTCTCCAGAATCTCTTTTGCAGAAAAGGATTGAAGGTGATAATTGATGATCTCCATCATCGTTTTTGTGTTGGTTAATTAGCTTCTAGAATTGGATAATGCTTTCTTCATCCTTGTTGAAGTAGCATATATATATATATATATAATTTTAACTTCCCTACTTAATGTTATGTGTATGTGTGTCATGTATGGGCGGTTACAACAACAACTAAGCTTTTTCTTATGATAGATGACGCCGGCTACATGAATTATTTGTTTCTATGAAGCTAGATCATGTGTTATGCTAATGCTAATAGTAAACTCAACATAAGGTAGATCGTTCTTTATTATTTCTTTTCACCGCTTTTGTTTCTTCTTCCTCTTTTAACATTCTCAAAATACACTTTCATATACTATTTTATTGAAACTTTCTTTGATTATCATTGTCATAATCAGCTCCTCTTTTGTGCATGTATGTTCTATATGGTATCCACATTATGCAATCAAGGGAAGTACCATACTCAAGATTGAATTCAATTCAAAATCCATATTAACAGATGGAGACAGTATAAATATGTGGTATTGAAAATATAGTATAAAATCTAATTGCATTGAAAATAATATAATTATGGAGGAATAATAGGTGTAATGAATGCCAGGATTAGATGCGTGATGCTCTTCGTAATGAGCTTGAAGAAAGAATTTCGACAGTGTCCAGACTATATGAATGTAATATCAAAAGAGAAACACCTGCTTTAATTATGTATATACATATATATGTGTATGTATGTAAACATTATTGAGAGAGAGATTGTACCTACAGTCGGTTGGAAGGTTGGAGGAGGCTTTTTGGTTTTTGTTCAAAATTTGAAAAGAACAACCATGCTTTTGTCACAGTTCACATGCGTTTCCCATGTATCAAGTTGGAGTAAGAATAATTCATCCCTTAGATGGTCTTGGAGATGTAAAAAGAGACAATTCTACTCATTGTTCGGCTTCTCTTCCTTGTGACAAGTTCACTCAAGTGAACGAGAATGGCATGCTCAGCTTGTCTCGATTGGCTTGCCTCCAGGTTCACCGACTATGGTGATCTGAGCTCTACTAGTGCAAAAACAAGTGAGCTCGGCTTACAGATATAGTATCACTAAATTAGGGATGGCAATATTGATCCGACCCTTGTGGCCCTGATCTGTACCTGACTGGAAACTTGGCTGACCCGTACCCGACATATATATATAGTACCTACCCAATACCTGCCGGGTAAAGGAGAACCCGAACCTAGTTCCAACTCATTAAGGTTCTGGTCGGGTCAGGGTATAGGTATGCCAGTACCCGACCTGCCCTGTTGCCATCTCTACATCAAATATGTAATATATGGGTAGTGACACTGGTATGAATGTAGAAGAGAAATAATGCTATTCTTGTTGTTCCATTTCTAACCCTTCATATTTATGCATGCCACAAATTGAGGTAATATGGTGATTAAGATTGAACATGTTCAAGCAAGTCCCTAAATAAACAGATGATAAAAATAAATAAATTTATTTCAAAATGGTATGTCATGTTTCTTTTTGGATGAAAAGGTACGCGATCATTTTATAAAACTAATCTGCCCAACCATAATGAATATATAATTTGAGCCGAAGGACACCTCTGAGTGAAGGGATGTGCTCATTCTTTGGGCATGGCATTTGAATGGAGATATATCTCCTATCGTCCCACGGCCTTCTTCTTCTTCTTCAACCTTCTTCTTCTTTGATATGAGACTAAAGTAAAGAAAGGTTCTCGTCGAGTATGTATTTCTCTTATGAGAAAGCTCATTTAAGCTTGCAAGCAACCGGATGAAGTACAAATCCTACAGTTTGTACATTTGAGCTTACTTAAACTTGAATTTAATGGGGTGTTTAATTAAAGGCATGGGTCTATGAAACTGGAACTATATGCTCAGTTTGCCTCTTCAAACACTGCTCTCAACAAGTGAGATCTTATAATCTCATTTTTTACTCGATTACGAGGTCGGCCACTGAACTGATCTTGTAGAAGCCTACCTAAGGATCAAACACTTCTTTAATAAACGCAATCAAGATCTACTTCTGCATGAAATTCCGGATTGGGTTGATTTGGTTATTGAACTACTTCGAATGAAGCTTAATGGAATCGAACCACTTACAATCCCGCCATGGCTCTCGAGGGCTCCTCATTCCCCAGCTTTCTTTATCAGAGGGTGAAAGAGGTCTTATTTCGTCTGGCAAACACATGCAGCTAAACGATTGATAAACATGAAGGCACGAGCAAATATTTTACAGAGCTAATGACAAAAGCAAAGTTGAAGAAGCGTATGAACAAGGAAAACCCATCATCTTTCAAGTAATAGACATCAAATCGAATACAGAGATCGATGACATGCTTAATAATTAACAAAAAGTGATGAAAGACAAGCGACAACAACTGCCAAAAGAAATGAAAAAAGAAATCTGCTTTGTACTTAGAAAGGTTGCAGAATCCTTTGGCAAATCCGACATTTAGTCAAACCGAATCGTTGGTAGGCCCTTGTAGATAACTGGGTATCATTTGGTAACACGTCCGATTTATCATACTTATGGAGCATTCCTAATCAAGACGATCAAAAGCATCTTATTTAATTATGAAAAACTTGTTTGCAGTAGGACAGACACTCGCGCGCATGCAGCCACAATAAACGTCAATTCCGGCTGTTTAACAGTCGGAATATGTATGCAAACAGTCGGAATACAGAATGTATTCTGGCTGTTACTTGGGCCTATATATTCGGAATACATAATGTATCATATTCTGACTGTTACTTCAGCCTATATATTCCGATTGTCCTGAGTAAGACTCCGATTGACTGTCGGTCGAAACTTGTTAGATACTAGTGGATCAACATCCACAATCGGACTAATCTTTTATACTTAGTAACTAACAGAAGTTCCTTTAACGAAAAAAAGAACCATATAAATGTGTACTGTATTTTTATTGGTCTTGGTGAAAGCCACCTGTAATTTTAGAGATTGGAAAAGCAGACCATAAAACTCCCGAAACCCTAACTGCCACTGTAGCAGATAGACCCTTTTTCTTAGGCTAAACCCTCTTTGTGTCTTTTCTTTTTCTTTTTAAAAGGTTTGTTGGTGCCCTTATATATGCTTTGAGAACCATGTAAAATGAATTGACCATTCTTAGTTCTAGTAAGTAGGAATTTAAAGTGACTTAAAGCATGGTAGAGACATACGCACAAATATATATATAGAGATTCGTGCTCAATCTTAATTCATACTAAAATCTTCTCAAACATCTTCATCATTCAATTTATGTAATCAACGATAGAGATTTTACCAAAAAGTAACGTTATATCATTATACTTTTCATATTCGCATTTAACGTACAATGGTACAATCACTTTTTTTAGATTCAAATCTCTATAGTTGATTACATTAATCAAATGATGGATATATTAAAATAGATTTAAACACGAATCAAATTGAGCATATATCTATATATTCAATATTCATAGAGATAGTGGTCCATGCTTAATCTCTTTCCTACTTGATTTTAAAAGAAATTTATATTGTTGTACTCTCCATACTTGTCTTTAATGCACAACAGTACAGTCCACTTTTTATTTTAAATCTTCATTATTGATTGGATCAATGGAATGATAAGTATAGATTGAACATGTACCACTCTCTCTATAGAGAGAGAGAGAGAATTCGACCGGCAAGGTGGTGATCAACACTTGGTATATAATCCGACCACCTAACTCGAACAATGATGCCATGTCCTCCATCGCCAGACTGAAATTTGTCTTTGTACCTGCATCAAGAGCAAAATTGATTTTTGCCATTAAAACATTAGAAACCGAGCTAAGGACAAAACACAACCACAGTTTATTACATGATCCTCTCTCTCTCTTATGGATGGATGGCAGCTAGCATAGATGCACCTTCCTTCCGAGCGCTAATTAATTTTTAAAGCGTGATTTTCGTGCATCTAACAAAATAAAATGTCGAGCAACTACTGCAAAGCACATAGTTGGAGAGAGAGAGAGAGATTTCTGGTTTCCAGCAGTCTTCGCTTTCCCTCATTCCACTCCGTTCCAAATACGCAACTTCGTGGCCGAATTGGTTGTGTTGTATAGGATTCAGAACACGACATCTTGCAAATATACTTCAGTTGTGGTACATAAATTTGTTGCCGTCGACATATCCTGCTTTGTAGAATATACTTGACCTCATTTATGCTGTCTAATTGTTAATAATCAAGCACTAATACTATCTTGATCTATAAGAACACTGCCAAGCACTGCAGTCATGATGAAGGTACACTTCTTGTGTTTCCATCCAACTCAATTGATTGATTGGCCCCAAGAGGACCTTCCGCACTACGACGGAAGGCAACACACACATATAACTGAATTTTCAAAAAGTTAAATATAAGAATATAATGTAAAAGATATTACATTAAAACATTAATTTTAACATTACATATGTAACTACAAAAAAATATATATTACATCTCATAACATTCTCAATCTTATCAAGCACTAAGAAAAGATCAATTTAGAAAGTTTAGCATTGGACATTTAACGTTCTGCATCTTTCGTGGAGTGTAATAAATGTAATTAGACATGACCGGTTTTGCGTAAACCAAAATAGGCGGTTCCAAACTTTCTGTTTCAGTTTTCGTGAACAATAATCGTCCGTTCCAAAACAGTTTCGGTTTGAGTTCATAATGGGTAGACACTATTCTAAATTTTTTAAATATAAATAAATAAATTTTAAACTTGTTGATTTTCAGAAAATCATGATTGATCTTCAGAAAATATTTGTATTCATTGCCATCGAGAGTATGCCATTTTCAGAAAATCATGATTGAACTTCGATTAAAACTGGTTGATTGAGACATCCAAGTAGTTTACAATTAGACTTAACACACCCTGCCTAATCTGAACCCACAATGTGCTTCATCTTTGATTTGTTCTCCGAACAGAAGATGTATTAATTTATAAACTTGTTGAATATGAAGAATTGAACCTTCCATTGTGAAGTTCAAATTGAGTAAGAACAAAACCAAATGTGGTATCCTTTCTAAATTATTTAAAAATCTCGATTCATCAGAGGGTGGTCATGGACCGAAATCAAATATTAAGAAAAGTTATGCCATTAATGCAAGATCAATTGGATGCAGTATTACTAGGTCCTAATATTACTTGATTTAAGAATCAGGTTGTGAAGCATAGCTCTATCAAGTTACGATTAAATAAAACTTGCGGTACGAACTTTTTGTGTTATTTAGAACTCAGTATTATTGGAAAAGTTTCTTTTGTAGTTAATATAAAAGAGATGTTGTATGGGAGTTAGGATTATGAGATAATCGAGAAAGATTGTGAGAGATTCTTTATTATATATTATCTTTGATAATAGTGAAAATATTCTTTATGGTCTTACTCATAGAGTAGTTACATTTTGTTGAACCACTTAAATCCTTGTGTGTTTTTTCTCATGCAATCCTGTGAGTTTCCTTTTCATTTCTTGTGTTTGCGTTACAACTTCCGGTATTATTGTTCTACCCTTTAGTGACACTTCTTTTACATAAGATGATTAAACGTTTTATTGTTGCAAATTCTATGCTAAAAAAATTAAGTATGACCACATTGAGCTGCTCGATCGAGTCCTTTTGCAGTTAGATGATTAAATTTTAATGATGTTTTTACATTTTTCTCTTGCCACATTGCATTACATAAAGATGCAAAGATGTAAGAATACTTATTTATAATGATACCTACTTATTGGAGCTATCGATACGGGCCAGGCCAGCCCTTGTAAGTTGAGGAAAAATGGAGCCTGGCCAGCCCTTGTAGGGAAACAAATTATTTAGGATGCCCGTGTCATATCTAAACATGCACCACACACATATATCCTTACGTATGTATGTATGCATGCGTGTGTGTGTTTATATGTATATATGTATATGGCCTTAGTTTTTTTGGTGACGCGAGCCAAACCGCTTCGACCACAGGGTCAAGTGGCAAACGAGTCTTTTTCGTGAATATGGACTCAGTTTTTTCTGTCCAGCCCACATTTCTGGGGTTGGGCCTGGCCAGCACCATGGACCTGGCCCATTTTGATGTCTCTACAGTTTATAAAGTTCATAACACCTTGCTTAGTCTTATGGAGATTTAGAAAACAACTCCTACCATAGTGCATAAGATTTTATTACTAAAAATTGATATATGAAATGATGTTTAATATTTTAGTCTTGATTACTTTATTTAATTCTTGAGGTGAGGCCTACAGTTATGATTGTCATACGATTAGTTTATGCTCTTGCATGTCTTTTAACAAAGTAGAGAAATATGTGGTCACTCAGCAAAAAGGAGGAAACTAAAAGCCAAAGAGTTTTGATTAATACACGAAAATTTAATGAAAAGTGGAAATTTTCTATGATTTATTTAATTTTACTTTAATTATAATATTCTTATTTATTGTTTCCAACTCAAATTGGCAAATCAAAGTTAGTTTAGAATCTTACATGTAGTTTAAAAATTAAAATAGAATTACATAAATAAAATAATGATGGTAAACATAATTTATGGGCCGAATAAACAATGCCATTTTCTCTATGCCTTATTGGAAGAGTGTCAAAGCCAATAATAAGTATCCAAAGAAGATCTACAAGACAATACGAAGCATTTAGAAATATTTTAGCATGAAAGAAGTTAAGAAGCACAAGGAGCAAAGCACTAAAGCTTGCACACACCTAAGAGAAGGTCTACACATGCAGTCGCCTTCTTTAAGACAGTCATTGTATCGAGGAGACATAGTAAATGAAAACATATCCTTCTTAATGTTTGTTGATGTCGAAAATGGAAGAGAGGTAGTAAGCTCTCGATGGGCAGTTCGGACGACAACAGTATTGCAGTACCTTGAGTACAAACTAAGAGGAGTTATCTACGTTTCAGACAATAAATACAGAAAGAGATGAGTTTCTTTAATGCAAAAGTTGATGAATAGGGAAAGTGAGACTGAGACGACGACACGTTTTAAATGTTCAGATGGCGTCTGTAAAAGCAGAGTAGGCGCGTATCTAAGGAGCGAGATCTTGTTGATGGATTTGCCAAGCATGTGGCTTTTGCTAGTACGTCACTTATCGGAAATCCACTTGCTTGGATTATGCTTAATTGTCTGAAAATATGATGATTTTATCAGAGTTTTCGTTTTTCAGCAATTGATTGTAACAAAATTTGCAGTTCTTGTGTAATTTCTTTCTCGTGGTAATTCCTAGATTTATCTACTTGTTTACTCAGTTAATTTTTTGCTGGAAAACATAAAGGAATACTAATTTTGTTTATTTTGAAATGAAGAAGAATGCGTTTACCAAAGGCGCCATTGTTGACCAACCAAGATTGAGAGTTAGTCTTGTGAAAACATTAAATAGGAAAGCGGATATTAAAGACTAAAAATACGAAAGGCTACACCAACAAAAATTCCAGGGCAGAAAAAGAGAATCCAGGATTTGTTGTACAGTCTGCCTCTCACTACCGTTTGTAAGAGTTCCACTCCGGCAAAAGAGAAACCGGGAGAAAGATTAAAGAAGCAGCAGAAAGAAAAGCACACGCAAGCATGCAAGAGAGTTGTTTTTATAGGATTCTGTTAATCAACCATCATTTTATTTCATTCAAAGGGAAAGATCCATAAACTCCTTTCTAAATGCTCGTGACCTGCTGTTGTTCCATTCCCTAGGCGGAAAGGAGAAGGGCCCTTGTACTACCTTACCACTGATAAATTCCCCCCCCCCCCCCCCCCCCCCCCCCCCCCCCCGTTTCTCTCTCCATCACCCATTCTCCACGTCTGGGACTAAAAGGATTTGTTGTTGGTGCAGATTGGGGTCTCAAATCTCTACTCAGGCTGTTCCGTGTGATAACGGAGGTCAAATCCGGCACAGATTCAGGCATCCACTTGCCCACATTGGGATTTTAGAAAGCTCCTTTATAACTTCCATCACGCCTTGATTGGTGTTTGAAAATGCGATTACATTGATTGCTGGGATTACTTTTGCCAGTTTTTTTGGTTGTTTTTTGAGTGGAAGGCCTGATGTAGGTGGTTTGGTCTATGAGTAGTTGGTTTTCCGTGGAAAGAGTATTGGGAGGAGATAGGGAAGCGAAATTAAAGAACAATTTCACCAGCCTTTTCTTTTTGGGACAGGGATTGTCTGTTTCTAAAGAGGCATTTTGCTTGTGGTTTTAATTTGGCTGTGCTTGTTTCCTCGGTGTCACATTTTGCCTTTTATGTGCTTGTTTTTCGATGTCCTATGTGGATCAATTTTCACTTGTTTCTTTGATGTATAATCTGTAGTAGGAATCTGCAGTTTAAGTTGGCCCATCTTCCATCTTTTGGTACCACAGATCTGTTAACAATGGTTGTAGCTAGTTGATACATGCTTGAATCCAAATCCTTAGTCTTTTGGTGTTCATCAACAATTGTAGATGACTTGCCTTGAGGATCATGTGCTTTACCAACAATGTAATTTGTTATATTTTAGAGTTTTATGCTGTTTAATGTTAGAAACGGTTCTAAAATGCTTGAGTGACGGTATCTATACAGGGTTAGGAGAATGTCGTCTGGTGGTGGAGCTCTCAACGATCAGCTATCTCAAAGAACTCCTGTTTTAGGCCTTAAAGTTTGGGTTTTGATTGGGATCTCTGTTGGGGTGTTCATTGTGTTGATCCTTGTTGTTTTGTCCATCTGGCTTACCGCTCGGAGGAGGACCAAAATGACAGTTGAGGGTTTTCAGCATAGCCAGATACCAAGCGTATCGAAAGAGATCAAAGAGGTGAGAGTTGAGCAAGTAGCAGCTCACCATTTCACTCCCCGTGATGGTATTCTCCTCACCATCCATGACAAGTCCAGTGACAAAGAATCTGATAAGGTCATGGTGCATGTGGGCGTTGGCAAAATGAAGAGTGCAGATAGTAGCAGCCAGTCTGGGTCATTTCATCACACGGATAAGGATTGTGCTTCACAAGCGGGGGAGGAAGGGAGCTCGGGAACAATTACCATTTTCAGAGGAGGTTCTTCATACCCCATTACTACTCCTTCACCTTTGATGGGTCTGCCTGAATTCTCCCATCTTGGTTGGGGCCACTGGTTTACTTTGCGAGACTTAGAACTTGCTACTAATCGATTTTCGAAGGATAATGTGCTTGGGGAAGGTGGCTATGGTGTTGTGTACCGTGGTCAACTGATCAATGGAGCTCCTGTGGCTGTCAAAAAGCTCCTCAACAATTTGTAAGTTAAAGTTAGCTCTTGATTCATAACTATTATGTTCTTAGTTTTGATTCACTCAAGCAGCAGCTTCTTGTTGGTGTTGCTGTCTAGAGCCTTAATCAAATATTATGTTGCATCATCTTTGAAAATGGACTAATTTATCTTGGGGTTTTTAGTGTTGCTGTCTACTGCCTGAATCGAACACATGTCATCTCCCTCTGGGAAAGTACTCAAAGTCGAGTAATTTCTTTGCAGGTTTAGTAATGTTTATTTCCTATAGTTTGAAACTTTGAAGGCCTTTCTTGTTTTGGTAGGGGCCAAGCAGAGAAGGAATTCAGAGTGGAAGTGGAAGCAATTGGTCATGTGAGACACAAAAATCTTGTTAGGCTTCTTGGATATTGTGTGGAAGGAATTCACAGGTATTTTATTTAAAATAAACATAGCTTTTGGATAGGCCTTCCTCTTTCCGTGTAGGACAGTAAGTGGAGTAATTGGAGTAATCACAGTCACCAATCTGGTGAAAAGGCTGGTCACTATCATCCCGGGAAAGCTTTTTCCATGGGTTGTAATTCAATGTAGACATGATTATCGGATGCCCTTGCTGGTTTGTTGCAATGGAATTGCTTCTATCAGGTTTTTCTATGCCAAGTTGCACAGGTCTTATCAAATAACCACCACCTCCAGGAACGGCAATCTCTGATCTATAAAGGAAGAATGCACTTGTTTGTTTGTTTCTTACATGAATTCACTTCCTTTCATTTTCTCCACTCAGGATGCTGGTCTACGAATATGTAAATAATGGGAATCTAGAGCAGTGGCTACATGGTGCCTTGCGTCAGAGGGGATTTCTTACTTGGGAAGCTCGTATGAAGGTCGTACTCGGCACTGCTAAAGCGTAAGTCTGCTTAGAAAGTTGTCTTTCTATTTGCGGAAATGACATGGCTATGCTATTTTTTTATTTATTAAGGCAATATTTTGTGTTCAAAATGATCTTTTCTTGTCATACATAATGATAATCTTTTTTTTTCCTAAAGGTTTTGTTTTATTCATTTTTGAGGTTTGCTTTTGTAATACTTGTACCTTTTGCAGGCTCGCTTACTTGCATGAGGCCATTGAGCCAAAGGTTGTGCACCGTGATATTAAATCTAGCAATTTATTAATTGATGAAGAATTCAATGCCAAGGTATCAGATTTTGGACTTGCAAAGCTTCTTGGTGCTGGGAAGAGCCATGTCACAACTCGTGTGATGGGGACATTTGGGTAAAATTTCACAACTTTATGTTGTCAATTCTGATTTTGTTCTTCTTATGGTCAGTATATTTTCAATGTTCACTTTTTCTTCCAACTGTTTTCTCCTGCCTTCTCCTCCAGTTATGTGGCTCCAGAATATGCAAATACAGGACTCTTAAATGAGAAGAGTGACGTTTATAGCTTTGGTATTGTAGTATTAGAAGCTATAACAGGTAGAGATCCTGTTGACTATGGCCGTCCTGCCAATGAGGTATCAGAAATTTCACATTGAATTTTCAATTTTTCATCTAAGGTGATTGTAGAAAGTTCGGTTGCTTTCACAATTCATCATGCAAGATGGCATTTAAAAATCAAACAGTCTTTTGAGTTCGCAGTGGATGTTTTGATGTATATAATTGCACGCAATAATGCATTGATGGTGCTCATATTTCCATGCACTGTACATGTTTTCTGGTGAAGATTTCATGAAATTGGAGCCCACATATGTGCATGGTTTCATCATTCCTTTGATAGTTGGTTACTTATTGTCTTTATCGATTCCTAAATGATAATCAGTTCTAGAGATCACTACAAATTATTGTATGCATATGTAAAACTACAGTCTTTCCTTGTAGGGAAGTATTTAGATTTTATGGGATCAAACCTATGAGGATGTTGATCCTTGATACCTTGATGCTGTCTTTGATTTGTGGACCATGTTGTTGTAGGTTAATCTTGTGGACTGGCTTAAAGTGATGGTAGGAAGTAGACGGTTTGAAGAAGTGGTGGATCCAAACATAGAGATCAGGCCACCAACACGAGCTCTTAAGCGGGCCCTTTTGGTTGCATTACGGTGTGTTGATCCTGATTCTGACAAGAGGCCTAAGATGGGCCAAGTGGTGCGCATGCTTGAAGCAGAGGAATTTCCTCTGCGTGAGGTTTGTGTCCTATGGTTTTACCCATCCCTATAATGAGCTATTTATTGAACATGATACTGTTATTTCCTGGTCACACTATTACTTCAAAGTTCAATGGAACCTGCAGCTGCAAAATCAATACCCACATATGGGCATATGGTAACCAGAGAACAACATTTTCTGTTTTAGTTTGTCTTTCTGAAACAAGTATGTTTATTATGGAGATCTAAATGAAGAACCGACACCAAGAGTTCTTCAAGTTTTTGTTCGTTTTACATTACACAATGATGTCACCTACATTGTCATTTGCCTTGAATGTAGTTCTAGTTCTTACAAATAAAAATGTTTTATGCTGTTGCAGAATTTTTTTATGTATTGAAAATGAAGAATCTGATGCATAATGAGCTTTTACTTTCATCTGCTATCTGTAATTGGTATGCTATCTTACATGCTAAACCAATTGAGAAGACCTTGATACTCTTCCCTTCTGAATATGCGTTGTTTATGCTGGTATTCATTATGGAACTCTAAGATGCATGACATTGTGGATCAATTGTTTTTTGATTCATCTGGCAAAGGTCTTCTGGTTTTTCCTTTGTCCACTGAATCAGGGTCACAACTTACTATTTTAACTCCTATGTTCAAGATGAAGGATGTTCAAGGTGCTACTATTTACAAGATGAATCTAGCTAAGAGATAATATGAAAAAACAGCAGTTGAACCTTATATTGAACATTGACCTGGGAAACCGATGTTCCTTGTGTATACGGCAACAACAAAGCCTTTTCTCACACCAGATGGGATCGGCTGATTTGCCCTGTATATCCTATGAGCTTGATGGAAGTGTAACTTTTTTGAGGAAAATAAGTTTAACGGAAGGTGTAGGTTGACTACTTGATTTTACAGGTAAGCCAGCCAGATGGTTAGAATGCCTTGGATGTCCTTTACAAGAGCCCAATGGGATATGTTACAACCAGCCTAATGAACGTGGTTCTCTGGTACCTACAGAAGAACTTCTAAGCGGGGAATCCAAAATTGGTCACTGAATCATCATTGAGAATAAATAAACCTTGAAGTTGAAGAAGTTGATCATTGGAATATTCTTCTTTGATAACTAATTACTACTATTTTTCTTTGGTAACTAATTACTACCATACCACTAAACAGTTTTTTGTTTAACCCTTTGCATGCAAATTTGCTGGATGATGACAATGTTAGTTATCATACTAGAGGATATGAGCTGACTAGCTGTATGGCTTCCTCATAGATGACAATTTGCTGAGAATCACATAACCTTCCCAGCCTCTTTTCAGTGGTATACCAATTTTTGTTGGTTCCCTTCATCGCATCCTTGGTAAGGTTTGATTGGCGTTGCATAGGAAACTGGTGAGTTTCCCTTTTACAACTGCCCTGTTTTTATTCTACTTGAGAAAAAAAACATACGTTTTGACCAGGGGAAATGATATTGGCTGAATATATTAAGGGTCTGCCTGTTTTTCCTTTTTCCATAAGAATGGGCTTGCCTGGTTGGCAATGGAGGTGACAAATTCGTAACCATTCAATTTCTGTGGAATTAATCAATCAAATAGGTAGTTGTAAAAATTTCCTAAGGATGAGAACCTGCCAGGTTTAGGCCTTGTTGGTCCCATCCTGTGGTCAGCACAGTCGGAAACTGAACCAGTCTCAAAATGTTTCTCACACTTGCAAGAATTTGAAAAAATAGAGAAAATGTTTGTTATGGCAAATAAGCTCGTAATAATATTTATTTCACAATAACAATCATATTGATTTGAGGACTGGATAATAGAGGTAAAACACCATGGACATTGAACAAATGATAAATTTGGTGTTGAGAATAGAGTCTTAGACTTTATCTTTACTTAAACAACCAGGTGAGATTGGAAGAAAGCTGGGAACAGCTGAATAAGGTGATCCAAGCAATCTCACCGAGGGAAAAGTTTATTGAGGGGAATGGTTTTCAGGAGGCTTCGGAGTATATAAACCGTTTATCAGATACATGATTTTCGTGAACAAAACAAAGGCAAAACTCTCAAAGCACTTGCTTCCAACTCTGCCCATACTTTGTCATTCTGCTATACTATATGGCCTTTTTGAAATAAACATGTTTCTTAACAAGCAAAGCATTTGATTACTTATGCACGTGATTTTTCTAAAGCACAAATTTACTATTTTGCTTGGAGGAAAAGTGATCACTTATGGTGCAAGGGTTGTAAGTTTTTTCTTAGAGAGAGTTTAACTACCCAACACTGGTTACCAGTAGCAGACTTGCATGTTAGAAAACAGAAAAGATGGAAAGAGACACTTAAAGCCACTCATACTAAATGGTGGACCTAAAAATGTACCAAAAGGTTTAGTTAAGGAGAAAGTATTTCAAAGAGATGCATGGAATCTTGAAGGGACTACCTGTGAAATGTGGTCGAGGACTGAATCTTAAGAAGGCAGCAAAAGAGGTACTAAATAGATCCAACAGAGGCACACAAAGCAAAAAGAAGCTTGGTCCTAGACAAGTATTTCAAGAGAAATTAGTGCAAAGAAACTGTGAAAAATGTGGCAAAGCAAAGACCGAACTCTAAGAATTTGTCTAAAGGTTCAACAAGGAGTTTAAAGAGATAATATTTAAATAGCTAAAACTAACAAGTAGAAGGACCTCACTCAAGTGAGATGCATTAGAGATGTGGAGGAAAGATACTACTGACAAGTTAGGATATCAAGGGATATGGAAAAACTAATCTCTACTAAATCTTCAAGTTAGTTAGGAGGGTGTACCAACTAAACAGCACGGAACAAACAATGTTGTTTTTGCTACATTCAAAGGTAGAAAGTGAACGACCCTCGTAAACTTAAGGAATTTGGTACATACATGATATTTGCATACATGACTGTAAAATAATGTCATCAGTTGGCTTAACGAAATTACATAATATGATATTTAAGAACAATAAAATGGAACAAGAATAGAACAAGATTACACAAATAACAGTAAGAATAAAGGTGATATCTGAAGGTGTATCAAGTTAATGTGTTATCGCATAAAACTCCAAAACCATATATTTCTCACACTAAGTGTAATCAATTTCAGAGTTTTAGTCATGATTGATCTCAATCTTGTGTCATATTAGCCTTTTTAACTCCAAAAAAACAAGATCATGTTTTATTGTTTCCTTCAAATATTTTTGAAATCTACCTCTCCTCTTTTGAAGTGTTCACCATCTAATTTCTCACATCTTTTCACTATTGCTCCAACTAGTAGCTTCTCCCAAATGTTCAAACCACTTATTTTATCTTCTATTGGTGTCACACTAACTTTTGCGATAATTTCATTAGATATTTGAGCATTTCTTGTGGGGCCATATATCCACCTCAGCATCTTTATTTCTATCATAGAAATCTTTTGGATATGTTGATAGTTGATCTTGCATGCTAACATCATAGAGCATTGCTGGTCTTACTATTGCATTATAATATTTACCTTCCAATCTTATCCTTTTGTTACACAACACTTTGAAGCACCTTTCATTTTCACCAACCTGTATTAATTCTATCAATGACATCTTGAAAAGATTTCTCATATTTGGAACATTAGTCTTAGGAATTTAAAAGTTTCATTTTCGGGGTGCAATGCTTATGAAGAATGTATGGAGAAAAATTATTGAAAGAAGGGTTGAGAAAAGTATTCCCATACAACAAATAACTGATTTGGATTCATGCAAATGATATCTCCTATTGAAGTTATCTTGTTAAGATGTTTAACGGGACACTTTAGGGCCGAGAAGAACCTTCCCAAAGTGTTCATGGACTTAAAGAAGTCTTATGACATCACTAAGAGATATTCTTTGGGGAGATTTTGAGAAGAATGCCTCTTATATATCCAATCACTATGGGGTTGGAATACATGCTCGAATTCATGAGGAGATAGTTGATTTCTTTGTTTGATAATGTTGGGTTGCACCAAAGGTCTAAGTCCATATTTCTTTGTTTGATAACTGATGAACTTATAAAGCATGTTCAAGATGAAATTTCTTAGGGCATGTTAGCTGTGGAGGACATTGGTAGTTAAGAAAGGACTTGAAGTATATAGAGAGACCTTGGACAAGTAGGTCTGATGAATGAATAGAAACAAAATGTATGCAAGTAAAGTCCAATATCCTGATTTAAGTAGATAACATAGAAGTTGAAATTAATGCATTGCATCCCAAAGGAAAAGAAATATATACTTAAGGGTCTGTTAAACAAGTTCACGTGTCTTGTAATGGGTCCACGGGTCATGTAATGAGTCAGTTATGGGTCCAAGTCCATTTAGTTGTAGATAAGATTAACTAGGGGCATTTTCGTCATTCAATTTATAATCCTTATAAATAAGTGATTAGGTCAAATCGTGTAGTTTAAGATAGAATCTGTGGAGCAGTCGGCAGCCACCTCTTTGTTAGAGTCAATTGGAGGAATGCCTCCAATCGACCATGATTTGTAAGTTTCCTTTTGATTCAAGTCAATAAAGTTCTGTTTTTTATAATAGGGTCGACCATCCAGCAAAATCCGAGGATTGAAGGAGAGGTGCACATTGAGTATTAATTCAGGCTGGCTAAAACAAATAGATATGTGAGGTCTTATGTCACATGCGTGATAAGGATATACCACTAAAATTGAAAGATAAATGTTGTAAAAGCAGTAAGACCAGCAATTTTCTACAATGAGCTTATTAGAGAAATGAAGATGTTGAGGTGGATGTAACCATACAAAGAAAAACTAGGTCAATGATGAAGTTATTAGATAAAAAGTTGGTGTGAGATCAATAGAAGATAAAGAGATAGTGACATAATTAAGGTAGTTTGGATATTTGGAGAGGTGACTAAATAGAGCTTACATTGGAAAGGTGTAAGAAATTAGATGATCAACACTTTAAAAGAGGCATAGGAAGAGCTTGTGAGTATTTAAAGGAAATGGTAAGATATGATCTTGCTTTTTTGGAGTTAAATAATCATATAAACAAGATAAATCACAATGGTAACTACTCAGTGTGTATTAGGCTTTGCCTTGTTTGATTTTGGAATACACCTATAACATAGACAAAGTTGATCCTGATATGACTCTAGGGCCATAATCAATAAAAGATCACTGTGGAGCATGTTCTAGTAAGCAATGGAGAAAGTAGATGCAGCTTGAAACTAGTGTAAGGAAAACTGCAAATAAAACATTACATTATCTTGGTAGTTATGACTACCCCTGGATGATAAGAGGGATGAAAGCAAACTTGTTCTCCTATATATGACATGTGGGTAGACTTGGAAGGACATAGTATATGGCCTAATAGTTTTACATCTGAACATTTGCAAGAGATGGAATTTGGATTTGGAACCTTGTATATGTGTTTGTGGCATTTTCAAAAGTAGATGATGATAAATTAGTTTATGCCTGATATCTAATAATTCAAATGCCTATCATGCTTTCTTGTTATATTTTTATTATACTTACACTAATATTTACGCTCAAGCTATAAATATGCATGATTTCCACGTTGTGAAAAATTGTTTCTTGATCACCTATCGACTTTTCATTGGTTCACTGAATCAGGGTAGAAACTTACTCTTTTAAATCCTAAGTTGAAGAGGCAGGATGTTTAATGTGCTATTATGTAGGGCTTCAATCTATCCGTGTGGTTTCACAAAATGAGTAGCAGTTGAGTCTTATCTTGAAAATTAGCCTGCAAAACGATGTTTCCTGTGTAACCTACAAGTTTGATGGAAGTGTTATATTTTGAAGAAAACAAGTTTAATGAAAGTTATCGGTTAACTTCAACTGATTTTATAGGTTTGTCAGCCAGATATCATGCCTTAAAACGTGCTATGGATGTCTGTAGCACGATAGCCTTGTTACAGTCATGGACGTGGTTCTCTGCCTACAACAAAACCTGTAGGTGGAGAATCTAACCGCTCGATCATCATAAGGATGAATAAGCCATCACTTGGATAAACTTCTGTGGTAACTAATTACTACCATACTGTAGCACGCTTTTTTGTTTCTGTTGGATGTTGACAATGTTAAGCATCATACTAGAGGACATTGTTTAATTAGTTCTATGGCCTCCTTTAGATGATACTTCGCTAAAGATTGCAGAAAGTTTCCAACCTCTTCTTAGCTTTGTAGGCTTCCTTCATAGCCTCCTTTGTAATGTTTGATTGCCTTACAAAAAAGCTGGTGAGTTTCCATTATTTTTGTCCTACTTAGGAAGGATAATACACATGTTTTGACCAAGGAAAACGATAGTGGAAAGTGAAGCTTCATCAATGAGAAGAATTAAACCTTTATCAAAGGGTCTTCCTGTTTTTTCTTTTTCCATAATAAAGAGTCTGCCTGGTTAACAATTTGGAGGTGACAAATTTCTGGTCATAAAGTTATTATGATTGAGGCCCACCATCGTGAAGCCGTACAGGTGGCATCCTATTGTAGTAAACCTTGGAAAATTGGACCAACCCCATATTGTTTCTCCATTATTGGAAGAACTGGAAAATTAGTTACCAATGTTTCTTGAGGTAAATAAGCATGCAATCGAATTTATTACATAATGATCATCAATACTGATTTGAAGAAGAGAAAGCAGAGGTAACAGTGAATTGTAAATTGTCGAGTTGGTGTTGAGAATAAATCCTTAATATTATATGTGCTTAAACAACTCCAGTGAGATTGGAAGAGGGTCACAAAATAACTGCCAAAGTAGCTAGATAAAGTTATCTAAACAGTGTTTAGAAATGGGTTATCATGGATATCTGAAAGGAAATGAGGCTAAAGAGGCTTTAGAGTATAAAAGTGTGGTCCTATGGTTTCAGGCAACATAAGAAAGATGGCAAGGGAATTTTTTATTTGGAACTAACATGTCTTCTTATAATAAAGTATGTGTGTTTAAATGAGCAAGATGCACATTTGATTACTTTTGAAAGTGATTTGTCTAAAACACAAATTGATGAGTTTGCTTGTAGGGAAAATGATTGATTATGGTCTAAGTATTGCAAGGTTCTTCTAAAAGAGAATTTAGCTACCCAGCACTGATTACAAGTAACGAGCTTACATATTAAGAAATGAAAAAGAGGTTTATAGCCACCCAAACTAAATCTTGAGAAGTGAGAAAAGAGTTAGTAGATAAGTCCAAAGGAGGCACACAGAGCAAAAAGGGGCTTAGTGGTGGATGAAGCAATTCAAGAGAAAATTAATGCAAAGAAACCTTGAAAAGACAGTAATCTACTAAGCCTAAGCTTGTGGAAGTTTGTACAAATATGTCTAACAAAAAGAGGGCGAAAGAGATAAAAAATAGCTAAAATTAAAAATTGGAGAATGAAGGACCTTACTCGGTGCATCATACATAATGGAGGTGTCAAGTGAGGACACCAAGAGAACATAGAAGAATTAGTTTTATAAGGGTTTTAATTGGAGTACCAAGTATTCAAGTTAGTTTAGGAGGGCCTACCAACTGGAGAGAATATAGAAATCATGCAATATACATGTGCATTATAAGGTAGACATTGAGAGAGGCTCTTTAGCGGAATAAAATTGCTACATTTGTGGGGCCAATGTCATACAGAAGATTGAAAATATTGGCATCACTTGGCTTCACAAAATTATGTTTTCAATGTGATATGGAAAACATGATGGAAAATGGAGCCAAGTATTACTATACCTGTAGACAAATTAAAGGAAATATCCAAAATATTACCAACTACACGGGCATCAAGTTAATTTGCCATACCATAAAGCTCCAAAAACTATAACCATAAGTGAGCTTATGGGGTCAACCACAATTTATTAATCACAATAAAGCATGATCTTGTGTGATATTATCATTTAACTCCAAAAAAGTAAGATCATGTTTTATTGTTTTGCTCTAACATTTTTGAGATCTTCCTCTTCCTCTTTTGAAGTGTTCACCATCTAATTTTCTCACATTTCTTACTCGAGTTCCATTCGGCTGCCTACCAAAATGTATAACCACCTTATGAGTCTCTTATTTTGTCTTTTGTTGGTGTTGCATCAACTTTTTCTCTAATAACCTCATTATGGATCCAATTTTTCCTTATTTTGTCATTAGTTCACATCAACATCTTCATTTCTACCACTAGAATCTTCTTTAGAGATTGTCGGTTTATTGCTCACATGTCATTACCATGGAGAGTTGCTGATCTTATTGCTGCTTTTATAATATTTGCCTTTCAATTTTAGAATTATCCTATTGATATCATGGTACCTCAAGCACCTCTTCATTTTAGTCAAACTTGTATTTATCGAATGTAACATCTCTGAAGATCCATTAATCCTTTTGGATTTTTGACCCTCAGTTTTTGGACTTTGAATTGTCTTTTAGAGGATGCAATGCATACCATGAGACTATGAGAAAAGAAATATTGAAAGAAGGTTCATGTCAGCATCCAATACTGACAAATACTCAATTTATATCAAAGGGCATGATATGAAAAGATATTCTTTGGAGAATTGTAGAAAGAGGGGAGTGCCTCTTCATTACATCCAATCATGATAGAGTTCCAATACGTGTTTGTCTCACAAGGGGATAATTAATTTTCTTTTGGTACTTCTTTACTTTGGGAATGCATCAAATTACTAAGCACATTCAACATAAAGTCTCCTTATGCATATTTTTCATAGATAATATTATGTTGGTGGACGGGGTGGAGTATACAAAAAGTTTAGGTTAAAATTTGGTCTGTGCATCCTCAAGAAATATATAAAAACTTAGGGTTGGTTAAAGGAGATATGCATGTTTACCGTTAATTGAGATTGATTGGAACAGGGAGGTGCATGAGGTACTTTCTATGACAAAAATATACTGTGAAAACTGAAAGGCAAATATTATAAAAGCAGTGAGCTCAGCAATGCTTTGTACTTCAAAATATTGATTAGTCATCTCCATTGTTAATAGTAGAAATGAAGATGTTGAGGTAGATATATGACCATACGAGGAAAAATTAAATACATGATGATGCTATTAGAGAAAAAGTTGGTGTGACACCAATAAAAGATAAAATAAGAGGAACATACTTAAGGTTGTTTAGACATTTGGAGAGGTAACTATATGTAGCTCAAGTTAGAAATGAGGTGAAAAATTAGATGATGGATACTTTAAAAGGGATAGAGGAGGACCTCAAAAGTGTTGAAAGGAAATAAAAAAAATGTGATATTGCTTTTAGGAGCTAAATTATAACATGACATAAGTTAGATGACATTGTTGAGTGCCTACTTAGAGGCTTACTTTGGTTAAGTTATGGAGTAAATATTTGTTGGAGACAAAGTTGATCATCACAAGACTCTGAGGTCATGATCTATAAAAGATGACCCTGGTGCATGTTCTAGTGAGCAATGGAGAAAGTTGAGTAGCAAAGCCGTACAGAGGTGACTCCAAACTAGCGTAAGAACGATCTAGAACAAAACAATTGCTGATTACTTTGTAAGTTATGTTAACCCTTGTAAGTTTCCAGCTGCATACCACACAGGCTCCTCACTTGCACAGTGATGTGGACTTTGCATTGGTAGACTTGGAGAGACATGGCATATGGTGTCATAGTTTTTGGTTCCACATGTGCTAGAAATGGGTTCAGGAGTGGAAGCTTGTAGATTCACTTTGGTTACCTTCTAACACATTGATTTATGTACCTGAGATCTAATAATTAAAGTACAAAATGTGATCTTGTATGTGTCAAAGAAGGGCATTGTCGGTTTCGTGCTGCAAGTCTCTAAACAAGTAGAGAGAGTATGTTTTCCTGTAAGGGGCTATTCTCTGCAAGTTGCCGATGCAGGGGTTGCTGAACAATGGTTAACTTCTTGCACTAGAGGCTGTAATGTGATCTTGCTGAGAGGGATTAGATTTATCCCAAAATTTCTTCCTCCGAACGTTTGGTGTTCAATTGTGCAATTATGTTCAGTAGTTCACTTTCTGTAATTATGTCTGAATGGTTACATAATGTTGAAATCTTAATATGCCATGGATGTTTCTTACTTTATTCATTTCCAGATTTTTCAAGAAGAAATTTTTTTAACCATCTTTATGATTCATGTATAGATACTTTCTTATTGATAGTTTCATGATGCATCCAAGTTCATTTCTCAGTATCATTCCATAGTTAATTTGCATGCACGTCCAAATATCGGACCTGCTTACTTGCAGAACTGACATGAACTCTCCACATCATAGAATCAAAGACAACGGATAAGTCAAGCAGGAAGCATGGATATTGAAGCTCTAAGGGACAACTCTGACTCCGACAGAAACAATAACGATGAACCTCAATGTGTGAGTAGCAGAAGAATGATAATTTTGGAGAATTGAGTATTAATTAAATGATAGTGCTCCATAATTCACCATTCTCTGGAACTCTTATTATGGGCTTTCTCCCAAGGATTTGCTTAAGGCATGACTGACACGATATTCAATTAGGCAGCAAGGGGAAGTCTTTTTGAAAAAGGTTGGTGGAAAGGAAGAATCCTTAGAAGGAAGATGGTGAAAGAAGCTTCTTTTGTATGGTGTTATGTTTTTTTTTTTCAGTTTCATTTTTCAAGTTGCATTAGCTCATTGTACAGAAGTGTGCAGTTCTTCGGAGAAAATTGATCTGATGTTGTTACTGAAGGAATGAATCCTTTTCTCTATGCATACTTGCTTGTGTCTTACAGGTTGATAAGAAATTATTGTGAGTCTACCGTCCATCAACACATTGATCAGTAATATCAGAAATGTAAAGTTCTTCACAGGTGAATACCTTGACAGATTCACTGAGATTTTTCTCCCAGTTTTCTGCACCGTTTGCTGTCTATACTTTTCTAAGTGTCAATTTTAGCATTTATCCTTAAAGATTGCTCGGTTATAATTGAATTATGCATTTGTTTTTATACATGTTGACCACTCAGTCTATCAACAATGAGTTGTTGACTTGATGCTAAACTAGAACACCCATGGTTTAACAGAAGATGATCGGTTAGATACAAATGATGAAAGAGTGGTTGGGGTTTGATGTGTACTGAAGCCCAACTATTGAGGTTATTCTTATAATTTTTCCTTTTCCTGGGAACACCCTAGATATATTGTTTGGGTGTAGATCTCCTATTGTACGTTACTCATTGAAACATTCAAATTTTCTCTAAGGCACCTGTAGACATATAAGAACAAAGAACCTCCTCTCCGAACCATGTAGATCTTGTCTTGTGGTTTGTGTGTGTGCGTGTTTTAAATTTGAATTTTCCATTCTTTGTCCTTCGTTCCCAACAAGAATATCCAAGTTTTCAAATGAGCTAACATATATTTATGCTACAACAATGGAAGAGAAGGATCCACACTGAAGCACATGAAGTGTCTATGACTTGCTACACCATAGCAAGTTCTATAAACTTGGCAAAATGCATCAGTACCATTCATGTGCAGAGATGAGATTACAACCAACAAAGTCGTCCATGCAGTCCATAGAAAATGTAAAATAAATATGGCTTTCAAAAGAAGCATGCCAAACGAATGATTAAATGGATAAGGGTTGAAAATAGGAAAGAAAAGATTTCATTCATTATTCTTGATGAAAGAATGAAGTTCATCAGGCACACTGTACTGAAATGGTCTTTCAGTTGCGGTTGTTTTCTGGTTAGGATCTTCATAACAGCAACTAAAGAAGCTCATCTTATATGTCAGAAGAACCAGATTCCTTCCTTTCTTTTGAAACAAACAGCTGTCAAAGATGAAGGAAAGAAGCGTTACTTTTGGGGAGAGAGGGAGAGAAAGATGCTTCCCAAATCCCATGCTAGGACAAAAGTATACCGGGCTCAATAATGAACTAAACTAAAGAAACACTCAGATATCACCAAGCAATTAAAAGATAAGCAAAACCAAGAATCACATTACACAAAACATATTTGTTCATCCTTCCTTCAGACATAGGTAAAGCAATCCAACAAATGAACCCAAAGGATGCTAATTGAACCACAGAAACGCATAAACTGTAAGTGGTCCAGTCAAACCATACAGGCTTGGCTTTAATAACGATTAAAAACTGGCTAGCGGTTGCAAGATGAAGAAAAGGAAGTGAAACCATTTACGTTGCAAAAAGTTGCGGAATGACAAGTTGAAAATATCAGCAAAAAGAATAAACGACAAAAGGAACTAATCAAGAGTTAGGATTGGGAATAGAACATCAACCCCCTTACTGGTTCAACCCAGAAACCTGTTCAAGAAATAGATAAAATAGGAAACAGAGAAAGTATATTACTGCAGTCTTGAACTGAACGAAACCATATCTGAATATTCCAGGGTCATGTCCCTAGTTGTTACCAGCTTAAACTGTATTCGATGAAAATTCGCGAAACAGAAACCCACCTAGAAATTCAGTAAAGAGTCCTTATGGTACATCTCCTTATGAGAGTTCAGCAATTGCAATCAACAGCATAAGTTAACGAAGAAAATCTTCATAAATCCAAATAGTGTCCACTGGCCTCACTTCAAGACAGAAAAACAAGAGGCAGACGGGCAATAGCAGTAAACTCATAACAGAGAGAACAGAGAGACTAAACGTCCACCAAAAGATCCCCACAAAAGTTGGTATAAAACAACAGAGACTAGTATAGTTCACAAACGGTCCATCTAAGAATAAAACTGAGATCGACCTTCACCACAATCCATCCAAATTTAAGAAGACTAGGAAAAAAAGTGTGAACAACAAACCAGTTCATGCACTCCCCAATACTGACCTGCTCAAAAGTTCTATTTGGAGAAGAAGAAGATTTTCAGCACACAGAATTTGGTGGCAAAAAGAATCACGAATACGCCCTTAATTAGTTCATTCGGTGGGACAATTAATCAAGCGAAGGGCAAGCTGACGAAGAAAGCGTAAGAGTGCAATGCCTATGCAAGGCAGAGTCTACGGAGAAAACAAGCCACACGAGATGTGAACTTTTTATCACGGGTTGATTTATATAGGCCGAATTTTATACGATTCCAGACTCTTCTTACTTTTCAGAACACCTCCAGCTTTCGGCGTTTTCACATATGTTAATAAACAAATACACTTCTTTTCTTTCTTCCAATGATTTTAACATCATAAACGTTACAAATGAAAAAAGAGAGGTAGAAAGTGTCACACTCGCTTGGCTTGCGACCACGATTCAGCCCGAGCCGATGTCATGTGGTTTCTTATGTGGGCATGATCGTGAGCAACAGTCAAAAACAATACTAATTTAATTTAACTCAAGTGAAAATCACTAGAAATTAAATATTTAAGTTAGATATTTTACTTGAATTAAATGAAATTAGTATTGTTTTTAGCTTTTGCTCACAATCATGCCTGCTCGAGAAGCGACCACATGGCATCGGCTCGAACCAGGTTGTGGTCGACCCGAGCAGTGACAAAAATGGTGCCTAAAAGGATTAACTTGCAACTGATAATCTGTTACTCGAGAGTCTGACAAAACGTTCTCTGTATATATATAATATTAATGTGTCTCCAACTATATATGAGTTTTGCAGTGCTTCAAGCTGTTCATAGAAGCCAACTTAGTAATTCTCTTCCCAATTTCCTAATAAGCTACCTTACAAGTTGGATTAATTGCTAAGATAAAAGAGCACAGATATGCATATTTACGTTGGTAAGGATGCCATCAAGGGTGCACCTCATACTCCTGTACAAATCTGTTTGTGGTGCGCGTGGCGACTTCGTCTATGATCAACTAACCTGAGAGGTTTCTGACTTATTGGAAGCACCTATGCAAAAGCTTCTACTGTTCGAGAACAAGATGAACTTTGTTTCACAACATATATTGTTGTGTCGAACAGAAGCTTTTATTGTTCAAGAACGGCAATCAACATCAGACGGTGCCGTGAGAACGATCGCAACTTCTTAAAACCACTTTTCGTATGGGATTTCGATGACTTCATATACATAGAGGCAGCTTTCAAAATCAGAATTTGAGTGCACAAGTAATGCACTTGGGATATACCGACTGGTGAGTGCAATGGATAGACTTTTTGAGGTACAGTGAAATTATGAAAAGACAAGTGCTTACATATGAATTATATTTAGAACTGGCAGGCATTTAATGATCACTTCAGAACGTAGGGACGAAGTCGAAGACTGACTTTCGTTACGTCCAACGGCACATGAGGTGCACCGTTTACTCAAAATGAAAAGCCAACATATATAATAATTAATGCTGGAGGGGTCAATGTCAACCTGCTTCTTCAACCAAGACATGATCGGTTTAAAATTGGCTTAGTGATTTCAACAGCCAAAGATCAACCCACAAAAATCTCTTTAAATCTTTGTTACACAAACTCATTGTCCTCATTGAGCTTTCAGACTCTTCCTTAGATTTATAGGACATGATTGAGATTTGTTTGGATAAGTGTATGTCTTTATATATATATCGCGTTGGTCCTTTTTTATTAAGATGTGAAATGTTTTCCGATGTCAACACGTTTTCACGGCCCAATAATGTCATACAAACGTTGGAGCTACTTTCCGTATGAAAATCAGCTCCTCAAAGTTGGGGCCCAAACCTCAAGTGACAATCACGCCTAGATCCGATCCCTTTGTTTTCTGTATTTTAAGACAATAATTGATATGGATATAGGTTTGGTTTCAAGTTTTAACTACATCTGCGTACATTTAAGATACAATTAGAAATGGCTGGTTTCGGATAAACCTGCACAAGACATCGGTTCCCGTTTGCCTGAAAACATGAACTATAATATAAACTAACCTGATGTCGCCGGGTCCAGATTGTGGTTCATCTGCCTGTTCCCACCTCGGTCCCCGTTTGAGCCTCAACCAGATTAAAGTGGGAAAACTTAGTTTCAGCCGATTTCCAACCCAGTTAGATTCCGGTTCAAATTGTCATCCATCTATCTACTATGGCGTTATAATGGTATAAACTCTTGGCTTTGAGCTGATGAATGAGCACACAACTAAGGCATTGGTTAGGTTAAGTTAGGCCTAAGTTCATGATCTGTGTTTACCATGTGAAATCTTGTTTCGAGCATGTATAAGCGTCTGTATTTATCCAAGCACATGTGTATGTGTGTGCGTGCATGTGTGTTTGTAAGAAAAACAGTGACTGGGTATAGATGTAGTTGAAGGGTTAATAAAATAAATGCTGTAAAAAAGACTTTTAACTTATTGAGCTTAAAGTTTAAAGCTTATCCTCTTAATCGCCTTGATTTAGTACCTAAATCATAATAAAAAATATATATTATTAATATTCTACATTCAATTATAAATAACTTTCAACAGAGTTGTTGCCCTTTTTGTTTCTTTGGGAAAAAAATCGGCATTTTTCCTTTTATACAGGCTTCACACTTTCTGAAAGTGTCTTCCTCAAACTTTTACAGGAAGTCAAAGTTTGGATAATTTTCTCAACTTTTCGAGACTTATATGCCCTATGCGTTTATGTCATATATTTACATCAATATTAAAGACACAATCAATATAAGTAGAAGAACTTTCACTTTCATTGATATTTAGTTAGAACAATCCATGTTCTGCATCAAAATCCCTGGAGAAAAACACTCTTCTATGCTTTTCCACAGTCACTTTGCCAATAACAAACTTGATCTCAAAATCTTTCTTTACCAAGGCATGAACTGAAACCATATTGCACCTTATAGATAACACGATGAATACATCAGTTAATACAATCGGTATGCCTCGTACATAAATTCTAAATGACCAGATTCTAAGAATATTTGACAAAGTATTATTTCCTAAGTATATTTTATATTCTCCATATTTATATTCCTTTAGATCCATTGCTCTTTTTTTGCACTTTGTTTCTCATCGCTCTAGAGTCAATCTACCAACCAATCACCAGGTAGTCCATGTATAAGCATTCTCATATCACACAGATTATGTCCTGCTTCTTCAATTGTCCGTGTTATTGGTTGTTCCTACCATTTTTCTTGTTGTGACAATCCCTTTTTTAATATTCTATTTTTCCACAACTGAAACACTTGATCATGTTTCAAGCCTAGTCTAAAGGTAGTAGTGACCATGTTCCAGGATGGGAGAAGACTATTCAATATTATGGATATTTGTATCGTTTCTGAGATGACTGATTTAGCTACAACTAAATTTCTTTTCATTACCATAATATTGTTTACATGTTTCACTACATTATCTCCTCCTTTTATTTTATAGGAGTTATACATTTGTAGTAGTAATTGAACATGTAATTTAGGTGTAGTGTCATATTTAGCTATTATTGAGTCAAACAACTCTTTTGCGATCTCATATTTTTCGAAGACCCTAATAAGATCATCCTCTATATATGTTAACATGACTCTTCTTACTATCAAGTAATCTCTTAGAAATGTTTTATACATTTCTTTTTGTTGCTTTGTAGCATCAGGAGGTAGCGGACGTACTATTTACTTTAATACATTTCTTTTTGTTGCTTTGTAGCATCAAGATGTAGTGGACGTACTATTTCCTTTAATATATACTCTATACCTTAAGTGTAAAAGACAACAAGATTCTCCTCTTCTACGTTTGAAAATTTACACCGTTTAATTTTTCTGTTTTTGCCGGTTCATATACACATATTGTTGAATTCATTTTGACGTGTTTAACAAAATTAACAATTAAACGGTCTAGTAAGAAAATATTTACCAAACAACAAGCAACAGATAACAAATATTTAACTAACAGAATGTATAATATCCATCTACTAAATTGTAAATAACTCATGGTACTTAAAACTAGTTTTATACAAATTTTAAGTATCATTATTAAGTTTTTAATAACTTGATTCTATTATAGAATCAAACTGAGAACAAATCTATATTTTTACCTAAAAATTTCTGCCTCCAATAATTTCTCCAAACAATAAGGGTAAACTAGTAATTATATCATTCTGACCGGTTTTGTAATTTTTCAAAAAGATCATGAACTTGATATCTATTTTTTTTGTAAAAGTCATCACTAATTGGGGGTAAATCCATAATTTTGTGCCTCAATCCGAATTTGTAAATTTCCAAAAAGATAGGGGCAACCTTGTCTTTTAATACAATGGTAGAACTATGAACCTTTTATTTGATAAGGGCAGGAAGGTAATTCAACATCTAGGTATTCCATAATTTCTATAAACTACTAGAAGGCAAAACAATCTATTCACCTATTTGAGGGTAAAACTGTCTTTTTACTAAAAAATATCTCGATATTTTCATAATTTTATCCTATGATGACTCATAGTTTTTGAAACCGAACAAGAGAAAAACCGACTTTTTAGTTCATTGCTCGAGGCGGTTTCAAAAAAATGTGCTAGGGGCGATTTTGAAAAACTGGTGGGTAGTTTCGTAGGGGATATAAAAAGGGAGAAGAGAGAGAGCGAGAGGGAGAGCTATGTGGGAGGCTCCACCTCTCCTCCGCCTTACTTGGGTTCTCCCTTCGGTTGGCTTGGGTTTTTCTTATGGTTGGCCTGGATTTTTCTCTCCAATTGGCATGGGTTTTTTTCTTCGACTGACTTTAGTTCTCCCTGCAGCTGGCCTTGGGTTTTTCTTTTTGAGACTGACAACCTTGGTCTTGGTTTGGCCTTTGTTTCTCTTTTGCCGATTTATTGTATTTTTTTTCCTCGATTATCTAGCCAATTTGATTTTTTGGCTATCTCAGGTCACAAGCTTTGGTTTTCTGATAACCTTTTCTGACAAAAAAGAGGGTGTTCTCTTCCTCGGATTCCTCTTCTATGATTTTTTGTTTTCCTTGCCTTCGGGGTTCGTTGTGTCCCAATAGTAGTCTTTTGATGTTGCACAGCTGATGAAGCGAAAGTAAATTAAGAGTAGAAAATTTCATGTATGTGTTTACGATTTCGACACAGCCGGTTTCTCCAAAGAGGGTTTTTTCATTTTTTACTATGATTTTTCACCGTGTTTGTGAGTGTGTGCTGCTCTTAGCAGTGCCTGCTCCACCCTTTCGGATATCCAAGCGGGGCTTTTTGATTTCGAATCCCTTATCCGGTCGGTTACTGAGTTCATCCGTAATAGAACGGCTATTACGGATTAGCTCCGTAAATGCCTCCACAGGAAACGGCTAGATGGCCAATCTAGCCATTCCTGTGAAACTGCCGAGAATGGACATATCGGCTTTACACAGAGATCAGAAAAACAGAAACGCTAACGTTTCTGTTCCTGTTATAATAAAAACAGGTGAAGTTTGATAGCTCAACAAATGACAGTATCCTCTATTTTGGAATTCAACACAAGTAGCATTTTCACCACCATCGCCATCCATTTGTGGAAGGAAGTCGTAGAAAAAGCCCAATGTGCATGTTGTGCATTCATTTTTGTTATATAACATAGGACCCTGTCCCTCATACAAATGGATGTGAAAAATCACGTATGCATTTTATTTCAAAATGAAACGCTCTACTTTGAAGTTTCAGAATCGTTGGATGAAACCCTATCGAGTTCAAGGTTAGCACTAACTTAGAACAACTAGTCGTCCTTCAACATGGGACAAGAAGAAACGCACGCCCTCACTTGCGCCTCGACCGCCAACTACCTGGTTATATGTAGATAGATGACACATAGTCCTTCAACTTGGACCAAGAAGAAAGGAAGGAAGAAAAAAAAGAAAGAAAGCAAGAAAGTAATGAAAAAAGACATAAAGAAAGCAAGCAAAGGAAGGAAAGGAAGAAGGTAAAGGAATGAATAACTTAATGAAGGAACAAAGGAAGAGAGAGAGACACATGAAAAAAAGAAAGAAAAAGGAAAGAAGGAAAAAAGCAATGAAAAAAAAAAGAAAGAAAGAAAGAAATGCAGCAAGAAAAAAGCGAAGCAAGAAAGGAATGAAGAAAAACAAAAGGAAGCAAGCAAGAAATAAAGGAATCAAGAAAAAAAGAAAGAAAGAAATAAAAAAGGAAAAGAAGGAAGGAAGCAAGAACAAAAAAGAGGAAGCAAGCAAAAGAAGAAAGAAAAAAAGAAAGAAGGAGAAGGAATCAATCTACAAACAGAAGCTGGATAGAGAGACAAAACAGAGAGAGGTTGTTGCTTAAGCACTATGCACACTAGCATTTTGACCACCACCACCATCCATTTGTGGAAGTTGTAAAATGGGTGAACTGTTAGAATTGATTTATAAAAGGAGCCCTGTAGACACAAACAAACACACCCCATGCATACAATAATAGTGCTGAATCAGGAACATTGTTTGTATCTGTTATGTTATCAATACAGAACTGCAACGTCCAATACCATGAAGAACAACATGAAGGGAGCCCCAGGGAGAAAACTCATGGTCAACAGCATGAAGGCTTTCATCAGACCAATAGCCAGCCAGTTCCGCATATTTTCATGCTTGATCCGTGACAATGTTGCAAGCTGTCAAAATTTTAAGTGTTATTAGCAGTATAAAGATTTTGATGTGTTATTAGCATTATAGCCTCATTTTAAAAATATAGACAACTCACCTGGGCCACAAATTCTTGTCCTCGCTGTCTACTCGGATCTAGCCCTTTGATGGCTACTGATTGGCCGCTTCTTAGGACACCATAGTATACCCCTAGGTGTGAACCCTCAGCCATTCGGGCAAGACGACCGAAGTTTTTTCTTGTAACTTCCCTCAATTCCACTGAAATTGCAGTAGATTCGATGGGCTGATATTCATTACTCTACCTCTGCTACAGATGTTCATTACTCTAGTCTCTACCTCTGCTACAGATATTGTAACTATGGGAGGACAAAGGTCATAATTGCCTGCATTTCAGTTTAGTTCGTTTCTCAGTTCCAGGTGTAGATAAAGTTAGCATCCTCGCAACCAACTGGACTTCAAATATAATAGTTGATAATTTGACATTTTAAGGATGCAGTTTACATGAAAAAAATCCTAGTGTTTTATCAAAGTTGTGTATGAGCAAGACTGAGGATAGCATAAGTGACACATCAACTGGGCCATATGCACAAGTTTGAAGAATTTTGGAACAAACTCTAATTATCCAACAATAATGAAGCATGAAAGAAATAACAGAATATCGAAATCCTTAAATGACTACACACCCAAAGGTCGCATTTAAGTAAATGTAGCCAGAGTAAGAATCTGTAACTAAGAAATTTGCAGCACAGTAAATTAGCCACAAGCATAATAAAAGCTGTCATTAGCAATAAACAGAACAATATCTGTAGCAGAGGTAGAGTAATGAATATATACTAATAACAACCATAATTACAATAAAAAATTCCATTCAGATCAGGAAAAAGGAAATGAAGGTTGCGCTTCTAGGATTTCCTATTGTGATCACCGCAATGTATAGCAGCAGAACCGACGAGGAGGGAAGGCAAGTCACCTGATTGCGACTTCAAAAGGTGAGTTGCCTGGTTACGATTTCAAACCGCATAGGAGACGACGAAGCAGCAGAAGGGAAGAACAAGGAACGGGGTCAGGTGCGGACCTTGCGGACGAAGTCGAGAAAGGGCTGCACCTCCGTCTCGATAGTGTGGCGGAAGTTGCGGAGGAGGTCGAAGATGAATAGCATGCAGAAGAGGCCGTTCTCCTCGTTGCCTAGCGTGAGTACTTGCTTGGCGACCTTGAGGAGGCAGACGGTTGTTGGGCACCTAGTGCCCGGAGCGATCGCTGAATTGTGGCTTCGTCAACTGCATCAGCATTTTCAGAACATCTCGAAGCTAACCCGCACCTCCATCCCCCTCGTCTGCATCGCTGCACGCAACCAAAAACCAGTGGGTTAGAAGGAAATCTAGATATCTCTGTATCTAAGCGAGAGGAATGAAATGAGAGAGAGAGAGAGAGGAAGAGAGTGCGGATTTCTTACTCATCGATGCCGCTAAGTTTTAGACGGACTCACGGTAGAGTTGCAGAGGATCCAGCGAATTCCAAGACCAACTTTTAAAGGGTTGGACGCTCGTAAAAGTTCCGTTTCAGAGAGAGAGAGGCAACTTTTAGGAAGGTTGAGGCTCCCGCTTATAGAGAGAGATTGCGAGTGCTCCCGCTCTTTATTTTGGAAACGTTACAGGGTTTGTTCGTTAGACGTTGTCAAAGGGTGTCAACGGTCGAACTTAAACAAATCGCCAGAGATTTTGCGAGATTGAGATTGGAAATGTCAAAGCCGACCCCTCTCAAGAGGGACACCGAAAACTTTCCTTCATTTTACACAACAGGTTCAAACTTAAACTAGAGTAGGATTGAAATATTCACTTCGTTCCTCCTACAGTAAGTGGGTTCCGCTAAGGATCCTTGTAACTAACCCACTTAATTTTGGAAGACGGTTGATTTTGGTTCCAAAAGAGTCTCCAAACATTACAATGGACAAGCTAAGAGTGTCAAAATTGCTCTGCATTGTCTTCTCTTGTCGTTGTATCTGAAGTTCGCAACTCTTTTATTGATGTGAATCCTGTTATGTTGAATTCGAAGACTTCTTTGGTGCCAATAGAATTTGGGGCTTCCCAATTGTGGTTGTTGAATCCCAAGTGAAACAAAGAGGTGCTTTCAGGCATATATAGCAAAATCAAGTAAGAAAAATAGCTGTCATGTGTTGTATACATCGAAAAAAACCCACCATGACAGAAAACCAAAGCATAGCAGAATTTAGTTTACCAAATACCTTGGCATCCAAGAGATCTCAGAATGGATAAAAACAGTGGCGGATCTACATTGAGCCGAGGTGAGGGGCGTTTTCCCTACTCAAAATTTTGGAAATCAACTTAAAGTCTGTGAAATTCATGTGATATAATACATAGTTCACCCCACACGAAACCATTCAAGGGGCTATTTGCCCCACCCAAAAGAGTTTCTAGATCCACCATTGGATAAAAATATAGAATTGAATCCATTTAGTGACTGGAGACGACCGATCATAAGTATTCAAAAAGAACCATTTTGGATAAGTACAACCACATCGGCCAGGACGTATTCTTGCAGACTAACACACTAAGCATCACCATCTTAACAATCAGTCGCGTGCTGCTTAGAACTTTTGAAATGCAATTATAGTTGAAAACCTTTGATCGTTTCAGCAAACGCATGATAAAATCTAGTAAACAAATTTAAATGATTTGGGTTGATGAATCATGTTTACGCAAAAGCACTTGCCTGACATGTCTACCGCAATGCATGAACCTGTTATGGTGGCATGATTAGGCTCTTACAAGACAACCTAGCACCTACTTTTTTGTTTTGGTTACAAAGCGCACTTACACATTCACCTCCCTGACATTCAAACTTCCCACCAGCAGCAAGAACGTCCAACCAGTTGAGCTCTGGGTGCACTTAGCATCTACTTTTACATATATAGTTTTGAGCCCACTCTCTTTGTATACTTCTGTTATGTTTCTCAATTGAGTTGTAAGCAAGATCAATGATTTCTCACATCGTTCCATAAGAAACAACTGATAATGACCCACTTGCAAATGCAATTGAAGGTTCTTCCTTGCATTTGTTTTGTGTACTAAGATGTATTTTGTTGTCCAGAAAACTATTATTTCGATATTTTAGCATTCAAACGATCAAGTCATTATACGATTACGCATAGAGAAAGCATCCCAAAATTAATAGCCAAACAAGTTTGAGTTATATCCAGGCTATACCACCTGATGAGTGTGCCGCTGTAACATGACTTTTTAGGTGTCCATGCTCACCGTTGAACCTTTTGCATCCGCTTGTGAAACCTGCCACAAGGAAGCTCCATAGTGGCACGCCTCAGCACTTGATGTGTTTGCAAGGGAATCATGTGTTCAACACAGCATACAATGGGACACATCACGCAATCTTCAAAACTTCGTGTCATGTAATTTCTGGCGACCGCCTTGGTGTCATGTAATGTTTACGTGCTCGTTGATGCTCATCATCTATCTAATGGTCCATCTAACACGCATCATTCATGATTTTAGGCATTTCACCATAAATTTTTTTGCATCACAAAAAAAATTCCTTTTACAGGGAGCTCACTCGAACTCTTGAATTGTTATCTTGGAGCTCAACCTCTTACAAGTGTATTCGAACTTTATTTTATTAAATTAAAATTACAAGTATGATTCAGATAATGCAGTTGGAAGGCAAGAAGTATGGCTAGGATAATTATGCATGTGATTCTCATTATTATTTTGTCCATTATTTCCCCAAGATTTCTCTGAAGAAAGAAAATTTTCCCATTTAATAGGGATTCCACCTTATTGGAGAAATTCCCGAGCATGATATTTAAATCCAACCTTCAAGCATCAACGACCCATGAATCAATTTCTCCATGGCCATCATGTATACTAGCAACTAGTAGCCACTATACATAGTCACAACCACAAACAGGATGATGTTTGCTTGCCGTCAGTCTTATCTACTACTGCCAAATCCGCGACCCATAACTTGCATAACATTCCAGGCTTCCTTGCACACGATCTACCAAAGTTTGTACTCATAAGCGTCTGCAACATTATTCTCTGGAAAAAAGGAGGAAATTATAGATGTAGAATCATAACGTAAAATTTCAAGAAATGAGCAACTGTGGGAAAACCAAAAGCAACCCAAAATCAAGCATTTTCCCAAAAATAAATTAAACAAAAATGTCCATCTACCATTAAGCTAGTTATCAAGAACACTGCGTGCACAAAACTGAATAAATGACCTAAAATTGTGGTCCTTTCACCAATGTGCAATATGTTTCAGGTCAAAAAGGTTTCTTCCATGGCAAAGAAATTCAAAACATAACTATCAAGAGTCATTATTATTTAGAAAAGCATACAGATACAATCATCAACAAGCTCAATTACAAGTTGGTTTAACAGCAGCAAACAAGCTGGCTGCAGACAGAGGTAGAACAGGAATTCATGGCGTTGGAGCCTCAAGAACTCCCTTAGACTGCTTTTTGAAGTGCCGCAAGCTTGTTTACCACGAGACTTATCTTCTGTCGGTACTTGGCATGAAACTGGATCACTTCTCAAAATGGGTGAAGTGATAGAATTGAGTTTTTATAGTTAAGGATAGATAAGTCAAACATACAGAAATGGTATAAGAACGCTCTAAAGGCACACAGTTTATCTTAATGAGGTTGTAAAAGTCTGCTACTTTTCCCAGGAGAATGTCAAAGAAAGTTCACTTAAAAGTTAAGCCAGAATTCACAAAGAATAAGTGATTTCTTAGCTTTCATAAAATTATTCAATTCAATTATAACCACTATACACACATAAACAAAGACACCCCATGCATAAAATAATAGTGCTGAATCATGAACATCGTTTGTATTTGTTATGTTACCAATACAGAACTGCGACGTCCAATACCATGAAGAACATCACAAAGAGAGCGCAGGGCACAAACTCATAGGCAAGAGCATGAAGGCTTTTATCGACACAATAGCCAGCCAATTCCACTATATTTTCATGCTTGATCTGCGACAATGCTGCAAGCTGTCAACAAGCACCATAAAAATTTTATGTTATTAGCATTTAAAGATTTTGATGTGTTATTATATGATAGCCTAACCCAGCCATCTAAACATACAGGCAACTCACCTAGGACACCATAGTATACCCCTAGGTCTGAACCCTCAGCGATTCGAGAACTATGACCAAAGTTTTTTGCAACTTTCCTCAACTCCACTGAAATTGCAGTAGATTCGATGGGCTGAACCCCAAAAGGTGGTGGAAGTCTAGGAACTAGGTCAAAAGTGAGTCTAATATGCTTGTAATATATCATATCCTCGCAAGTTTCAACCATCTAACAAAAAATAGATGGTTGAAATTTAAAAGCAAAATTCATAATGTACTTTTTTTATATATAAAAATTTATATTCAAATGATTGAAACTTACAAGATGGACAAACATGTTACACTCTTCTTACTCTCTCTATATATAGATAGAGAGAGAAAGGAAGGACATTTTAAATATGTAATATCTTCGGTGAACAATTTTACATAAACGCTTTTACCATATGACCTTTAAAATCAATAATGAAGATTTGAATTAATTATAGTTAAAAATTAATTCAAATCTCCAGAATCTCAAAAATCGAATTATGAAGATACTTATATAAGATTATGTATCAAAAGACATAATCCATGTGTACATTCATTCATACTTAGATCTACTTAAACATTTTCATCATTAGATCGATATCATTGAGATTTAAATTTAAATGTAATTAATATACTAAGTACATTAAATGCAAAGTACAAAAAAATACAATGATATTTTCTATTTTTTAAATTAAAATCTTCATTACGTTGATCAAACAGTACAAATGTGTATGTGTATATATATGTATGTATATGTGTATATATATATATATATATATATGTGTGTGTGTATGTATTTGTACATATATGTATGTATGTATATATATTAAGAATTTTTTTTAGTGTATTTGAGAATAGATGGGTCTACACATATACCAATCCCCCCCCCCCTCTCTCTCTCTCTCTCTCTCTCTCTCTCTCTCTATATATATATATATATATATATATATATATATAAGAAAAAATGTTTCGAGAAAGGTCAAAGCGTTGGGTTCGTGTGAACCTTTTGGCCGTCACCCCTAGTGACTCAGCCTATCAACCCAATCCGTAGCATACTTTCAGCTTCATGTGCCACCGTCCGATTAGATGTCCTTGCTTTTACCAGTTAATTTGTTAAACTTAGTTTTCTCTCCGTGTTGGGAGAGTTATGTGCTTCATGGTCTGCAAGCAAAACGAACTCGGCTCCAATTAGGCATTGTTCTCAATGTTTCAGTACATGCAGTATTGCATACAGGCAATACCTCCAAGAGACGCTGCATCTCCAACATATTTTTTAAAGAACGAGGAGGAAATTGAGGACAAAGTGATAAACAGATTTGGACGACCAGGTTTGGCGTAAGAAAAACATTTTCGGTAGTATTGTAAGATTTTCATTAGCATTAACAGACAATAAGAATGATGTTCATTAAATAAGAATGTTTTGAATTATGTCAACTACTAAAAGAATGCCAACTATGCATTATCTTTTCAATTAATCACTTTATAATTACTACCAAATAGCTAGTTAAAGATACAACCATAAAGTAGATGGAAGACATTTGCAATAAATGTGATTTAACACATGCACCTATACACCATATGATCTTTCTCCACAATATAGCGTGACAGACAGGAACTAAAGTTTGTAGATTTTGCAGTCAATCTGCATTGAAGGGATGGAACAAGGATGTGGGTATTTCGTAAAAGAATTCTTTCTCCGGCTACATTTGAGTAGAACATATCCGAAACAGTCGGCACAAATACATTGCTTCGGGTACAAATATAATAATCCAAGGCCTTCTCAAACTGTGTGTTTCCCGAATAAAGTGTCTGTTTCTCTTCATTGAAAGGCATGCTGTACTCCTGTTCACGAAAACCATTAACAGAAACACTATTTCAATATGGTTGATTCAAAATTTCTAAACCAAGAGCATAGTTAGGAATACGACTGACCACAATGTGCTATATTTACAAGTACAGGAAATGCCTATAGATTAACTTGATGGATCGGTGTAGCATCTCGGGCAAAATAAGTTCAGAAAAATACTGACCCAAGCAGACGCCATACTTAACACCACAAATGCTAAAACACAGGTTATAAGGGAACTTTTGAACAAGGAATTTTAACACATGCCTTTGAAGGTATAGCTAAAGAAATAGTTCGGCTACAAGGTTAGATCCTCACACGTAAACCAAGTGCCTGTTAGGCAGTTTCTGTGATAAAATAGATGGGATCTCGAAACACACAAGGATGAATGTGGTTTACCATCCACTTAGATGCTCTAATGGTGCAGTGGCTTCAAACATTTATGCCATTTAATACATTTCGAGGATCCTTTACTATATCTTCAATACTCTGGTGATATGAGAGACATCAAATTTGCCGGTTAGCATGTTTCTCTTTTTCTTTTATTATTTATTACTAATAAGCATATAATTCTCAAACGCAAAGTGCTGATTGAGGTGAGCTGCTGTGCTGTCATGTACATTCTGAAACTCAAACTAACCTTAACACGTGTTGATTAAACAGGTACTGATATGGACATGAAGGTCCTAAGAATTCTATATATTATAAACCACATTAGGACAAATCAACCATTAAATTGAAATTATGAGCATGAATTCAATTGTCGCTAAATGGGAAAGCAACTAAGAGTAGACACAAGTACAGATCAACTAAGTAGATCGATTTCCAATCTTCGAAATTCAACTATAAGTCTCATGGTGGTAATATCTTGATCTAGACTGCAAAAAACAAGTATTTGTTGCATGAATCACGAATAAAACAGGAAACAACCTGTTCACAACCCTTGGTTTATTACGTGCATCATACCCTGATATCCTTTTATTCATTTTATCAAGAGTAAGACCACAGAAGAAATAACCCTTGGTTTTCAATTTCAAAAAGATAATATCGGACGAAGAATGTAATCTAGTGTACTTATAAAGTTAGTTCTGATTTTGTACCTTCGTATGGACATTTCTGAACATGTCAGTCAAGGGTTCTAGATTGTTGTTCACTCGAGATTGTGTCAGATACAGTGCAGTATCAGATTCAAATCCAAAGTCTAGCAAAAACCTTCCAACCCCTGAGATATCGACACATTTTCTGCTTTTTGGAAGATCAGGCACCTCACTGCTAGAGTTGCAATCGTTAGGGAGTATACCATCTACTAACAAGTCAAGGCATATGAAATGTCCACCAGCATTTTCACCAGCTTCTCTCATTCGACTAACAATGTGATCTCCAAGTCTAGTGAGAGAGGGATGAAAATTCAGGGCCTTGAACATGACATGGCACCTAAGCGCCTCAAGTTCAGGAGGCAGTTTCTCCTTCACCTCATCTTTACTGAAGAAAAAGCTCCCAAGAATGACCACAGTGTTTCTCTTGAAAATAGGCCGTATGTGCTCCTCAACAAAACTTGGTGTGGCATCATATGGAACACTGACCACTACTGGAGAAGCAGAATTCAACTCATCAGGAAGACGACCAACCACACGCAGAATATCTTGCAGGCTCTTGATGAAGTCGGTAACATGATAAATATTATCAAACTGCCTGTTCATCAAAACAGGACTCAAGCAGTTTAACGTGACAAACATTGACGAGAAACAAAATCAACAGAAACCATCAATTTCAGATGGACATCCAGAAGAAAATTGTGTTTCCGTCTTCCATTCACCAATAAATCACCTGTAACACTAGGCCTCAAAACCATACAGAAAAGAGACAGCACATAAAGGAGGAAAGGACTCAAAATGGAAAAGCAAAGTTCTTCTAGGGTGGAATGGTGTATGGAAGAGCGAACAGGCCAGAAGTCTGATCAAGGGCATCTATACTCATCACATGGATACAACTCTAATGTCAATTTAGATGCTTGTTAAAACTAGCTGCACGTTTGGCCCATCTAATGCCAACCACACTAAATACCAGTCAATGAGCTATAAGCCCAAAGGACAAATTTCAAATGACTTAGGGGTTTCAATCCTAATCTTACAAGTGGGGGTTTCAATGCCACGGGAGTGCATCACGTAGAAGTCCGCCCAACCTCGGCTTGATTATCAAAAAAGAAAAAACTGAAAGAGACACCAGAAAAGATTCACTTCAGTTCAGGCAACAAGAAGACAGAAACAGCGATATTGGAGAAGATGATTGGGAAGAGTTTGCTCCTCAAAGTAGGAAAACATGATGGAGGTTCATAACCTGGTCTATCAGGAACAAAAGAAAGGCAGGACTATCATTTTCAGGATAGTCATATCACAACCATCTAATGGCTTACAGAGAACTTAACCAAATGAAAAATCAGAAACAAACAAGATCGCTGGTTGATGAACCATCTTAGTACCACAAGTAAGATTATCACTTTGTGCCACTCTGATAAACACACATCAACTAGTGGATCTGTTACAGAAACGCTTTCTGCATAAATTCCACAAAAAGCATGGACCTATTAGAGACAGATCCTCAAGAAACTCACCATCCAAAATATGATATGTGGATAGACTAGTCATATAATAAGTTCAATATGCTTACTAACATAGTCAAGACTAAGAGAACATAAATCATCACCATGAGAGTTTCACTATAAGGCGAGAATGCAGAGATAGTTGGACACTTTGTATCAATCTAATCAAGTAGATTTCATCTTTCTAATGTTGCGCCAAGAATATAGGAACGCTGAGATTCAGGTACATTTTGATAAATTTGCTACTGCAGATGATCAGAAAGTCAGATTTTCGTTTCCAGACATAGTAGGATCTTCCAAGGCTGCACATAGGGATGCTATTTTTCCAGAAGCTACCAGATATCTCATGGAATGTTCAGCTCAAGGTTAATAAACAATGTTGGCTCTGCCACATAAAGGAGGTTCACAAAGAGTGAGTTGGGGGTGATCATAAGAAACTATACTTTCCAGTATCTTCACTAAGGCTTCCATGAATCAGTACCATAACTCTCCATTTGAGTCCACACCATGTGAATTTTGGAGCCAGCCTCTCCATATCAATCAGCCAACAGGATTGGATCCACTCTCAGAGCATATATACTGTTTCATGAAAGTAGGCCACCACCCTTTATATCTCATGGGCTGGCTATTTTCATTAAAATCCCCAACTAAGAGCCAGGGATGTCCTTGAAATTGTGAATGACTATATTTATAGCGAACACAAGCCTCTTGAATGGACTCCTTTATCCATCTCTGACTTCTGTTCTTTGTGTGCTGTTTGTAAGGGGTTTAACCCAGCCTTATTATAGACAAAGAGAAAACAAGTATAATCAAGAATACGTGGTTTTTGCATATTTCAAGACAACTGCCAGGTAATCCATCCAATATTTCATATTTTCAACAAAAGTAATGTTGATACTCACCCATTTGGTTCATTATCACTATCCTTGATGGTTGGTAACAACAATGTTGCTCCTAAGTACTTTGCAATCACCACAGCATCTGCCATCTACCATGTACAGAAAAATGATGGTCAAACAGCTTAGGCAAAAAAATATATTCTTGAACATGGCCTACTCAATGAATATTAAAGCTACAAATGACAGAATGTCCACAGGCTTATTTGCACCATGTAGGTAATGTTTATGTCAGTACTGGAAAAACACAAAGGCATTTTCAGTGTTACATCTCAATCAAGGTCTTAGTGGCACTTCAAAATATACCACAGAACATCAAACATATGACATCATGTGAGAGATGCATGCTTTGTCCTGAAAAGACAGCATAACAGTAAGATAAGACGTTGGCGGACGACTGAATCAAATGAGAAACAGTTTGTAGATAAAACCAGTCAACAATATGTTTAATACCATAAGCTGATGATTTGACATATTTCATCAATGAAATTTGATAAATAGACTACTCATTGATGTTGCAAATATTGTAGGAGACACCATATCATGCAGGGTACCACGATGCATATATCAATACATATACTGTGATACCGTGTGATGCTCTATTTCTTCATATAATAAAGAAAAATTAATTTAAAAATTAAAAAAAAAATTATAGAAATCAATGGGTGAGAACAATACATGTAGCTAGATCACACGAGCTAGGTGCTAAGGCCAAACAAAAGGAATAGTATTATGTGATACAATATGATATTTGCAACATTGCTATGGTACACACATACGGTTTCATCAAAAATATTGTTGAAGTCTTACAGAAAAGGAAAAAAAGCACATGTTTTATACTAGGATTGGGAAATTTACCTGGATGTGATGGTAATGTGGGCCATTTGAAAGTACAACACCAATATATCCCCGTGGTCTCTCTTTCAGAACTGTAGACAGGAAATTTAGAATGAAGATTCCGATATACTAAATCAAAAATCAATTTCTCAATCCTGAATGCCTACCAGAATGTCAAATTTTCTCTTTTTCCAGTGAACACTAACATCCTCAATTGCTCAGTCCCACAATCTTGTGAATGCGGGTAATGGTTTCATGTCCCCAAACGCAATATATGAAAACAAAAGTTGAGTCACTCTAGCCCATTTACTTAGTTGGCTTTGATCTTGTACAATTATTGTTAAAACACCAAAGTATAGCTTCTACTACACGAACTAATAATTCGGTCTCTTGCCATCATAGCAAGAACCATGGCAGAGATGATGCCAGACCTATCTTCCTATAAAGTCCAAAACGAAAGGCAACGTGAAGAGGGAAATGAAACTTCAAACCTCTAAGGTAAAGTTTGAGGTAATGCATGTAGTGGGATATCCTGTTCATTGTCCTCTTGAAATCACAAAACCAATTACAAAAAAGGTTAAGAAACCAAACAAAATCAACATACTTTCTTACTCTTATCCTCAGAGGTGGCTCATGGGTAAAGCCACTAAGGCAACCGCCTTAGGCCCCTCAATTAAACTCATTGTAGTATCATTTTTGGAGGCCCCACAAACTGTTATTCTTATAATAACATATAACTTGTTAGGCACCAAATTTAGTCACATGTGGCATCAAATTTTTGCTTTAGGTCTCAACTTGCTTTGAGCCACCCCTGCTTATCCTAAAGCTACTCCTTAAATCAATATAATAGGGGAAGTTCCACCCTGAGCGTGTTACTTATCCTAAAAATATAGGTAAACGGTAGAATTCATGAAATTGAAAGGCAGACTCAAACACCTTGTGGAAACAGGGAAAGCACCACTATGCCCTAATGCAGCGGAAACAAAAAAGCATATGATTCCCGCACAAGAATTGAGTTACAAAGCTAAGAAAAGCAAAATAAATAATTCCGCCTCTATCAAAACCTCAAAATCAAATTACCCATCAAACGCTTCTCCCAGCAAGGCTGAAGCAAGGGTCCAGGCTGTCCCCACAATCGGAGCTGCGTCTCCGCTGCCATCTTACTAAGCACAACACCCTCGCCCACCACATCGTTTACGTCGATACTCTTCTCCTTTAACATTTAATGAGAGAAAGAAAATGGGTGATCAGGCAGTCAGCAGAAAAAGAAAAACGGGTGATCATACGCAAACGCCGCCATCACTTGCGCACAGGCGCGAGCGTTTGTGTGTGTGTGAAGGGGGAGAGAGAGAGAGAGAGAGAGAGAGAGAGAGAGAGAGAGAGAGAGAGAGAGAGAGAGAGAGAGAGAGAGAGAGAGAGAGAGAGAGAGAGAGTACGGAGAGAGTGTCGGGATCAAAGAGTGGCCTGTTGGTGCTCAAATTGAAGAGAAGGATTATAATTCCGAAGAAGAGGAATCCAAGTACGATTTGCTTCGCGTCTTTCATCATTGGTCATGCCATCGGATGAGCAGAGAGACACCACCAACCAAGAGCTTCGCCTGGCCTTGGTGGGTGAATGAGAGAGAAAGTCCGGCGGAGTCTCGTGACTTTCGTTGCGAGGATTGAGATGTCGCGTGCCGCGGCTGCCTGTCGCTAATTCGGTTCTGCTTCGGGTCAAGATGTTTCAAATGTTCATAATGTCGGGATCTTGTGGACCTTAGATCGAGCCGATTACCAAACCATAAAACCTAAACAAACCAAACCATCGCTTCACAGTTTTCACACCTAGCTCCTTTAAAAATCATCCAATTTTGTCCTGATGATGATATAATAATAATAGTAATAATAACAATGCGTTTGCATAAGGAATGGTCTCAAGTTTGCATAAAAACAACGTTTCAAAATGAGCTAAATTAATAGTCAAGTCTTTAATATGGGTATTCATTCTCTCGACTGAGGTTTTAAATTTTAGAATTAGCCCTTGAATATAAATTACTAAATTAATGCACGTCTTTTCATAAATGTTTCCTTCATGAAGATCAACTGGGTTTTTTTTCTTTTTGTTTACAACAAGGAGGAAGAAGCCAGGTATGCATGCCCCGGGTATCGAACTGACGACTTGATTGTCTTTTTTCCTTTTATGGATACATCTACGAGGATGCATGAGGGCATACAACCGTCTAGTGCTGTGTCCTCTGGTCTTAAGGATGGAGAAAGAAAAGCTGTCTGTCGACCAATGTTAAGCGCAATAGGGTTCTGTGAAAAGAGAAATTCATGCAGAACTTCTAGGATAAGCTTCCTACGTCGTTCTCTCAATTCGCTGGTCGAATGTTCTATTTAGTTAGTCATAATACATGCAAACGCACACACACACGTCTTTCATAGATGCAGTCAGTGTAACTGTGGCCTGCTTGCCCTACCCGGAAGAAGTTCCGGTCAATTCCTCCGGGATCTGCTCAGAATTGAACCTCATCCAATGGAGAAATCAATGGTGTAAACTATTTATGGCAGTACATGATCATATGGTACAATTGTCTATCCAAAGACAAGAACCTGGCTGGCATATAATAATAATTTTGGTAATAAGGTTCATTAGGTCAAATAAAGTAACACTAAAATAAAACCATGTTACAGAACAGTAAAGATTTTATTTTTCCCTTCCATATAAGAAGAGATTTATCATTATCCACCACCATTGCTCTCCAAGCGGATAAGATTTCCACATGAATCGATCATCCTTATTGAACTATAATTCTTAATCATAACCAAGCATTTTTGCACTATATATGCACCTTAGAAATCTCCATACTACTACGTACCACTCTCGATTTTTCTCTGCCACCTTAAGAAGCAATGGCTAGAGGCTCGTTGTTGTTAGTCCTTGCCATCTTCTGGTGCTTCTTGTCTTCCTCCTCCTCCTTTTCTTCAATGGTCCATGGATCCTTGTACTCGGCCAGTATCAAACATGGCGAGTCATCATCTTCACCGTCGTCGTCATGGAAGGATCTTCAAGACCTTACGATTGTATGCAATGAATCGAGATTCTTGGACTTGGGCTTGGATATGAACAGCCTCCCCTTCTGCGACAAGTCGCTGCCGTTCCCGATTCGAGCCAAGGACTTGGTTGACCGGATGACCTTGGATGAGAAGGTGGCTCAGCTGGGTAACACTGCTGCAGGAGTAGAGAGGCTTGGTCTGCCCAGGTATGAGTGGTGGTCCGAGGCCTTGCATGGTGTGTCCAATGTGGGGCCGGGGACGTGGTTTGACAATCGAACGGTTGCCGGAGCTACTAGCTTCCCTAACGTCATCCTCACCGCTGCTTCCTTCAATGAAACCTTGTGGAAAACCATTGGTCAAGTATGTAATTCATATAGAAAATTCACTTCTGCTTTCAAAATTGAAGATCTTGACTAGCAAATGACGTGAGGGAATCTCTTGTAGCTATTCTAGTACATAAACATATTTACTTACATACTACATTAATATATTTACAAATGATTAAGATTTTAAAACAATGTGTATATGTGAGTACCTGGTCTTCGTCGTGTGTATATATGTGTGTGCACGCACTATATATATATCACCCTTATTGATAACTTGAGTTTTCTTCTTTGTTTTCCAATTTTCCCATTGCAGGCAGTTTCCACCGAGGCTAGAGCCATGAACAATGTTGGTATTGCTGGGCTGACCTTCTGGAGCCCAAACATTAATGTGGTCAGAGATCCTAGATGGGGAAGGACTCTTGAGACACCAGGAGAAGACCCATTCGTCGTTGGTCGATACGCCGTCAACTATGTGAGAGGTTTACAGGATGTTGAGGGATCAGTAGAACCGAAGGATCTCAACTCTAGGCCACTCAAAGTTGCAGCCTGCTGCAAACACTACGCAGCATATGATCTTGATAACTGGTTGAACATTGATCGCCTGCACTTTGATGCTAGGGTAATAATGACAAGACCTTATCTTTTTAGCCTTTTTCAATCTTCTTTTGATGCTGTCTTTGGTCCAAGACTACTAATCATGTTCATTCTATTAAATTGATTCGTGTATTGTGTTTAAGGTGACTGAACAAGATATGATAGAGACCTTCCAACGTCCGTTTGAGATGTGTGTTAAAGATGGAGATGTTAGCAGCGTGATGTGCTCCTACAATCGAGTTAATGGCATCCCCACCTGTGCTGATCCTAATCTCCTGACCAAAACTATCAGGGGAGACTGGAATCTTCATGGGTAAGAACATGCAGCGGATAATGCATTTAATTTGACTACATAATTGAATTTTATTCGCAATAATATATATGCTTTTGATCCCATTTTGTGGTTGGTCATTAAAAAGAATATCTTGAATGACGCTTACAGGTACATAGTTTCGGATTGCGATTCTGTTGAAGTCATGGTTGACGATCACAAATTCTTGAATGATGACACCGAAGATGCCGTTGCCCAATCTCTTGTTGCTGGTAACCTTTTCCAACTGTTTTCAAATATCACCTGAGAGTAAATATTTAATAAGTAAATATTACTCAGCATCATTATTTACTACATATATGACGGTTTTGATTGTATCTTACAGGTCTTGACCTTGATTGTGGGGATAAATTTCCAAAATTTAGCAAATCTGCAGTGATGAAAGGTCGAGTAAGAGAAGAACACATAGACAATGCATTGAAAAATCTGTACGTGGTTCTGATGAGACTTGGATTCTTTGATGGTAACCCTAAATATGACTCTCTGGGCATAGCTGATGTTTGCACTAATGAACACATCGAATTGGCAAGAGAGGCAGCAAGGCAAGGAATAGTCTTGTTGAAGAACAACAATACAGTACTGCCTTTGAATTCTTACACGATCAAGAGTCTCGCTGTTGTTGGTCCTCACTCAAACGCCACAGGCGTCATGATTGGGAACTACGCAGGCATTCCTTGCGGGCATTCATCTCCTCTAGATGCATTTTCTAATTATGGAAAGGTTAGATATGCTACTGGATGTGTAGACGTTGCCTGCAAGAACGAAAGCTTCATTTTCCCTGCGATGATGGCTGCCAAGCACTCTGATGTCACACTCATTTTCGCCGGCATTGATCTCTCCGTTGAAGCTGAGAGCCATGATCGGACTGACCTTCTTCTTCCAGGGTATCAAACTCAATTGATCAACCAAGTTGCAGATCAAGCTCAGGGTCCAGTTATCTTGGTCATATTTTCTGCAGGAGGAATTGATGTATCCTTTGCTCAAAACAATCCCAAGATCTCAGCCATACTTTGGGCCGGATATCCTGGTGAACAAGGTGGAAGAGCCATTGCTGATGTTGTCTTTGGACATTATAATCCAGGTATACATACATATACACATTAATGAACTCCATAACCACATCTCCAGATGATTTTTTCTTCAGAAAATACGTATTATATGGTTTTTGCATTTACAACACCATAATCCATTCGCCATCCTGATGAAATTCTCTCCATTAATTCAGCTGGCAGGTTGCCAATAACATGGTATGAGGCTGGTTATGTGGATCAACTTCCTATGACATCAATGCCATTGAGACCTGTTGATGAATTCGGCTACCCTGGAAGAACGTACAAATTCTTCAATGGCTCCACTGTCTATCCATTTGGCTACGGTTTGAGCTACACCACCTTCAACTACACTCTGGTTTCAGCAACAAGAGCACTCAAAATCACATTGGCGCAATACCAACAATGCAAAACTGTGACCTATGATCCCGACGCTGCCATTCCTCCATGTCCGGCGGTATTGATCGACGATTCTAGCTGCGAAGAAGAGTTCGAGATCGAAGTGCAGGTAGAGAATTCTGGACGCACGGACGGAGACGAAGTCGTGTTTGTATACTCCGTTCCTCCTAAGGATGTGTTGAAGACGCACATAAAGCAGTTGGTAGCGTTCCAGAGAGTCACTGTTTCAGCCGGCAGCAGAAAGGTTGTGAAGTTTACCATCAATGCTTGCCATGGTCTGGGAATTGTTGATGGCAATGCATACAAGGCTTTGCCTTCTGGCCAGCATACCATTATCGTTGGCAGTGGAGATAAAGCTATTACCATCCCTCTTAACGTCAGATTCCACCATTAGATATGTTTGAGTTCTACCACGATTCGACATCACAGCAATGAAGATAAATGGAATTGGACTATATTCGCATTTTCTCAGGATTTGATTGAATCTATGTTATTTCTAAGTCTCCTCTACAAGTAAATGAGGGAATACGAGAGTCAAATATATTGATCAAATCATTGATCAATAATTTTGAGACATTGGATGTTAATTTGATGAATTTTGATTTATTTTTCATCTAAAAAATTGCCTTGTTTTTCACAGAGGTGGCCTTAATCTATTATAGCACAGCCGAATTCGGCTCAGCTCTTGACATATCTAGCATTGCGGACAAGTTGCTGATTTGAATGAAGTGATCTCAAATAGAAAGGCTATTAATTAAGAATAAAGTTTGTGCTAAATGATAGAAGATAAGATTAAAAGATCTGTTGAAGGTTAATTGGGTCCGGTTATGGTTATAAGTTTCACTTGTGGCTTTGGGTCTAGTTGAAATGATTTCAGTTCCGTCAGTTCGGGGCCAATCACCAACACGACATGTTTACCTCTACTTATCCATAGGGTGGGGGGGTTTCACTCCACCCACACCCGTCGAGCACTAAAGACCTTTTGTTAGACTCTGATACTGCCCCACTTCGCTCAAGTATAACCCTTCTCATCCTGCTTCGGCTTACTTTAAACTAATTTAAAAAATCAGTTAATAACATATATTTTATATGAATATTATATATATAAAAGAGAGACAATCTAGATTTAAGGAACTCACACATTTGAACAACCACACAACTTACCTAACTCATCATTATCATTCTTTTGTTGATACGATAAATTATAGAAATGATAATTTAATACATTATATATATTAAATAATTTAGATTTAACATTTTAACCATCTATCTCAAAGATTAAATTATATATATATATATATATATATATATATATATATATATATATATATATATATATATATATACATCATTATCCCACTCTACAGTAGCATTTTTTCCTGGAGCCCACCCTCTCTAACGGTGGGTGGGGCAACTTACATTTCTTTCATTAGACAACCTTTAATTTCGATTAACTCGAAGCTTAGAACCATAATGGAATCAATCCAAGATTTGTTTTAGTTATAGTTTTGGAACTGTCTGTTCTACTTTGAGTTTGGAACAGTTAAAAGTCGGTAATTTTATAAAAAATAAATTTTATTAAAATTTAAAAAATATCAAAGCCCATGGTTTCAAATCATCAATGTAAACTGTCTCGGTTTGGATCTGATTCTATTTTTGAAAAAGATGAAACCGAAACCAAACCATGTGAATCCCGGTTCTCGTTTCGGTTTTATCGGTTCTAAGTTCAACCGGTTTCGGATTCGATTCGATTCCGGTTGAAACCGCCGACCCGGTTAGAAACCGGCCATGACTTTCGCCTTCTGGAAATTGGTCAGAAATGAAGTGCGATTCTAGAAATATCCTTAAATACATGCCGTTCAAAGAAACTTAAAACTGAAACCGATCTAATGGTTTGCTCGATAGCGAGACTTCAGACGCCGCACGCAATCCCTTTCGATATAGGGTGGCCTCCTTCGTACGGCATCATCTTCGTCATCATCAAACAATGAGGAAGGTGAGGCCGTTCAAGATGGACTTCTCCGTAGGTGAAAATTTTCTTCCATTTCTATCCTTTTTCTCCCTTTAATTTCTCCCTTGGGTTCGTAATTTACCAAATTTCTGTATTCTGGTATTCAGAGGAAAGGAGAGCTGAATCGGAAGAGATCCTCGCCAAGTATCCCCATCGAGTTCCGGTAACATCTATGCCTTTTCATTGCAATTCCTTGACAATTACGGTCTGTTCCATAATCTCTTGATTTGGCTTGAATATGATACGAATTGCAAACCGAATAGATCAGCTGTGATGAATTTTCTTGGATTTTTGAATTAGGGTCTCAATTTGTCATTGTGCTTGTTTCTTTCCTGTAAAATTTGACATGGGCAATTATTAGTTTTGGAAGATTTTGGTGGGAATCAGTTGCTTGGATCATGATGTTGCATCTGCTTTTGATTTCGTGATATTTTCTTCTATATCTCTTGGTCTTGGTAATGGCAGGCCTGGGAGAAATCCCCTAGTATGCTCTCGGATGCTCGCGCCTAGTTATTCCTTCAGAATTGGTTGAACTTCATTTAGTTTTTTCAATTGGGGTTCAGTTTTGGATTTTATCCTTTCCATGTGTAGACATTTTGTTCCTCTAGTGAGTTCCCGATTTCTAAGTGATTCCAAATGCACCAGATTGTTGCTGTTTCGATAAGGGCCACTTGCCTGGTCGCTGAATATCTTCCCTTTTAACATAAGTGCACATGGATGGTATTCTTTTGAAATTTCTCAGTGTTTGTGGTCCTGCTGCATAACTTCCTATATCATCGGCATTCTAGAATTCTCTAGCTGTGAGAGTTTAATGGTCTTTGTCACATGGATACTTCTATATGGTCTGACAGTTGGACACTCCACACTCATATTTCTCCTATGTCCGGCCTCTTAAATATTTTATAACTAATGATGCTAACTTACAGATAGTTTAGTGCTATACCATAGGAATGCCTTATTAATTAACGACTATTTATTACTTTATTAGTGATTTTTTTTCAGTTTTGTTAAAAGTACTTAATAAATTTTATTTCTATATCGCAGCTTCCCCACTCGTGATTGTCAGTCACAATTGCTGTGTTTTGCACCACACCCACACCTTTGTGTCATAGTCCACAATACATTGCTTCAGTTGCAGGGTTGCTTCAGGGCACACTCTTCACTAGATTTGTGTATGACATATTGCTCATTTTGCTTCTAGTGAATCCTTTCAGCTGCTTGAAATAATATACTGTTAGTCGTGAAAATTTTGAAGTTAATATAGCATGCTTATGCTATTTGTAAATTGCAAAAGTTTATTCAAGCTATAGAAGCAAATTATAAGCTGAAATTCTAGATTTTACGCAGCAATTATGTAACATGTCCCTTTTGCTCTTTTACCCTCTTTCTTTGGTGTTGACATAGAGCCGTGGATAATAGATCTTCTCTTTTTCTGTTTATAGGTGATTGTTGAACGCTATTCTAGGACTGAGCTACCTGAATTGGACAAGAGAAAGTAAGTCAGTAGCTGTCATGGTACCTTGGAGCAATGTAATGCCATGTTACATCATAAAATTATCCTATTGGCGCTTGGATTAATATGATTTATGCCCCCAAATTGTATCTCCTCACCAAATCTGGAACCCTGGAAGTTGTTTTCTTTTTGTACATACCTTTCAAACTTTGAACTTAACAAAATCATAGATTAGCTAATCTTCTCATTGTCACTCATTAAATTATCAATATGGAAGGAGGATAAACTCCTTGTACATGAGATATGTCTCCAATGTTCACATTGGATGTTTGAACATTGCTTGTAACCATCTAAAGGTGGCCTTTCTATCTCCGGGATGAGGAATTTTCTTCTTATCTTGCATCCATGAACTCTGGTGTCTTGATAGTATTAGGGTGGTTTGGAAGCATAAAAGGCACTCGTTCTGTAGCATTAGACTGAGATATAAGACAATCACCTTTTTTTTCAGGTATTTGGTCCCATGTGATATGGCATATGGACAATTCATCCATGCTTTGAGCATTAGGCTTCATCTTGAACCTGGAAGGGCTCTCTTTGTTTTTGTCAAGAACACATTACCACCAACAGGTATGTTGCCCCAAACGAAAAAAGACTCGTCTCATGGTCCCTTTGAACTTATGTTTGTGCTATTTTAACAGCTAGCTTGATGGGTGCTATCTATGATTCTTCGAAGGATGAAGACGGATTCCTCTACATGTGCTATAGCAGCGAGAAAACATTTGGTTAAAGAATAGACTCATTGTGTGTAAATATGTATGTTAATGAAGGATTTCATTGTGAATTAAATCTTGTACATGATGCTGAACACAGAATTAAAATACATAATGCATATCAGCTTTGTCTATACAAAATCACTGTTCTGCGTACTCGCTGTTTAATGTGTCCCGATACAACTCGTGAATGAAGCAGGGTAGCCAGCTTACTGGAAATTTGAAACATTGACTCTTATCTGCAGGTATACCCATCTAATTTAGTTGGGTTAGCGTAAATTTCTATTGTGTGCACCGCAAATGCATGCACACACACACACACACACACAACAGGAAACGAGCATATATGAGCTGAACCAAACTGAATATTAAAATCTTGCTTCAGCTTGTGTAGCTCAACAAGCCAGCACATGCTTGCTTTTAGTTCAAAAACTGAGCATGTACGTGTTCACCACAGGATCAAGTTGAATCATGAGTAGTTTGGTATGTTTACCGCACCAACTTACCAAATATGGTTTCAGAGAAGCACCTTTCGTTCTCTCATAACCATTTTTCAAGGTAAAAAATTAACAATCAGGCTTAAGAATAAGTTCATAGAGGACAAGAAATTAGCATTAATCAAATAGGGCAAGTCAAATAGCATCACAATGATTGGGATGTCAAGGAATCAAATTGGTGCGCATATATTGGAATATCCTGCTTGGTTGGATCTCAAGTGGGCGAGTCTGGAGCCCATTTAGATTCAGATATGAGAGAGCAAAGACCGATAAATCCCAAATATTTTCAATTTCGATTTCATTCAACCGATTTGAATCACATAACATCGATTTCAGAATATCCACAGATCGGCCCAACACCTAATCAGTGGATCCTAGGGTTCAAAACCACACCCGCTCCACCCATAATGTGCTCTGACTGGATTCTACCGTTAGTCCTTGACGGTTTCCTCTTTTTCTGTTCTTTTCTTTTTTTGGTTTTTCCAGGAATTCATCCATTTTGTTCACCGTCCATTAGATCTGGTAGACACTTAACGTGGTCATGTGCGTCGATATCAGAGTTTTCACCTGGCGTTGCTTTCTAGCATGAATCGCATTTTATTAAACAATGGTTGCCCCAAACTGCTGGTCATCTTCCCTTCAAACTACCTCCTATCATTGCTTAAGAAGTACTTTGGAAGACGACTAAGCACTCTTTCTTACAGTGGTCACCTCAATAACCGAAAACCATCTTTGATATATAGTGCTCATCTCGATAACCAAAATTCATGTTTGATTTTCAGTGAAGATGCTTGAATTCAAAATTTTGAAGCTCCATCACTGGTAGAGTCCAATTACGTGTCACAGGAGCATTGTTTGAGGATTGTTTCCATGTGCAATTCTAGAGCGTTGAAAGTGGGTATTGCTGTACATAGCCTTGTGATGAAGCTTGGACTTCAGCATGATGTGCTCTTGAACAATAATCTTATAACTTTGTACGTAAAATGCTTTGATGTTGTCCATGCTAGACAGTTGTTTGATGAAATACCTGAGAGGGATATAGTTTCATGGACTGGAATTATGTCTGCTTACGTTAAGTTTGGAGATAATGAGATGGCACTGGATTTGTTTGACATGATGCTTTTGTGCTGTGCGGTATCATCCCCAACAAGCTCACATTTGCTACTGCTTTGCGTGCTTGTGTCTCTACTGGGAATTTTGAGCAGGGAATGCTTCTTCATGGGTGGATGGTAAAGTGTGGGTTTGTCTCTAATACTATATTGGGAAGTGCCCTGATTGACTTGTACTCAAAGTGTGAAAATTTCACTGAGGCACGTGATGTGTTTCTGGAGACGCCATTCCACGATGTAATCAGTTGTACAACGATGATAGCTGCATTTTCACAAGAAAAGCATCTTAGAGAATCTCTTAAATTGTATTTTCAAATGCAAGAATGGGGAATACCTTCGAATGAGTTCACATTTGTCAATCTATTAACGTCATCAGTTTCTCTTGCTTCCTGGTATGTTAATTAGTTCATGCTCACGTAGTTGTACTCGGAATTAAAGTGAGCTTAGTATTGAAAACTGCTTTTGTTGATACGTACTTGAGATATGAAATGATAGAAGATGCTGCTAGAGTCCTGAAACAAACAGCAGAATCTGATGTGTTCTTGTGGACGACTGTGATTTCTGGGCTCAACCAAGCTGAACATTTTGTTGAACCAATAGATGTTTTTCATGACATGGAAGTGACAGGTATATCTCCAAATTCCTACACTTGTGCAGGGATCCTTAAGCGTGCTCATGTATTCCATCACTTGAGTTTGGGATGGCGGTCCAGTCACGTGTAACAAAGGTTGGACTACAAGGGTATACATCAGTCATCCATGCACTTGTTGATATGTATATGAAATGCTTGAAATCTGAAGCTGCTTTAACTGCTTTCGAAGAAGTATCTGAACCTGATGTCCCATGGACATCTCTCATTAATGGCTTTGCTGCTCACGGCCAATGACATGAAGCCCTTCAAGCATTTAGTACTATTCAGATCACAGGAATCCTCCCAAATTCCTCTACATTTTCTAGCTTACTGAAAGCTTGCTGCAATACACAAGTGCTTGGCCAAGTGAGAAGAGTTCATGCTTGCATAATCAAGAATGGAGCAGATACAGATCTTTTTGTTGGGAATTCACTAATTGATGTTTATGCTAGATTTGAGATGATTAGAGACGCATGGGATGTGGCCAAAGTAATGCCAAAGAGAGATGCAGTTACCTATACAAGCTTAGCAAAAGGAAACAATAAGATGGGCTGTCATATAGAAGCTCTACATATGATTAAGATTTTGCTGAAAGATAATATCAGAATAGACAGTTTCTGTTTATCAAGCTTTTTATCTGCTTCAGCTAGTTTAACAGCAATAGAAGCTGGTAGGCAGGTTCACTGTTGTGCTGTGAAGACTGGATTTGAGGAATATATTTCTGTTGGAAACAGCTTGATCGAAATGTATGCCAAGTGTGGAAACATGGGGGATAGCAAGAGAATATTTTCATTGATCCCCAAGCCTAATGTTGTCTCATGGAATGCACTAATGGCTGGTATGGCATCAAATGGTCAGTTTGCTGATGCCCTTCATTTCTTTGAAGAGATGCAACTAGTGGGAATAAAACCTGATGGTATTACTTTCTTGTTGGCTCTATATGCTTGCAGCCATGGTGGTCTGGTAGAGCGAGGGAACCAAATTTTCAACCAAATGCATGAAATTCATAAAATGCCAGCATCATTTGATCATTATGTATGCATGGTAGATCTTCTAGGTCGTGCTGGGCATTTAAATTCTGCAGTCGACGTAGTACAAAGCATGCCTTTTGAACTTGATGCACTTGTATACAAAACATCATTAAGTTCTTGTAAATTGCACAAGAATGTAGCTTTAGGGGAGTATGTAGCTGGCGAAGCTCTGGAATTGAACCCAATTGACTGGGCTACTTATCTGTTGCTGGCTAACATGTATGATGATTTAGGAAAATCAGGTTTGGCTGACAGCGTTCGACAGTTGATGAATGCAAGAGGTCTGAGGAAAAATCCAGGGCAAAGTTGGATAGAGGTATGGAACAACTTATACCACTTCACATCTGGTGATAGGTCCCATCCTCAGACTGTTGAGATCTATACAGAGTTGGAGAAGTTGAACTCTGAGATGGGCAGATTGGGATACCTAGAGATTAACAAGAGGGAACCACTGTATCATAGTGAGAGACTTGCAATCATATTTGGTCTGCTTAATATACCATCTACAGCTACCATTCGTGTAATTGAGAATTTACGTGTCTGTAATGATTGTCATTCTTTTACCAAAGCTCTCACCATCTTAGTTGGCAGAGAGATCATTGTTAGGGATGGAAATCAATTTCACTTGTTCAAGGATGGAATTTGTTCTTGTGGGGACTACTGGTAATATATCAAAAACCAATGTCTTAATGTCTTTATTAAGACATTGTTCTGCATGGAAGATTTTAGTTTGCTTTGAAGTAAGTGAACCTATGCCTGCTGTGGCTTGAATGCGAGAGACTCTTGGTGACAGCAATTTCTGATGTCAGAAAACTTCAGATAGCATAGATGTACATAAATTATGTAAAAAATTCTAGAAGAGAGAGTTCCCTATCATTCAACAAGGAGAAGAAAGCGGACATAAGTAGTAGAAGCTGACCCAGGCCCAAATCTTGATATCCATGGATTTGATTCCTGATGAATGGCCAGATGAGGGATGTCCATAAATAGAGTAATCAATGGTTCTCTCTGTCCTGAAACATGTTTTCCTCATGTAAAGTGGAATCCGGGAGGATGTTGCATGTTGAATTCTGTCAAATTCCTTTCCAATGTTTGATATCCAATTCCATGCTTTTGATTCATGATGAGTGTTGTGATGAGGGAATGTTTGTAAATGGTGTAAGCAAGGTTTTTCTCTGACCTGAAACTTGTTTGCTTTATCTGGAGGAATCCAGGAGGATGTTGCATATTGAAATCTGTGAAGTTCATTCATGGTGTTGTTGGCGTTCTACTTTTCTGTTTTTTAGATGTTTCTCCTCTCATTGATTGTTGTGGGGTTTCTGCTGTTCAGTTGCACCTTTATTATTTGATCTTTTTACTTGATAATCGATGGTTAAGTGTTGGAGTAGATATAAAACATAGAAGAATGGGTTAATTATAAAGCTACAATGGGGTCCCATACGATCTTTGAATAGCTCATGAAGTTGTATCTATAGCTGCAGTGCTGAAACTAACGCATTCATCTAAGGTTATTAAGAAATGGTTTCTTTGCAGAAAATTGTTGATTTTTTCTTTTGGTCCTACTCCATCTCAAGTCGCATGCACTTTAAAGCTTTTTCAGACACATGAGATGAATACCGTGTATAATGCCAGAGTTTGCTTTGGTTTTGATTGTGTTGATAAGATTTGTTCCAAAACTTGTCTTAGCACAGTTTTGCATTTTATTCTTATTGAATATTATTTCCTAATTCAGCATCCATTTAAATTTACAATTTTTTACTGGTGCTGAATGTATGAACATATCCTTGTGAATCCACCCGCTTTAAATTCCCAAACCCACACGGACATTTACCTTAATGCCTTTGTTCTTCGAAGTGTACTGGGCAATCCCCCAATGCGTAGATGATTTTCTCAAATATCCTTGTGACGAACGCGACGCTAGCACCACGCGCACGCGCCATGTACACGCGCCATGTACACGCGCCATGCACCCGCGCCGCACGCATGAGGAGCGCGCGCACTGACACTGGTGGAGCATCTCTTTGGCACATGGAGTCGTGTCATTGTACATACATGTATTGTGAGTCCTTGTACATACTTGAGTTGTGTTGCTCAAGTCTTGTAAGGTCGAGTGGGTCATGTAATGTCTAGAGTGTCTAGGTGAGTCGGGTCACTAGACTAGACATGGGTTAGCCTAACTAAGTAAGGTTAGTGCCTAACCCAAGGTGGTAACCAAGGGGGAATATTCCAAGGAATATTCCTTGGTTACATGAGGCATAATCCAGCCAGCCATGCTCTATAAATAGAGGGCAGGTGGATAGGTTTGGGTATGAAGTGAAGTTGAGTGGAACGGAGTGAGTGTTAGGCGTGAAGTGCTTAGGTGAGCAGGGGCTCAACCCGAGTGAGAGAGGGTGTCCCGAGTGAGAGAGGGTGTCTTGAAAGGAGAGAACCTCCTCAGCCTGGTAAATCGGTAGGACCAAATAATATTCCTATAGAAGTTTGGAAAATACCAGGAGAAATAGGAATCACTTGGCTCACAAGACTATTTAATGAAATATGGAAAAACCAAAAGATGCCCGAGGAATGGAGAGCAAGTACACTTATACCCATATATAAGAACAAGGGAGACATTCAAAATTGTACGAATTATCGAGGTATCAAGTTAATGAGTCATACTATGAAATTATGGGAAAGAATTATCGAACGTAGGTTAAGATGATGAATCATGCATAAAATACAGATATTAGTGACTGAAAATAAATCAGAACATATCTGATTAAATCAGAGATCAGTCGGCCCCTTCAGAGGCTGCCGTTTTCCTCTGCTTCTTTTTATTCACTTCATAACTGCTTTAGTTAACCCTAATTACAGATTTATATTACTCTCTGTTCTAACTTAAAAGACTAAACTGACCCTACTTAAAGTACACGATTCAGTATGGATCCTAATGAATCTGAACCGATTCATTAGGATCCAAACACATAACAGAACTTCAACCAACTAATTAGACTCAACCTATAACTAGACTCAAACCAAATTAACTACACATTAATTACAGATGACACTAAACCCATACAGACTAAACTTGATCTCCAACACCCCCCCTCAAGTTGAGTCTTGAAGAGTTGTGATTCCTATCTTTGCAAGAATTTTCTTGAAGCCACTGACTAGTAACGATTTAGTAAGTATATCTGCAAGCTGGTCTTCCGAGCGTACATGAACGAGATTGAATATGCCTTGAGAAACTTTCTCTCTGATAAAGTGACTGTCAATTTCTATATGCTTAGTCCTCTCGTGGAATACTGGATTCAAAGCTATCTGGAGAGTTGCTTTACTATGTGTAAAGAAATCAATTGGCATGTTGTCTTTGAGACCAATTTCCTTAAGAAGTGATATAATCCATAAACCTTCACACATTCCTAGAGCAATTGCTCGATACTCTGCTTCAGCACTCGATCTGGCTACCACAGATTGCTTTTTAATCTTCTATGAGACTATATTACCACCCAAACATACCATATAACCAGATGTGGATTTTCTATCAGTCATGGAACCTGCCCAATCTGCATCTGAATAAATTTATAAATTCATTGATGAATGAGGAGCATATAGTAATCCATAGGTAATAGATGATTTTAAATATCTGATTATATGAAATACCATGCTCATGTGATGTCTGGATGGACAATGCATCCATCTACTAACATATCCCACTGCAAAGCTAATATCAGGTCGAGTTATAGTTATATATATCAATTTTCCTACCACTCTCTGGTACTTACCAATATCTTCATATAGTTCTGTAGACTGATTATCTTCCTCTTTAGGGGTATCCATGGGAACAGAACATATTCTGCACTCTTCCATCTTAGTTTCCTTTAGTAAGTCCATGATGTATTTCCTTTGACTTAGGAATAAACTATCATTTTTATGAATCACTTCAATTCCCAAGAAATAATGTAATCTGCCCAAGTCCTTCAGGTCAAACACAGTTTTTAGCCTCTTCTTCAGCTCAACTATACCCTCAGTGTCATCCCCAGTAATAATGATATCATCCACGTAGACTAGGAGTATGATAATTTTCTGACCATGTTTGATAAAAAGTGTATTATCACTGGTACATTTACTAAAGCCAAGTTTCATAATACCATCACTAAACTTTTCAAACCATGCTCGTGGAGATTGTTTCAAGCCATAAATAGATTTCTTCAATTTACATACTTTACTCTGCATTTGTTTCTGAAGATAACCTGGAGGTATATCCATGTAAATGTCTTCCATGAGATCTCCTTGGAGGAAAGCATTTTTAACATCTAATTGTCATAGCTCACATCCTTTATTAACTGTCACGCTTAAGATTATTCGAATTGTATTCATTTTTGTAACTGGTGCAAATGTTTCAGTATAATCAATACCATATGACTGACTGTAACCTTTAGCAACTAGTCTGGCTTTATATCTTTCAATGTGGCCATCTGCTTTATACTTTACAGAGAACACCCATTTGCACCCAACTGTTTTCCTTCCTTTTGATAAATCCACTAGTTCTCAAGTTTTATTTTTTACTAGTGCATCAATCTCTTCTTCCATTGCTCTCTTCCATTCTGGCTGTTGTTAAACTTCTTCAAATGTTTTTGAAATAAGTATTGAATCAGTATTCATGACAAAGGCCTGATATTCTTGAGGATAGTTAGAATATGACACAAATTTTTGTAAAGAATATTTTGCTGTTTCTCTTTTTCCTTTTCTAACTGTAATAGGGAGATCAATATATGAGGTGTTAGACATAATTAGAGGTGGAGGAGAATTTGAACCTCAGTTACTACCTTGATCTGGTGAAAACACTTTCCGATCACCTCTTGTATACACCCGACAATCTTTATTCTGAGTAAGTATCATCTCTTCATTTGCCTTTTCCTGCTGTGTCTGATTCTCAATTGGAGGAATAGGTATTACATGTGGAGAAGTCATTTCAGATAAAGAATCATCTTGGATCTTATAGAACGGTATATCTTCATGAAATGTAACATCCAAAGTAACATATGATTTTCTGTTAACAAGATCATAACACTTATATCCTTTCTAAGTAGAAGAATACCCCACAAAAATACATTTGATTGACCTGGCATCTAATTTATCTTTCAAACCATGAAATAGATGAATAAAACAAGCGCATCCAAAGACTCTAGGGAGTAAATGAAATTGTTTTTGATGGGGACGTAATGAGTGAAATGGAGTATTACCATTTAAAACTCTGCTCGGCATGCGGTTTATGAGATACACTGCTATCAATACTGCTTCACTCCAATAGTATTTAGGAACGTTACACCCAATCAGTAGAGTTCTAGCCACCTCCAGAATATGTCTGTTCTTCCTTTCAGAGACACCATTTTGCTGGGGAGAGTAAGCGCAGGATGTCTGATGTATTATTTCATTTTCTAGGAAGTAGGAATGAAGAAATTGGGACATGAACTCTCCACCGTTATCACTGCGAAGAACCTTAATAGTGCTCTGAAATTGTGTCAGTACAAATTTGCAATAGATGGGAAGAATATTTCTTACTTCATCTCTGGTTTTCATAAGATATATCATTGTGAACCTGGTGCAATCATCTATGAAAGTTATAAAATATTTAAAACCATGCAAAGAGGAAGTAGCACAAGGGCCCCAAACATCTGAATGTACAATCTCAAAAGGAATAGATGATTTTTCTTCACTTAAAGGAAATGAAGTACGATGATGCTTTGCTTTCTGACAAGTTTCACAGTTCAAATTCAAATTATTACATAAACTGAATTCAGGCAGTAGTATCCTAAGCTTCGATAAAGGTAAGTGTCCCAATCTTTGATGCCAGTGGGGTATACTCTTTTGTTTTTCTGTAATACTGGTAGCCTGCATCGCTTCTTTATTTTTATCTTCACAAATATAAAGGCCTCTTCGCACGTTACCAAGACCATAGATCTTCTCCGTCCTCAGTTCCTGAAATGTACATCCAGTAGAATAAAAAATTATATGACATTTCAGATCCTGAGTTAAAGCAAATACGGATAATAAATTAACTGATAGACTGGGAACATGTAAAACATTTTTCAGTGCACCAAAAGAAGTAGTGATGTTCCCTCTTCCCATTATAGGGGTATATGATCCATCTGCCAATCGAATGTTAATAGGTTCTTGAGTCTGCTCATAGCTATCAAAACATTCCCTTTTACTGACCATATGATCGGTTGCCCCTGAATCAATAACCCATATCTGTGAATTAGAAGAGTTGAAATTACCCTTAGCTAAGAATGAAAAAGGATACGCCATGGTTGCCTGAGCTTCATTATTGGAGGAAGTGGATGGAGTATGTGAATCAACCAATCGAGCCTTAAGCAATTCAATCTCCTTCTTCATGTCTGCTAGTGGACTGACACTGCTTTCAACATTCTGTTTGTCATTCTGATCGCTAGTCAAATAAGCTGTGAATCAACCAATCGAGCCTTAAGCAATTCAATCTCCTTCTTCATGTCTGCTAGTGGACTGACACTGCTTTCAACATTCTGTTTGTCATTCTGATCGCTAGTCAAATAAGCACTGTTAGGTCTATTCTGAAATTGAGTAGGTTTACCAATCAATTACCAGCATGTTTCCTTTGTGTGTCTTGTTTTTCTACAGTGAAAACAGGTTAATTTTGATTTTTCATCAAAATGAGGTATAAATCTGCCTCTACCACGACCATAACTTCCTCTACCACGAGGAAATGAAGAGTTATGTGTATTTCTTCTCACAAATGCAGTAGTTTCTGAATTGATCTCTGCTTCCTTCTCTAAGTGTTTTCTATCTTCCTCTCGAAGTAAAAGTGAATATACTGTGCTCAAGGAGGGTAGTTCTTCTCTGCTCAGAATGTTGTTTTTTACTGCTTCATAATCTGAAGAAATTCCCCAAAAGAGATCGAACACTTTTCTTTCTTCAAATTCTTCATTCCTCTCTTGAGTACAACTCTGACATTTTGTTTTAGAGTAGAGTTGTAATTCTTCCTAAAGGCCTCGGAGTTCTGCATAATATTCACTCACTGATCTGTTTCCTTGTCTGCATCGTTTAATTTTTTCAATAATATCATATTTCTTGGCTATATTTTTCCTCTGAGCATAAGCATCATAGACAGCCAACCAAATGTCTTTAGCTGTTTCCAAAAACATAAAAGTACTGACAATTGATGGAGACATTGACTGTAGGAGCCAAGCACTTACTAGGGCATTTTCCCTGCGCCATCTTGAGTATAGAGGATCATTTAGTTGAGGTTGAATTACATCGCCTGTCAGATAATCCCAACGCCCCCTTGCCATTACTGCTAGCTCGATCGATCGAGCCCACTGAAGAAAATTCTTCCCGTCCAATTTCAGATTAGTAATTTGAAAACCTTCACTCTTATCTGCCAAACAATTTTCATTTGTGTCACTCATCTTCACACTTTCAATTAATCACTGACAAAGTTGTTGTAGATCGTCACCTTCTAAATAAGCCACACAAGCACCATTGAGTATTGGTGTATGCAGTCAAATTCAACTGAACTGAATAGTATAAAGCAAATAATATATATTCCTTCTTCAAATCATATCAGGCACCGATTTCAATTAGGAAAACAGCAACCACATCATAACGTGGATATAATCTTGCAACTGAATCATTTTTGCACTTGTGTTTAAAGAGTATGATACGTCCTTGTGTTATGATTCAACCACTGAATTATTATTGATCAAACCAGCAATCAATTTCCCTTGAATCTGTAAAATCCAAGAACGATAAACACACAATAAAGTCGTCCTTGACTTTCTGCTGAACAAATTTTTTAACTATACTTCCTCCTTGAATACACAACTTGTTGTCATTTCAGATTCAAAATAAATGCACCAAATAATAGATTGTACTCACGTTTTTCTGAATAAAACTCTAATCCACGGATTTGTACTCCATGAATCCCAAAACTCCAAACCTGGCTCTGATACCATGATGAATCATGCATAAAATACAGATATTAGTGACTGAAAATAAATCAGAACATATCTGATTAAATCAGAGATCAGTCGGCCCCTTTAGAGGCTGTCGTTTTCCTCTGCTTCTTTTTATTCACTTCATAACTGCTTTAGTTAACCCTAATTACAGATTTATATTACTCTATGTTCTAACTTAAAAGACTAAACTGACCCTACTTAAAGTACACGATTCAGTATGGATCCTAATGAATCTGAACCGATTCATTAGGATCCAAACACATAACAGAACTTCAACCAACTAATTAGACTCAACCTATAACTAGACTCAAACTAAATTAACTACACATTAATTACAGATGACACTAAACCCATACAGACTAAACTTGATCTCCAACATAAGACACTATAACAGAGAACCAATTTGGGTTCATGCCAGGCAGATCTACTATTGAAGCGATTCACCTTTTGAGACGTCTTATGGAACATTTTAGAGCAAAAAAGAAAGACCTTCACATGATATTTATTGATCTAGAAAAAGCTTATGATAGGGTACCGAGGGATGTTCTTTGGAGAATTTTGGAAAAAAAGAGGTATCCCATGACATATATTAACCTTATAAGAGACATGTTGTAAAAACATGTGTGAGGACTCATGAAGGAACGACAGACTTCTTTGAAGTTCATATTGGGTTACATCAAGGATCAACTTTAAGTCCATACTTATTTATAATGGTGATGGATGAGTTAACAAAACATATTCAAGATGAAGTACCTTGGTGTATATTATTTGCATATGACATTGTATTAGTGGAGGAGTCTAAGGAAAAAGTTAATAGAAAATTGGAACTATGGAGAGAAACATTAGAAAGCAAAGGCCTCCGACTTAGTAGAACAAAGACATAATATATGGAATGTAAGTTTAATCATTTGGTTACTTCAGAGGACATAGAAATTAAAATTAGCACATATTGCATTCCTCAGAAGGAAAGTTTTAAATACCTAGGGTCAATTTTTCAGAGTGATGGAAGAATTTATGGAGATGTTACACATAGAATTAATGCTGGTTGGTTAAAATGGAGAGGAGCATCGAGTATTCTTTGTGATAAGAAGATACCATTAAAATTAAAAGGTAAATATTATAGAGCAGCAATTAGGCCTGCCATGGTTTATGGTTCTGAGTGTTGGTGAGTTAATCATCAACATGTACAAAAGATGTCTGTGATAGAAATGAAGATGTTGAGATGGATGAGTGGTCATATAAGAAAAAGACCGTAAATAATGAGGTTATTAGAAACAAAGTAGGAGTGGCACCAATAGAGGATAAAATGAGAGAACATCGTTCAAGATGGTTTGGACATATAGAAAGAAGATCAAAAGAAGAACCTCTAAGAAGGTTAGAAAAACTAAATTTGGAAAGTATTAAAAGAGGTAGAGGACGACCACAAAAGTGTTGGAAAACGATCTAGCTTATTGGGAGTTAACTGCTAACATGGCACAAGATAGGGATCTGTGGAAACAAAGAATCCAGGTAGCCAACCCCGTCTAGTATGGGAAAAGGCTTAGTTGTTGTTGTTGTTGTTATTTGTTGCATATGATAGTTATTCTTTAGTTGCACTTTTTTTCTCTTTATATGCATGTACTCGTATTCCTAATTACAATCAGTAACTCTTTTTTATTCTATTGAATTTATGGAATGCATATATTTATATATGAACCTTTTTGGTTCAAGAATTTTGACCCTGCCGTGAAATGTGTCATGATTCATGCCACATTGCTTTATCCATGGGTTGTAATAAAATCACTGTTGCACTCACTGTTTGTAGTCAAGGAGGAGATACCCAAACAAGTGACTTTTAAAATGAAACTATGGAAGTTATTAAAATATATAGAGGTTAAGAGTGATAATCCCTTATGGGTATTTCATGTGGGTTTTTCTGGTTAACATCTATCACCAAGTTAAAGTAGATTCATATGCTATATATCTATATACAAAGTGTTGTGAGTATCAATAGGGGCACCATATGATTTGGCTCAATGTATATGATACATATCGTGAATATCATTAGTGTATGATACCTCTCATTTATAGTCACTTAAGTATTGTATTGCATATGTGCTGTTAGATGGTATGCATGAATATGTATCATATGAGATGGTGCAATATTTATAACAGTGTCATTGATGATTATCCTTCTTCTCTTTTGAAGGTTTTAGTGAAGCATGCTTTCTATTAAGAAACAGTGTTTGTGTTTCCTGCTTCATGTGTTGGATGTGGTAAAAATGAAAATGAGTCTCATCAAGTTTTGCATTGTTCAATCGGTGTCCAATAGTTATATGGCATGTCTATCATTCATTTTTTGAGTTTATTGAAAGACTTTTAGTTTTTAACAGGAACCGGGAGAAATTTAGCACTTACAGAGTGTGAAAGGCTCCCAATTGTCTTATTGTCGGTGAAGCTATCACTTATGACACATGTTGCTTCAATGAACTCTTTCTAATAGGCCATGAACTAGATAAGAGGATGGATTCCAAGAACAATTTTAATTGGGGCATTAAGCTGGAACTTCTAGAATGTTTGATTTATTTGGTTCTCTAATTTATTTGATGATCTTAACAACAACTTTCCTATGCATGGTAAAAAGATGAGCTTAACAGTGCATCTCGTGCTTGTTGGTGATACTTGTGAGGAGCCCAAGGGTAGGATCAACAACGTGATTCATGCCAATGTTGGAGTGCAGTTTGGTGATGTTTCTGTGCACCAGTGTCCTATGTAAAGAATGGAAACTGTGTTCTCATTCCCATGTTTATATTCTGCCAATTGATGAGGCAATTGAGGGAATTACAGGAATCCACTTGATGCTTGTCTCAAACATGAGCATGATAACATTATCATCTGAGGACTTTAAAAAGGTTTTGATTGTCATCTACATGAGATAGAAAAAAGTCTTCTTTCTCAGATTGTCATTCACTCAAGCAAAACTTTTAGGATGAGCATCGGGGTATCTCGAGGATAAGGTCATTGAGTGTGGTTCATTTATGATTATGATGTTGCTAGGAAGCATATGATCTGAGATTCAGGGTCCAGATCCAGCTTCCATGAAGGCATCCGTTTAAATCCATAGGTGTAAAACTTCATGGACATGTTGAAGTAGATGCATAGCCATGCCAAGGTTGGATCCACAGTGATAGTATTAAACAAAAAGTTGGTGTAGCACCAATAAATGATAAAATGAGGTTCATGCTAAATGAAATTTGGACATACTGAGAGGTGGACATTTAGAGTCCAGTTACAAAGTACAAAAGCAGACACTGAGAACTTCAAAAGAGGCAGAGGAAGGCCTCAAAAGTATTGGATGGAAATGAAGAAACGTGATCTTGCTTTTTGTAGTTGAAGGCAAACATCATACAGGATTGATCATAATCATGACCAAGATTTAGTGTATCCTTCCTACTTAGTATATAGGAAAATTTGTAGCTTTGGTTTTGTTTTTGGAGTTTTGGGACCTCCAAAGGAGTAAGGACTGTCTTGCTTTACTGGCCTCTTTGTTCTGGAAAGAACTTGATCACCACGGTTGTGGCAAGTGAACTCTATGCATTTCTTCTAGTTCTATCTAAATCAGCTGGGGGAAGTAGCAGCAACTTGATAAAAGCATTTGAGGAGGCTACAAAGTGTTCCTCCCATGCACAAGGACCTACGGCTCCTTTGGGTAGGAGTTCTACTCAAAAGAACCTTCTATTTGAAGATCTCAAAATGCAATTTCTAGGGTTTGAATATCTTCCTAACTTAAGCTTACCTAATAAAGAAGAAAAGAATGCTCCTTCCATCATCTTTCTGTATAAATGAAGGTAGGTTCATCATCCAATAGGATAAAACACGTGGTGAGGTGGTGAACCACATTGTTTCAAATGTTTGATTCTAAAGGATCATCTTAAGACTTGAGTCCATTTTGTTGATTTTTGGTGCTACAATTAGACCAAAAAGCATTGATCCAGTTTTGAGAAGATTTGGAAGATTTGCTGATTGATGTTCCTGTTGAGTTTGAACGTTTAGAGCTTCCAGCCATACATATGAAGAACATGAAACTTGCGAAGATGTAAAGTGTAAGGCTTTTTCTCTCTCATTATTTATGCGCTCCATTGCTTTTCTACAACAGACAGTATTTACTATTGGAATCTCATATGAGGTTCACCTAGGAGTTGCTAGAGATAAACATGATTATGTTGGCATTGACCTTGCTGCCTTTTGAATAGAGGTTGCTATTTAGTGCATTAGGGAAAAAGTGAATGTTGTTGACTTAGATGATGAGTCAATTTGTTGCCTAGGTTATCAGTTCCATGGATGTTATGGGTGCACTTTTAAACTGATTTTTGTGCTTTCAAGTTTCAACACATCAGCTTTACGTGAAACTGTGAGTCTTGTTTTTATTCTTCTGAAACTTGCTTTTATGAAGGTTTAGTGCCCCATACTCTTGAGGTGGCTTGAAGATATTGGTTTGCTGGACGACTTCAAAAGACAACTTCGGGACGCAAGTCCCTGTTTGTTTTTTCTCTTTTTCTCTGCAATTTCCAGACAACGTGAGCAGTTTGTGCCAAAATATGGTAATCTTCTGGCAAGCATCTCTTTTTTTCCCAATCGTTATCATGTGGAGTCCCACGTTTCACAAGTTGCAAACAGCCACTGGCAATAAACACTTCCCCAGGGGCTGTTTATGTACCCACACAACACTTTTTAAGAGTTGCTCCCGTATCTATTGACACATAGATGTTTTTTCCTCTATTTGCAGCCTCCGTGATATCCTGCTGAGCATGAGAAGTTTGAGAATTTGGCATGTCCATCAAAATGAGTTTTGGTTTATGGTCCTCCTGGCTGCGGAAAAACTTTTATTGCAAGCTACCACAAATGAAATCCTTCCCAGCTTCTCTTGCAAGGGGCCAGAATTGCTGACAATGTGGTTTGGTGAGAGCAAATTAACTTTTGGCAAGATATTTGATAAAGCTAGACGATCAGCATCGTCCAGTCTGTTTCTTCAATGAACTTCAACTCAGGCTAGCTCCATTGAGGAATCTTGTTTAGTGCTGTAAGTTGCATGGTAAGTATTCTTTGGAAAAAAGAATATATAAAAAACTTAGCATTCCGAACTTCTAAAAGCTCTCAAAAAATCCGTAGCATAGTAATTGATCATCCAAACACATGCATAGCATGACAAATTGATAAGGTGATAAAAAGTTAAATATAGAAGATACATTACAAAGAACTTGGAAGTTAGGGACTTACATACCGTGTATTACTTGTCATAAGTAGATCATACCATTTAAGGTCAAAGGTACACTATGCACAAGGTCAGGTGTAACAGAAAAAAGCTCCATACTTCCTATGCCTAACATCATTATTACCAAAAAAATCATCGTCATATTTCCTTATCATCATACATCCTTTCTTTTTGCTTTCTTCTTGAAAACCCTAATGTACTTTGTCTCAGTTTTCTGAACAAGCAGAAATGGATTCAATCACGTTTTTGGTTGAAACAAACTCCAATGGAGTCAAGGTTCTGGTACTGCTTACCTTTGGCCATCCATATCAAATATGGCGACTGTTGTGTTCATGTCTACATCAATACTTCACCTAAGTAAAATGTCCTTGGTTAGTAGCTCATACGTGAATGGTGCATTCGAGCAGAATTTTGGAATCATATAGGAGCAGGTACATTCTATCAGATTTTGACGGTCGAAATTCAATCCAAGTTTTTCAAATCAAAGAAAATACTTAGTTGCTTGAAGTGGACCAAGTGTGCTGGAGGCTGGCATGACTGTGCTTACAGTCTCCTTCTGTGTCAAAATCGAAGTGTAGTTTGCATAAATTAATAACTGCACCAGATTACCACAGAGGTAGTTGATTTCATCAATGTCGCCACAACAAATTCTAGGTCTGGCACTGTTCTTCATCTTCCCCCTGGTCCTACTTCAGCAGGTGAAAACAGACACATGTTGGAAACCCCACTGCATTTATTCTTCCTCTACCTGTTAGCTGTGAAAATGATGGAATGCACTTATGTTCATACTCACCCGCTCCACATGGTGTTCGAGAGCGCGTTTGCAATGATACATAATGCCACTTTTGTTAATGCTTTGCAGGCTGATGCAGAGAGGACTCATCAGCACTGTGTAGGATTGGGACCAAGTGCATATATATATAAGGGGATCAAGGGTTATCCAGGTCCTCAGTAGAAGTACTATATAAGGTGGAGTTTGAAGCCTACCGTCATTGCTGAGGTCAGTTAGACAGATGGGTTACCAAAATCTGCAATTGGTAGGTTAGGTCATCTGAACCATCTGAGCGAACTAATATGGTATGAAGCTACTGCTGCCAAGCTGTTTCCCATAGCATGATGATACGTTCTTCATCTTTCTCCCTTTTTCTGTTTAGAGTTGGTGAGCTGGTGAGTAAATGGCATCTGTAATTCATTGTGCAGTTTATGCAACTTCAGATGCTTGAATCCATCCTGAGCTCTAGTCAATAAGTGAAACGTGAGATTTTAAGATTCTGAGCTTTTGGGGCCTTAATTGTCCGCTCTTTTCACTTCAAAGGAACTGGAAGAGGCCTATTTGCGTATGAAAATTAGTCTATGCGTACGGTGGGTGAGAAAATGGGGCAGTAGGGCAGGTCCTGTTCTTTAGCTACAAGTAGTACACTCCTACCAGATGTGCTTGCTTTCACCTGGTATTGACCTCTTGGCCTTCACAACTTGAAGGCTCTTTCTAGTCGACTCCCTAGCCAAGGGAGGCATCTGTAGCTGATCGAACTTTTGTCTGTGTGTCAGTGTGTGTGTGTGTGTGTGTGTGTGAGAGAGAGAGAGAGAGAGAGCGGGGGGAGGGAGGGTTTCTGTTTTTCTCTGTTGACAATTTCAAAAGCAATATAATGGTAAACAACAGTTTGTATCAACCTGTACAATCTCTGGATGGTATTTAAGGCTAGTGAAACAAACACGTATCGTGATTTTTGTAGATGCCCATTATGATTGCTTTTGATTATTTATGGTTTGTACTACTATATTTTTCTGCCATTGCTGTATTTTAAGTTTTGACAATACGCTAGTTATGTAGTTCATGTGTTGTACGAGGAGCAAAATGAGAGCTTTGAAACCAGACTGGGGAAAAAGGTGCTTGTAGAATCAGATGGCTTATCCTGTAAGCGAAATTTTTGACTTGTTTCCACAAGTTGATTATGGACGTAAGTTAAATTGGTTATAAAAGTAAGGTCTAAATATTTTGGGGCATAAGAAATTATATGTTACAATTGTACGAAATTTTTGGGACTAAAAAGTTTATATAAAAGTTAAAATGATGTGGCCTGCCGTGGTTGCCTTAAAAGGGCGGAGCCTGACGTGTGTGTACATGATGTACATATATGCTCCAATAATAGGTCTCGGGTAATAAAACTATTCATTTCAGGAACCACACGTAAGATTTTGAATTTCAACTGTTTTAAATGGATTTCAAAATGTGCATGAGGCACCAAGTGTGTTTTGTATAGTTTATTAGAAGTATGGAAATGACCCAAGATAGCTTATACTGCGGATTAAGAAATAATATTAAACCCCACCTATTGTGGAAAAATAATTTGGCCATCTTGTGGGTGGTTTGTTAGCTACGAGTGGTATGTGTCTCACCTAAAATCTAAAAAATTCTTAGGTTCATATAGAAAAATACAAGTGATTTGTAAACGTAACAAGTACGCCTCACTCCCAAAAAAGTCTTACAAAATTGCAGTCCCATTAACATCTATCTGTTTTCTTGGGTCCATTTACATCTCTCTGGTTGCTTTTTGCTGAAAGAAATTCTTACTAAAAAATTGCAGCCCCATTAACATGTTTCCTACAAAACATTGCAAATTCTTGCTTACGTTGTGAGTTATATGTATGAAAATGTTTGTTACAAATAATTAAGGATTCTTGCTTACAGCGCGAGTTATATATGCACAGACACAGACACCCTCTCAATTAGTCATCAATTAATTAAACGTTCACCTCGGAATGAACTGAGTAGAGCTTTGACTGCAAGTTTCACTGTCGTGCTCAAGGAGCAGGCATCACTCATCTGCTTTTGTAAACCACATTTAACCTCATCAAGCCTGCTGCATAAGTATACGGTAGCCTAAAACAGACACACTGACACACATATATAGATGTATGTATGTATATGGAGAGAAAGAGAGAGGGGTAATAGACATCAAACATCTTCAACACAAGACTATATACCAAAACACCTACGAGACACTGTCAAACAACTCAGGATGAGCAAAAGCAAAAGGAGCAGACGCCACTAACTTGGACTGTTTTAATACCAAAAGCAAATGGAGCAGTACACTAGCTATATGAACCGCCGCTGGCAACCATGAGCGGAAACCGGCTCCCACACACCAACCAGACTCAAAACGCACATGATCAGTCAAGGCAAGCTGCCACCAGTCATCCGGCCACCATGCAGATGGGTGGGTTGAGGAATTGTACCAACCATGCCAGGAAGCCCTCCAAAGCCAGGAAAGGTGATGGGGCCACTTATCACTGGTGGGTTCAACAGACTGAATCCTCCTGGATGACCAAGCATGGGTGGGTTCAGCATGCCAGGCAAGCCACCAAGACCCATGACAGGTGGGTTCATGAAGCCAGGTACTCCTCCAAGTCCGAACACAGGCGGGTTCGACAGACCGAACCCATTGCCTAGGCCACCAATTGTTAAACTAGGCATGACCCCCACACCGTCGACAGTTTGTGGCTTATCAACCAGCTCAGGCATGTTCCTTCCTTCATTGCGCACAAGAAAGGCAAGCAAAAAGATAACAAAGGCAGCTCTCTTTCTCACAATCCTGTCCATCTTCTCTCTTGCAAATGCCATACAATGCAGCGAAACTCACTAGTTACTCCCTCTTTTATAACAGAAATTGAAGGAACTTACTGCGGATACAATATTTTCACCGTTTGGTAAGTTGGTCAGCATGGGGTTAATGAGGGTGTTGAGCTGCATTCATTCTCATGGGTTGTGCATGTCCTTTACTAGAAAAATGTTATGAAAGAATGAATTGCTACCAACCAACCTTGTAGAAGTCTTAAATGTCTGAACCTAGTTATTTAGCAACTTTTCCTGCATTTTCCTGACGGTAGGAATTTATGTATTTCCTATTCAACAAAAATCAATAACCAGATTGTTTCCATTAGCCAGGGGAAGAAAAGAGAGAGAAACATACTGGATCTGGTATTACGTCCATCCAACTAGTTCACTAAACATGGCTATGCCTCTAGTAACAAAAGAAGCTCATACTAGCCGAGCTGAACAAAACAGAGAATGCTCAAGCTCAGATGGCCTAATAAGCCAAACCGAGTACAGCTCATTTAGGACACAAGCTGAACATATACATGGTTTTCACGAGCTGAAGCAGCTCCGTTCATTTAGTGCTTGAGCCCGAAGCACAAAGTAGTGAGGGAAGCAATTTATACCCAAGGGATGCACAAGGAAGACGAAACTAGCCCATTTTGAGTTAGATGAGCCGCACCCTCAAGAACTGAAGTGGGCCTGATTTTAGTCATGCTCTGGAGCCAGGGTGGGTTTAGGTTGCAAGTTCAGCCAGCAGCACAAAGGAACTCATTTCACCATCTTGCACATAGTAGGCTAAGCCTTCTTAGCCGAGTAGCCTTCGCCTTCCTTTTGATTCAACAGTTCAGTTCTTGTGAGGAGTTGGCATGGTGGAAGACTGGAAGCAAATGCATGCCAGAACGCACACTTAGCTGAGTAGCCTAATTTTTTCTCCATATTATATTGGCTTCACTTTAACTCAGAACCACCACAATTTTGATTTTGTTGCTGTGATCTTCCCTTGTTTATTTAAAGATAGCACATGATGTTTCTTAAGATTCTGTCTCACGAATATCCTTGGTTACAGTTAAATACCAAATATTAGTAAATTTTAACTTGGTAGATCCAAAAGAACTGTCAACGACAGTCACCATTACATTTTAATTTTCAGGTAAATGGGACATAGAACAAAGTTGTTACCCTATTCAAAGTTGAGTCATGGAACAAAGTTGATTCATTGAATTCAGAACAACATAAGCAGCTTAAACCATCTGAGAGTTAAACAATGACATATCAAATAAACTTTAGTTGATCTAGAAGGCTTCTTGCACATGTTAGACATCACCATCAATCCTACCATAGTTTTCTCATTTACGGTACCGAAAGACCACTATGCAACCGATGTCAACCTCACAATTCATAATGTTTGCCAATGGTCATCTTTCGCCCATTCAGTTTCTTGGCTAGCAGGAGTTGGTATGGATTCTTCTTCCAACATAGATGATCTTTGATCTATAACTTCTATTAAGTCGAACTTTTTTGACCTTAATCCCCTTTTCTTCTTGTCATTGTTCTCATCATCTGCGAATAAAGAAACCATTTGTTGGAGACAGAATAAAGAAAGGAGTGATTGAATATAGAAACCACACGACAGAGAACTGAAATTTACATGACTAGCAATGAGGGATTCCTCGTCTGTTTCAGTCACAGTACACCATATCGCCTATTGGTAGCACAAAATGGGAGATGCATTATATATCTAAGGTATCCGTCAACATGTTTCCCAATTTGGAGTGGGTACACTCAATAAGCTTGTCTTCTATACACAATATGTAAAAACCCCATTACCAACTACTTAAAGTTGACATAGAACTGCTAATGCTTTTTGCTTTTAATTTATCAGTAGGAACTCAAAAGAATTGCAATTTTCAAAGTTGAAAAATGTAGCCATCAACTAGGAGGCCAGGAACCTTACCCCCAAGGCATATGTTAGGCTCCAATTTGTGCAGGGAGATTGCCCATCAGTCTGGCGGGCCACATGCCAGAACCCTTTCCACTATGCTAATCCTCATTGGAGTATTTGAAATCAGTGTTATCCGTATCGTGGGAGGTAACTTGTATTGTAAGATATAGGTTATCGTACGATACGCCCAAAAAAAATTAAAATTTTTTTTTTCAATTTTTTTTCAATTTTTTTTGCAAGTTTTTGGCCTCTCTTCGCCTCTCTTCACTTTCCTATGCTTGCAATTTGGGTGTATAATTTTATTTATTGAATAAGAATAATTTATAAACAAATAAAAATTGTGACAAAAACATTTTTCTTTTTGTTGCCAATTTTTAGGTATATTTCTGTTAGCAGTTTCTAATTTCATGAGATCGCAAACAATTAAAAACATTTGGTTGTCTCGGTTCATTGAGTGGGCATTTTACAACTTCACTATTTTAGGGTTCACCTTGCGTGACTTCCATTGAGTTGAACATGATCAACGTGTGTGAGGCTTAACTCAGTATGTGAAGTGAGAAATGAAGCTCAAGCATTAGTTAAAAAGCTAGTCTCTAATAAGAGAAAAAGGGATATCTTCAAGTAATAATATCACATCACTGAGGTGTCATAGAGTCAATAATCAAAGAAATTGAGCTCATTGTTTTGCTCACATATGAAAATTAGCAAATATGACAACTACATGTACAAAGATAGCAGTTTGTTAATTTTGATATATTAGATGAGTGGATTATAGAAGATAATGAAGAAAATGCACTCTAAACCGAAGACATTGCATGAATTAATTTGAAGTGCAACAACATCACGAAGGAGATAAAGATTTTCATTTTAAAGCAAAAGGTGATGAGAAACTTTGAATCTTTATCAAGTAAAAGATGAAGATTATTTAGTTAATAATCCTGATACAAATTCAAATATGTAAAATGTAAATGTATTTCATTTTTTACTTCAAAATATGTAATTTTGGATCCAATTGTTCAATGTTGAATGTTCAATCTATGCTAAACTTTGCATTATATGAATTTAAAGCAATTATCAAATTTTTACTAATTTTTTTTATTTTTTAAATAATTTTTATATTATTTTAATATTAAAGTACGATACGATACGATATGCCCGTATCGTGGAGCCCAGCGATACGCGATACGATACGCGTCAGACAACACTGTTTGAAATACATTGGTATCCTTTATTGAAGAATTTTCACCGTCACAGTAAAGTTTGTAATATTAAACATCAAAGACTTTCAACTACGAAGCAAAAGGGGACGTCTCACACTATTGCAGGTAATCAATAACAACACGACTAATTCCTTCTCGCAGTGACAAAAGCAAGAATATCCACATTTTCCACAGGAAAAAAAGGTATGTAGCGCCCAATAGAAAACCAATCAACCCCCACCCCACACACACACAAAAAAAAAAAGAACTAAAAACTTATGCCGCTGACATTATGCACTCAATAGCCTCTTTACAAATCCCAGTCATCGTGGCTTCTGGCCCGTAAACCTGTATAGTACAGTAAAATGCAATTAGAGAAATGATGGGATAGAATATTTGAGATCTAACAGCTGACAAAATTGAACGTCTCATCTATCTGTAAGGTTTTAAATAGGGCGGTTAAACAAACTGAGCTGATCCTCGTTCAGCTCATTGGCTCCAGAGGAACTCGTTTATGTTCACATTGTGACCCATGCAAGACAAACACAAGCTGGTTCATTAAGCTATACGATCTGTACACAAATATTATTGGCTTGAGCCGTACAAACACTGTACGCGTGAGTCAGTGTGTCTGTGTTTGTATGTGTGTGTGTTGGGGGGGGGGGGTGTCTGTGTATTGGTGATACGGTGGTGTGGTACCATCTGCATCATATCAAGCGGCATCCTTAATTTACAAGCAATTTGCAAAATGCAAAATCTGGCATAATTAATCTTGTTACCATCCTTTATCTTTTGCATTCATGTGACAAATTTAGTTAAAACTGAAAAAACTGGGCTATTTCTAAAAGACCCATATTCTCATTAATTGTGAGCCATTATTTATTACTTGTCTGAAATCAAATCCGCAATAAACTTGATATAACTTTCAAACATATTAAATAAACAATAGAAAACACATCAGTGTGGTAGATCTAGCATTTGGTGGTTATACACATGAGAATAAAAATGGGTCCTCAAGAATATCATGCTTTTGGAATATATATATATATATATATATATATATATATATAGAAAAAGTCTAATATGTTGGTCATATCCTTGAAAATCTTAATGATTGAATTCTAAAAAAGCAACAAGCACACGTTCTTTTTTCCACGTGTTCTTGATCTACATGTATACCTTTTGATTTTGAAGTCAACCATCCATGAGATTTGCAAGGATAGAAAGTGTATAAAGTGCCAAGCATATTAGACTCATATATATACATGCACACACAAGTAGTTAATTCTTACAATATAACTGCACGGAAATGTTTGGACTTGGTGTATGAGGAAATATAAATTTTATGAAAATTATGCCTTAAATATTAAATTACCAACCTAACAAACGACAGGATGTTCAACTTGTCTAACCAAGCCTGTCTCAGTTAATGTTTGGGTTGGTTGAAAGAAGCTAAAGATTTTGAGCACGATTTTGAATTGACAAGTGAACCATGCCCTTACTGGGTTCAATTGGATCCTTTATCAGCCCTACTTACCACAAGAAACACCAAAAACCTTGTAAAAATGGATCGAGAAATAAAATAGCAACAAAATAAAAAAGAGAAGCAGTAAATTGAGTTATTTCTCTGAATCACCTCAAGTGAAACCCCAAGTTCCTCCCCAAGAGCCCGCATTTTAGCCAATCCTGTCTGATAATTTGGGCCTCCTCGGCGAACATAAATATGCATTCTTGAAGCTTTCAGTTTGGATTCCTGCAAAAACCAGAACTTGCAAACCATTAGAAACAAGCATCTGAAAATCCACATTAGCTTATTTCATAACTGAGCCTCTAACCTTTTCCCTCAGAGCACGAATGATGCCATTAAATGTAGTAGCAACATCGGTAAAATTGGCAATGCCACCTCCAATTAGAAGAGCTCTCTTTTGCCCGTCAGGGTCTGCAGTAGCACACTGAAATCGGACATAGCACTTCAGAAAACTCTAGCAGGTTCGAAATTGTCAAATCTACAAAAAAAGAAATAAGAACATCTAGACGGGTAACTACTATCCAAACTCTTACATCAAGAACAACTCTTGCATACTGCAAGACCTCTTCTTCATTAGGAGCGCCACTATATTCAGCATAATTACCAAGTTCAGATGCGTAACCTAAGTCTCCAACCTAGATGCGTGGAAACATCATGGGTTTAGTATCAGCATTAGAAAATGCAAATACACGGCATGTTTCTAGGGAAAATGGAATTTTACTAGTAGAAACAGAACACGAGAAATACATACAGTATCTGCATATATCACACTTGCACCACCTCCAGCAACCATGGTCCAGATGCGTCCTTTTGGATTCAGAATAGTGAATTTCAGAGATGCACTTGTCTGCCATCGCATTGCAATAATAAACCTCAGAGATTATCCAACTCACACGCACAAAAATACAAACACAAACGTGATCGAGTGCACAGTTGAGTCATGAGTGGTTCTAAGCAAGATTTTCTCCATATCTAACTCAAATAAATATGAAGTTTGATTTTTCGCAAAAAAAGCCTTTTAATTAATCAATCTTTGCCAATAAAACTAAGATGAATACTTAAGCCAGTATACAAACTTCTACTTAACTAGCTAACCCATCATTCTAATGATAAGGCAAGTTCCAAGACTAATTGAATTGGACTATCAAATGATGACAGGCTTTCCGGGGAACCTTCCAAGATAAAATGAGAATGATTATAGTAAAAATTTGTCCGCAGAAACCACTCTAGGGAGCATAATTGCACCATTACTTCTCCATATTTAAAAATTACGCTCCTGCAATTATGCATTGACACAGAAAACAAGGACCACAAAAAGCTTTTCCAGGGATTCTGTTTCCCTTTTTCCTTTACAGAATTACCACTGACTTTATACACAACTTGGAAGACCAACCTCAAATCAGGACAAGAGAAGAAATATCCTTCCTTGAAATGGAAGAGTGAAAAGGAAAGTGGTTCTTCCATATGAGGGCCTCTACTTACAAATTACTATGGGTTATCAGGCATCACAATGGGAACCTGAAAAGATGATAGCCACGTTGAAACTGTGGAAATTAAGCAATTAATACAGCAAGCATTTCAAGTTGATCCAATCGTTAGTAGCTAAGACTTTCATGGTCATTGATGAGAGCAACTAGCAACAAACTGGAAAGTAACTTAAAGTTGACAGTTTACCTTCTCATCCAAAGCATGGACAAAGCTTTCAGTTGGACTCAAGACTCTACCAAATGGCAACGGGAACTCCGCGTTTCCCCACCTGCCGAAATGAGACGATACATCAAGATTCTGCAGCTTCACATAAATTTATCCGATGGATTGATATTCAAGATTTATAGAGCAAGACAAGAAGAGTTAGTTACTTATTGAAGTTCTTAAATGCAGCAGTATCATCCAACACTCCACGCATGTCCAATGGGTAAGGTTCTCCGTTTACCAATGTGAAGGGGTTCATCTCTATGAAGGTGAAGTCAAGATCTGCATTGGAGCCATAAATCTGATTCAGGAGACAGAAATAGGATGAGCAGATGATAAACAAAATTGACAAAGGATAAAAATCATACCTTGAAATACCGAGAAAACACCCCTTATAAAATCTCCAATTTTCCCCTTGATCTGCATAATGGGAAAGATGCTAAGGACTTGCAGGAGAAAGAATAACAGAATATAATATGACGCATCTATATATGCAGTAATAACAACAATGATGGACTAGGATTTCTTAAATGCAATATAAACCAAAACAAAAGAACATAAAATCAACAGAGTATAACCCACCTATAAGTATTTTGCAACATGATGCAATAAAACAACAATGATGGACTAGGACTTGTTGAATGCAATTTACACCAGAACAGACGAAGATAAAATCAACAGAAGCTGCAAAAGTTCTTAAGCCCACAAAAGAAACTGCAGCAGATGCAACAATGACAAAAGGATTTCACCCGTGACCCAACATTGTGTTAGCTACTATCCAACTCTTAATTAAGTTCCCATTTTGTAAAATCTAAACTTACATATTGAAATTATTGAAGACGTCAACTTTACCTCCAAAGGAAGAGTAGCAATCAGTGGTGCACAAGCCTCATTGGTGAAAGATTTTTCAGTCGGGAGAAACACAGTTTTTACCTGCAAGATCCAAAAGAAAATTTTCAAAACAGAACATATGCTACCAAAATAAAGCCCGGAGTCAGCTACAAGGAAACTAGAGACCTACAATATGAAAAAAAGGGAAGATCCTTAACCCATATCACACAACACATGCACAAACACACGCACAATCACATGAATATATAACAAAAGGAAGGACTTGCTAAACACAGATTCATTTGATCTTCTAGGTTTTAGGAGAACAACCACACCCACAGGCATTATGAAGCAAAATTAGAAAATGAAAGAAGTCTGTAGTCATATATGATAGTCTCATAGACTGCATACTTATCCAACTTCACTTGTTGATGCGATTCAAGTAGTCATCATAACATACATAACCATTGCAGAAGTAACATAATGCATGTGACGCCCACAGCATGTCACCCTATATTTATTTATCCATGAGGCTCTCACGCTTCAAGCATTGATTCATAATACTTTACTCAGAACTGGTTGCGATCAAATGTTTGATATACCACAGCGATTACTCATTCCAAAAGCAAACAGCAGTAAATTCAACTTACAACGTACCTTGTCCCAGTTCTCTTCAATTTCAATTCCACCACATTCAGAGAAACTGATAGTACATCCCAATCTCTCAGAGACAATTGAGAGATAGAACTCTTGGTTGTGAGGAACAAAAGGTTCCACTATGAATGTAGTAATGGGCGCCTTGCACCCTTCCATTTCAACCTGCAAGATGGTTATCGTTATTACACAACCAAAAACACGATATGGAATATCTTTGTGTACTGAACCTAGACAATCATAAGAGAAACGACACCCACAAGAGAAATGACACTCATGTATCTGTATGAGCATGTCGAAGAGTAAATGGTCTTGAGTTTGGATACGTTCTCAAGAAGTTACATGAGAATGACAATTCTTGGTGCTAGGAATTCTCAAGAATTCATCTTAGGTATACCAATGCATTCACCATTTCGTAACTACAAATTCTGAAAGTTATGGATCAGATGCCCAGGTACGATATTTTGTGATGAAGTGGAATTTCCACCTAAGGAGGTTGGAAATCCAAAGAAAGAATGTAAACGAACGAGATTTCAAATGGCTATTTTTCTGAAGTTCAAACATGAGAATTAAATTGAATTCTCCTTCCCTCGAATTGATTTCAATCGAGAGGTACCCTTAGACAATTTTTCGAATAAGAATGAGAACTCTAAGTCCACGATTTACTGAATTGAAACTAGTCATCTATGAGATGAAATTTTTTAGCTAGAAATGAGATCACGGAAACCTCTATAACAGACAAAATTTGATCCACAAAGCTAGTAATTATAACAAAAGCATTCTACCTCTTTACCAAGACGTTCCTTCACGAATGCGTCAACCTGCACCAGATCAAGGTTCAAAGCAACAAGCCCACTCTTTCCACGCTTCCCAAAAAGCATGTCCGGCTTCACCACTAGCCTGGTCGATGAAAGCCACGGCTCTCTGTCCATTAGCTCAGAGAAATCCGTCGACTCCGTTACCTATAGGATCGTAGCATCATTAGAAACAGTAACGCTAACGCCAACAAAATACAAACTTGATCATCTCCTAATCAAACAAACAAGCCTACTGTGCCTTCCGCCCACCGATAACAGTTTCTTCTCTATCATCATCATCGCGTTCTTGGGTTAACATACATGAGTACGCTTTTTAAGTATCATTTCAGACTCGATGATAAATAAACAAGTTGGCACCCGAAACAGGGGGAAATGAACAGAGAGCAAGACCCATATCGAAATGTTCGACTACAATTGAACCGAATGTCTAACCATGAGAGAGAGAGAGACCTGAACAGAACGTATCTCCAAATCGATCCCGGAGAGACGCTTCAAGTGTTGCTTCAACAACCTCTTGGAATCGTACTCCCTGATCTTCTTCCTCGCCATTCGTCAGAATCGAAATCAAGAAAACTCACCAATTCGAACCTTAAACGATCCGCTATACTTGATGTACAACACCAGGAACCAACCAAAAAACTCACAATAGAGAGAGAGAGCAGGCCACCCAACTAACCACCAATGAGTACCTCTCTTTAGCAAATACACAAATCTAAGAGTAGGAAGAGGGATAGAGTGACAAATAAGAGCCCATTGGATTTCTTTTATTGCCTGCCCTTATGCGGATGAAGTTGACCTTGCGCTGTTACGGTACAGTCCAACAAACGTCACCAAAGTTAACGGCGTGAGAGACTGTAGTATAGAGAGCCATACTGGATAGCCATGTAGTAATTATCGTACTGTATTTGTACCGTATAATATCGTATGGCACAGCATCATAAAATATTGCAAAACACGTGATTTTTATAAAGTTATTTAGCTTTTATTAAAGGAATAAAGCGTACTATTATATTTTGCAATATAATATAATATCTACATGGGTGTCCTACAAAATAAAGATGTCAGATTCGATACCATAATGTTGTTGACTTGCTGGATTGGGCAGTTTTAGGTGGTAAATCGGGTCAACGGGTTGGGTTTGGGTTGGATCACTCCTACTCCAATAAAATATAAGTGGACCTCTTGTCTCACCCTATTTTTATCCAGGTTAATTTTAAAGACCCATACCCAACCCCTGTCGGGTTTGGGTCAACCAGACTGCAAACACATAGTACATATACGATATAAACATTTAGCACTATGCATAGATACATACATACATACATATGTACGTATAGACATGACCCTGGTAAATCAAAACCAGATCTTCCGGTTATCTGGAACCGTAACTGAACCGTCTCTAGACCAGTTCTAGTTACGGGAATATGCAAATTAATTAGTCCCATCATGAAGTTTAGAGAAATATATACATGCATATCCTTGTGACAAGCCGATTTATTTTCCTTATTTTGGTAAATCCTTAGCACATTGATCCTTCAATCAGCATTCCCTCCACTGATTTGCTCAACTTTCTTTACAAATAATACAGTCCTCTTTTACAATTGCTTAATTAAATTCAACAGAGTGACATGCCTGCAAAGGGTTTATTAGTATATTTCGTACGTTCAGTATGAGTTAAAAGAGCTCTCTCTCCCTTATGTTCAACTTAAAGTAGACCAACTTTTAAGGAAGTATATTGGTGCTTATACTTTTTAACATGCACAAATAGTCTCTCACACACGTACATATAGTCAACACTCTGATGCTTATGATGGATCTCCAGAGCTTAACAATGAATCTTCAACTTGTTTTTTAATGACAAGTGGAGGTTTATGAGGGTTCATGGATCTTCTTGACCAGCGCGAATGGGATGCGAGACAGCGGCTGACCAAGTATGTCAAATATATAGTGAGAGCAATCTGGGAAACATCTCCATCTAATGAGCCGGTGACTCTGAAGCAACTTAGGTCTTTAACGCTCTCTCTCCTTCTCTCTCTCTCTCTCTCTCTCTCTATATATCTATATATATATATATATATATATAGAGAGAGAGAGAGAGAGAGAGAGAGAGGAGAAGTTTTACTAATCTTGCACAAACACCCACACAGTTCGATCTTTTTATAAAAAATTGAGTTATTAACACACTTAGTAGAAAATACAAAAGTACAATAAGAATTTTAATTTTAATTTCTATTGTTAATCTCAAAAATCGAGTTATGTAAGTGTTAATGTAAAATTATACACTGAAATACATTATACATTTCTACGTTGTATGAGGCAAACCCGTGGATAGCCTAACTTTGGTGATTGGTATATTTGCACTTGTGTTTATGCAAAAGTACAATGCTTGGTCATTTATTTCATTTCAAGCATTCTTAAAAAGGTTAAGGTTTGAGTGGTTTCGGTACGTTGGTTGGTGATGGGAGTGAATAAGGCGAACTCGTGGATGCCTAGCCTAAAAGCTATGCTGCAAAAGTCCACACAACAGTCGAAGAAGAAAAGAAAGAAGAATTTTAAGAAGAAAGATAATTGTTGTTATGGTTTTTCTCTATACGTTTAGATTGTATTTATATATTTTTTCTCATGTTTTTCTTCTTGAGCTTTTCGTTAAAACTATTTTTTCTTTATCTTTAAGAGATTTTCACACTTTTTATATGAAGACAAAATATATTTTATTTTTATATTTATTTTTGTAAAAGTTAATTCATGAAATCTGAAAACAATACTTTTCTTCATGTATTTCATTGATTGCTATTATTGGAGCCGAAAGTGACCATCAATAACTTACACGATAACATCGATTATAATTAAAATACAAAACCTGACCAAAAAAAAATCAAACTCTTGGCCGGCAGCAACAACCCTAGAGCGCACTGCCTTTGAGCAAACATTCTGGTTGCAAAACTACATGCCAATTTTAATGGAAAAACTAAGTGCCCTGTAGAACCCCTAGTGTGGTGGGGTGGCAAGCCCAGTCTTCACGATATAAAGAAAAAGTAATGCCAGCCCTCGCGAAGGACTTGACTTAGGGAAGAAGCAAAAAGGGACGTCGCTTGGATGATCAAAATAGGTGGGACCCACAGCTTGGGGAGACTGTCGATCGGGCAACCAGGAAGATCCGAAACGTAACGGTGGGACCCGGTGTAAGGAGACTGCAGTTTAGTTGTCATATGACGTCTTAAAACGCATCAGGCGGAAAGATGTAAGCCATTCGTATCCGGGATGGACGGTAAAGAATATCCTAAAAGTTGCATTAACTTTTCGGGAACGGGGGACGGCCGTTCGTCTAGAAATGGACGGTCAAGATTTCAAAAGGGCTCCTGCGGGAATGCGCAGGCGTGGTCCGTGTGGAAAGAGGTGGGGCATTGAGCTTGACTTGGGATGTGTGAGGTGCCCCCACTTGGGCTCTTCGTAGCAATCCGAGGCGGACAGACAGAATATTTATCCATCTCTCTCTCTCTGTCCTCGCTTTGCTGCCCTGCATCCAATCGTTCTCCTCGTTTTCGGTACCCCCCTTCTCTCTCTCTAGCGAGGAAGAGGAAAAACGGAGGACGGAAGACGATCATAGGGCTTGCTGGCGTCTGGTTTGGGGATTGGTGACATTTTTCGGGTTGTATATCGGGAGGCGTAAGGATTCCACTTTATCGGAAGAAAGGAACGGATTTTGATGATCCGTGAATGATCGAGGTGCTTGTTTCTGGGTCTTGCTCTTGAATGGCTGATAGCAGAAGATATGCGGTGAATTCTCAGCTGGGTGCGTCTTGATTTCTTGGTGTCCTTTTTCTTCTGTTGCTTCTAACATGCTGGGATTTTTTGGCTGCTGTTCATTTCTTCGCTGTTTCTGTTTTGTTTGTGGTTGGGATAACTGATCATACGTGTTCCTTTTCCGGCTTGGTTTTTGCTTTTGCTTATAATGATTCGACCGCATAGATTACTGAATAATTGATAAGCCAGTGATTCGATTATTTAGGCTAATAAACGACCCATTTCAGCAGCTACTCGACGCTCTGTCTGTCTCTCGTGGCATTTAGATGCTCGATTTGTCTGATCGGACTTGGTTCTGTTCTTTGAGCATAACTGCTGTCCTTATTTATGCGACAAAACAGCTGGAAAATGGAGGTAGTATGCATTTGAGGAACCGGGATGAAAGATCCTAAACGAACTCAATGACAAAGCACCAACTCTTTTGATTCCCCATGGAAAACATTAGCATTTTTCTTCTTCTGTTCTTATTGAGGGCATTTCCTTTGGTACTAAATGGTGATGAAACCTAATGCGATATATGAAGTTTTATATTTTATCTAACTTAATAATCTCATTTAGATGTATCAACTATCAATGCCTTCCTTGTTGTAAAACGTGGTTCGGTGCATCTAATGTATATCATATGCGGATACCCTTTAGTGTTTTTCTTCTCCTTTTTTGAAATATTCGAAACCAAAAGGTGGATCCTGTGGCTGTTTAAGACTGGGGGCAATTTTATCGTTGGACCTGTTATGCATGGGCAAACGCCCTTGTTCAAGACAAAATGATGCAAGAATTTCTTTTTACTGTATATCTTTGATTAAATTGGAAATTTGGTCTGCTTGCTATTGGCAGGCAACTAGTATTAACTCAGAGTGTTGCAGATAAATTTGCTGGGAGTAGTTTTCATACTTATTGACAGTTACGCTTTAGGAATTGAGTTGCCTGTTCAAAAGGAGTAATCGGGATGATGTTCATTTGTTGTCAGTTTCTATTTGCAGCATCTTGTGCTGAAATTTTTCCCAACCTCACTGCAGTAGTATTTATTCTGAAATGTATGCAGCTGATATGCATAAGTTGAAGGTAAGGACAAGGTGGTACTAGATTCACATAATATGTGTCTCTCTCTGCACATTTCAGTTGACTTGCAACATATTACTCAAGTACCTTTAGGGTGACTACAATCAAAGATGTGCTTAATTTCATTCTGAATTAAGAGATGCTGTACATATAGATGTTTAGCTACATTATGTAATCAATTGATTCAGTTTTGATATTGTCAAGCTACTACTGCGCAAAGGGATAAACATATGAACTGATTTGTGTCCCAACAGACCTTGAACAGATACTGTTGGAGGCTCAAAACCGTTGGCTTCGCCCAAATGAAGTTTGTGAGATACTTCGCAACTACCAGAAATTTTGCTTGACCCCAGATCCACCTTACAAGCCTCCAGGTGTGCTCTTGAACTTCTGTTATTTTGGGCTTTGTGAATTCATACTTTCTTTACTGCATGTCATATGAAAGAAGCATATATGATTTCATTGTTATATGCTTTTAGTAGAATTATCTTTTGTTAGCTTTATTCTTGTCAAGTCAGCACTTGTTCCACGCATGTTTCTAGTGAAATGTCTACTCCTCATCAAATAATATAGCCCTGCGACATGATTGCATGCTGCTAGCTGTATATCCTGAATTCTGTCACTCAACAGATCTGGTTTTTTCATCTGATCCATCGTGAGATAAAAGTTTCAATTCTTTCAACTTTTCTTATCAAATGAAGGCACATTTTTTCATGCTTCAAGGCCTGTGATTTACTCAAGTACCTTTAGGGTGACTACGAACTGGCACATTTTGGATTCAGGATTGAGTCCATGTTTCAGCTCCCATTGATTTTTGTGGTGAATGGGTGAACACCACTTAGATGTTTCACTGATATTGCGGCATCCTCCTAGCTGCCTATAAGGTGACCCCTTTCTAGATATCTAAGTGAAGCAGTGGGAAGGGGGAGGAAGAACTGAGAAGAAGATATTCGGTTGGTGTGTCTTTACATGCAGCTAGTATGCAAGGGGACGGGTGCCACCCAATATCTCTAACTGGGAAGTCCTTATGCAACTAACTCAAATGCTTGGGAAAATTAGTAACTCAGAGTTGCAAGAATGAAAATAGCCAAAAAGATCCAAATTTTATTGCATTTTCAGCCTTTTAAGGTACTTTGCATGATAATAATGATCTTGGGAGTCAACAGATGATAGAAGGTGGTTTAGTAATTTTTAAAGACTGAAAATAAGTACTTTGCATTTTCAGCCTTTTATGGTACTTTGCATGATAATCATAACCCTAAATGTAGCTTCATTATACATTAGTCCCATATTTTAGGTGTGGTGATTTTATCTTTCTAGGTGTAAATTTTCTCTTTTTTTATAAAACAATAATGTATTCCTATACATCGTAGGTGGATCTCTTTTCCTCTTTGATCGAAAAGCACTTAGATATTTTCGTAAAGATGGTCATCGATGGAGGAAGAAAAAAGATGGCAAAACAGTAAGGGAAGCTCATGAGAAGTTAAAGGTAGGCCTTTTAACACTACTTTACTACTACTTTTTTGGAGCTTTCTTTCTGGTGGGACATTTGGTTTTTCCTTCTCTTGGACAGCGGCATCACAGTCATGCATACCATGTGATCTAACTTGGTTGACTCGTGTCTAGTGAAAAACTGTTTAGTTGCTTCTGCTTTTTCCCCTTTTACTTATTTCAGTGTTTATGTTAAGTTGCTTCACATTATTTTTGAGCTTCTCACTCCATCTTGTTCAGTGTGAGTTAATTGCAGAAAGTTTGTCTATAATTTGGTTAGCTTATTAATTGGAGTTACACATTCTGGTTGTTTAGTGCCATGACTTTGAAAATGGCAAGGATGTGTTGCATATATCTTATATAAAAGATCAGATTTTCTTTTTGGGGGTTTCCACCTATGGATTCTGTGCAAGAAGGTTAGGTCCTGTGTATTGTTTTACTGCGATCTCTCTCCTTTTGATTTGGGTGTATACTTGATCTGCACTGCTATTGTGTTGTTTTCTTCCTCTCTAGGCTGGCAGTGTTGATGTGCTTCACTGTTACTACGCACATGGTGAAGAAAATGAAAACTTCCAGAGAAGAAGCTACTGGATGCTTGAGGGGTCAGTTCCCTTGTATTTTCCCAATTCTGCAAGCACACTCTCAATGTTTCATTTTCTCTATAAGGCATTCTCCTCTATATCTAGTTAAGTAACCATAGAAGAAAAAGAGGAATAAGAAGAGGTAGTTCTTCCACCCATATAGTGATTTGATTGTCTTTGCTGTTATGTTCTTCAAATAAAGGTTAAGAGAATCATGCCGGAATTAAGGTATTCTAAAAGCGAACAAGTCTTCTTCATGAAACAAAATGGAACCAGGCACACATTGTTTGGTAACTAGAATAACTGGTCAAATGAAATTTAGGGTTTCTGATATTGTTACTCCAGATGTCAGGTTGAACTTCCGTATTTATTTCTAAATTAACTCAAACTTGGTTAGAATGTTTTTGTTTCAGTTCCAGACTTCCAGTTGCAGGTATGATTTGGCTAGCTTATATGTGAACAACTTGGATTTGGATCTGTTTAAATTCCAATGAAAAGTGGACTTTTTTGCAGTTTTCCACCTCTAAAATAATGTCATACAATAATGTGATGGCCCATTTTTCATGGGGGGACATGTTATAATACCTTCTTTTTCCTGCTTTCAGGGAGTTAGAGCACATTGTTCTTGTGCATTACCGGGAGGTGAAAGAGGTGAGTACTCGGCCTGTTATATCATTTCATTGTCTACTTTCCATTTCCATGCTTCTACGGTAAATGCTTTCTTCGAGATTCACCCTTAGCTTTTGATGTTGATATATCTGCAGTTTATTTCATGTTCCTCGTGAAATTTAGCTGTTCCCCGTTTCTCTACTTCTTGGTCCTCATGAGCATGTGCAATGCATGTTGATAGTGAATGCAATTACAGCTGTCACTTTGCAATTTCTTTTCTGCTAGGTTTTCAAATTACATTATTAGGGAATTTCTTCTCGATAACGAGCATAACTAGCAAAAGTCTTTGACTAAATTGGCAACTATCGAACTTCATTTTCTCACTTCAACATCTTCGAGGGAAGGTAACATCCTGCTGTTTATGCTTTGTAGTGGTGTTTAAGATTGTCAGCCATGTGCTTTTGATTAACTAACTTGTTTTACTCGACTTAATTTCAAAGGAAAGGATATACAGGCGTATTGAACACACAAACCTAAGCAAATTTTCATTTCTCTTTGCACTTGAATACGAGGAATTTGCTGAGGTTTGTCTGGTTGGATGAACATTGGGCAATCACTGTACTGATTTGGTTGAAGTGGATGTTAATGGATTTTGATATGTGGCTAATGAATCATCTAAGTTGAAAATTGATAAGTTGGTTTATATCCAGGGGAGCAGATCTGGTGCTTCTCGTCCATCAAGTGCAGATACAGGGACTCAGAACGTATTTGTTGGTAACAAGAATGCATCACCTGCTTCCTCTGTTCAGGCAAATCCTGCTGCTCTGACAGCTCAAGCATCTTTTGCATCAAGTCCAAGTACAGCTGATTGGAATGGGCAGGTGCATTCTTCTCCAGAATATGAAGGTGATGAATCTGGGGAGGACGTTGGTGTGTCTCCTCTTTCTGAAACCATGCCTTATTCTAGGTTGCAGATAACTTCGTTGCCATCAAATGATGGGATTGGTAAAGATATTTCGGGGGGTACGGGAATCATCACAGAGTCTTTCTCAACAGGGACAAACAATGAGCTTCCTAATCTTTTTGGCATGAATCAACTTTTCCTTGGGAATAGTGTACCCAATGAGCTTGATCCTACAAACTGTTTATCTCCAGAGCATGCTGGTAATGTTCTCTTCTTTTTCTTCTTTATATATATATTCATACATACATATATACACACACATATATATATTTCACAGCCTTTAGAACGATATTGCATAAAAATTACCATCCTATTCTGAATCTGTTGTGACATTGTTAACCTACACGCAGCAACAAAAGTTCATTTGCATATTTTCCTTGTCAGAGGTTCCATTGATCTGTTATGTAATACTTTCGTGTTTTGCAGTTATGAGGGAATTTTCAGTAAAAGAAACTGCAAGGCCGCCATTCCATGAATCCAATTTCAGCCATTGCGCTGACCCTTTTGGATGGTCTGAAATTCAAAATGCAAGCACAAGGCAAGATAGTGGGGATAATCACAGGACTTTGTTCAAACACACAACTAGTGGGGATGTGACTGGGTCTGTTTTAAATATTCTTCAAAGTTTGCAGAAAAGCGACCACGATCCTGGAGTCAAGGCATTCCCTGAGCCTCTTCAAGAGTTTCTCAAGGAACAAAGATTTGTTCAGGTAATCTTATGAGGTCCACATTTTCAATTGTTTGGTAGGTTTCTTTTTGTTTTTGTTACGGTCACCATCATTCTTTTCATCCTCTTTTCCCTCTCCATCTGTGTCTTTGCCCAAATCTTCTGGTTGTTCAAGCTCCAGCTATTTGTTTAAAATGTTTCACATGTTCTTCTCATTGTAATTTACAGTGTCTTACATTTTCTCATCATCTTTTAGTTTTTTGTTTGAAGAAGTTGATTTGGATTTGCTGGAACTCATTTCAGGAACAAGCAGGTCAAGGTGATGCAGTGGCACTGCGTAGCATGAGTATAGAGAGGCAAAAGTTCCCAGATATTGGTCATGTAGACCAGGGATCTTTCCATTACTATGATCATGTTGCATCTAAATATCAAATTAGTGATGAGTCATGTATGGCACCCGGTTCTTGCCTTCAGACTGGAGGAATAAAATCTGAGCCTGCTGATTCTTCTAAGGATGCTTTGGATGTGAGCCGGTACACAGATAACGACATGGGCTTAAAGAAACTCGACAGCTTTAGTAGATGGATGAGCAAAGAAATCGGTGCAGACTGTGAGGACACTTTGATGGCTTCAGATTCTGCCAACTATTGGAATACACTTAATGCCGAGAGCGGTGAAAAGGAAGTCTCTAGCTTGTCAGGACATATGCAATTGGACGTTGATCTGCTGGGTCCTTCCCTTTCCCAAGAGCAATTGTTTAGCATAGTTGATTTTTCACCAGATTGGGCCTATTCAGGTGTCAATACAAAGGTAGGTATTGATATTATTTTTTCCCCATATGGACATGTGCTTGCAGATATCTACCAATTCTGTTTGATTTGTTCATCTAAAACACGTTTCTGTAGGTAGTCACAGTTTCATTACGTGTTCACTACCCTTGGTCATATTATTACAAGCAATTGGTGGAAATCCTTTTTGTCCAATTGTTTTTGTGTTGACGTTGTTCTGTCTGGTCAGGTTCTGATCTCAGGTGTCTTTTTGGCGGGTGTAAAGAATCCCAGAGATGTTAAGTGGGGTTGTATGTTTGGTGAACTAGAAGTCTCTGCCGAAATTTTGGGAAACAATGTCCTTCGATGTCAAGCACCCACTCATTCTCCTGGAAGAGTTCCATTTTATGTTACCTGCAGTAACAGGTTGGCATGCAGTGAGGTTCGGGAATTTGAATACCAGAAAAAGCCATCGTTGCTACTTCCTGCTGTAGTAAAATGTGATCCTGAAGATGAAACAGTTCTTCAGGTTCGACTAGCAAAGATGTTAATTTTAGGCCCTGAAAGGAAGTGTCTCGGTTGTTCTGTTGAAAATTCTCAGAAATGCATCCTAAAGAAAAGTATTCTCTCTCTAAGAAGTGATGATAAAACTGACTGGAATGTGATCGAGAAGTCCATAAAAGATGTTAATGGGAATTGCATAAATGCTAGGGAACTGTTGATGCAAAAAATGCTGAAGGATAGATTATACGAATGGCTTCTCTGCAAGTCCCATGATCAAGGAAAGGGGCCAAATGTGTGGGATGATGAAGGACAAGGAGTTATACATTTAGCTGCTGCACTCGGCTATGAGTGGGCACTGGGTCCAATTGTTGCAGCTGGGGTTAGTCCTAGTTTTAGAGATATACGGGGAAGAACAGCGCTTCATTGGGCTGCATCCTTTGGCAGGTTAGTGATGTCATATTATGTCATTTGCTCCCTTCATTCCAAGAACTAAGCTTAGAAGTGTTTTTTGTGGTGCAACCGCAAAGTACTGCTGGTGCTTACACTTTTGCTTTGGCATTGGATTATTGTCTTTACCAATCTGTGTCTCTGTGTTTTCTGACTAGGTTATCTCAGGGGCAGCTCGTGGGTAAAGCCACTAAAGCAACCGCTTTAGGCCTCAAGTTTTAGTTATGATATACACCTTTTTAGGCAAAAAAAATATTGAATAGACTTAGGCCTCAACATTTTATACACTAAACTAACAATTTTACTGAATAAGCTTAGGCCTCGAACTTATGCAACTTAAGTTGTTTCACGGTTTGCATCGATGTTTAAGGCTTTAAGCATTTGGAGTGGAATTTTGTGCATTGCTACTGAAGAGTTAAGAGAGAACTTCTGTTTGTTTCTACAGCAGGACATCTCAAAATGAGTTTCCTTCAATAAGGTAGATTTAATATGTAAATAACCTTCTTCCATCCCTGCTTGCACATGCAGAGAGATCATATATCAATTGCTTTTTTTAATTGACACCCTTTACGTTGATGTTGATAGTGAAGACCCATCACTTGTCAAATTTGCTCAGTTTGCTTTCCCCAATGCTTGTGCAGAGAAGAAACAGTTGTCACCTTGATACGCCTGGGTGCTGCCCCAGGTGCACTGGAGGACCCAACCTCGAAATTTCCTGGAGGACTAACTGCTGCTGATTTAGCTTCTAGTAAAGGGCATAAAGGCATAGCTGGTTATTTGGCAGAAGCTGATTTGGTCACTCACCTTTCATCAATTTCCTTAAGGGAAAGTATTACGGATAGTGTATCTGCAACGGTTGCAGTGGAAAAGGCTATTGAAGCTGTTGAAAAGCAAAGCCTTCTCCATACTGTTGATGGAGAAGAGGATGAAGTATCTCTAAAGGAATCGCTTGCAGCTGTTAGAAAGTCTGCTCAAGCAGCTGCAAGGATCCAGGCTTCCTTTAGGATGCACTCTTTCAAGCAGAGACAATTCACGGAGAGCCATACAGCAAGTGTTGACACTCCACATTACATACAAAATTTAGTTAACGCAAGGATGTCGCTTAGAAAGGGCCAATCAAGTGTCGACGAAATTGCAGCTGTCAAGATCCAGCAAAAATATCGTGGTTGGAAGGCACGCAAAGATTTCATCAAGATCCGTGAGCGCATTGTGAAAATCCAGGTTTGCTATTGGAGCCTTATTAAATTTTCAGTAGCTAGGGGGTCTCATTTACTGTCTTTTGTGAACTATACACTTGATACTATTATTAGGATAGTGAAGTTTTGTCTCTCATGATGCCTTTATATTGTTAATTTACTTGGAAAAGTCTCAAAGTTTTTTTTGGCACTAAATTTAGACCAAAACAAAGCCTTGTCCCACACCATGCTGTCTCGGCTATAAATTGGAACTATTGGCAACAGTTTATAACGTTTCAAATAGCTGTTTCTGCCCTGAAAATAGTAGGTTTACAAATATGATGATATCACATCATTTGTTGGTCTAAGTTTTATCATGGTTTCAGAAAAGGATAGGGATTGAAATAAGTTAACTTGTTTCCTCTTCTAGCTTTTTTTTACTCTTTTGGAAGCAACAAATTATCAATTCAGGCGCTCCCACTTTTATGGGGCAACTTTGTTCTGAGGTGGGCGAAAGGAGCCCCCTCCCTCTCTCATACAGCATGTAAGGTATGGGGTTTACTTTCATGTCCTCAACATTAGCCCCATTGCTGTTGGGTAGAGCCCTTAACGTTTTGTACATGTAAACTCTTGAATGATGTACAATAGATATATATGTTGAAATACTGAAAATATAAAGTATTTTAATCCATGTAAATATAAAGCATAAAACATAATACAAAATACAAGACATATATATGTAAATATAAAGTCTGTTTGTGTGTGTGTGCGCGAACTATCACTGTATCTTAGTCCATTATTTACAATATTTTCTCAAGAAATACTGAAACTTTCGTAATGCCCTGAGACTTCCCTCGCGAAGATTGTCCTGAGATCAAGATTCATCACCTATGTTATCCTGCATGCAATCCTTAAAAGGATTTTTAGCTGCTTTTTATAGTTTGGATTTTAGCTTTCAAGTGTGCAAATAAAGATTGTAAATGGTTTCTGTATTCAGGCACATGTTAGGGGGCACCAAGTTCGTAAGCAATACAAGAAGGTGGTTTGGTCTGTGGGCATTGTGGAAAAAGCTATTTTGCGTTGGAGAAGAAAGGGGGCTGGTTTACGAGGATTTCGAGCTGACAGATCCATTGAAAATGTCGGATCTGCTGGTCAAAAAAATGATGAGTACGATTTTTTACGTCTTGGTCGGAAGCAGAAGGTTGCTGGTATAGAAAAAGCTCTTGCCAGGGTCCAATCTATGGTTCGTTACCCAGAAGCTCGTGATCAATATAGGCGACTCATGACAAATTTTCAGAAAACAAAGGTGAATTCAAGCTATTTTTTTTGCCTTGCAATTAAACCTTGGATAATTGCGATGGTTTCTTGATGCTTGGTTTGACGTGTTTGAACGTTCCCATTTTCTGGTGCTTGATCTTCTACGGGTGTCCAATTGTGCAACGCACTTGGAGTCTGCATGTGGTATGCCTCCAAGTGGATCTATGACTAGTGAATGCTTGTCTGTCGCTTTGTCTACCGTTTTGAGTTCCAATAATCCAATCTATTGTTTCTTGTGAGCTCTTTCTGTTCTGATATCAGGGTAAAAAAGACAGTTATGTGTTCGGCTTGTGGTGTTTCTTTAGGGAATTTGTTATGTTTTCTCATTGTCTACGCGGTTTATGACTTAGTCACCAAGTGTTACTATTAGATCAGAAATCTTCTTTGGTCTCTGTATTGTTTCTTTAAGAGAACTTGCACCTTTTCCATGAACACGAAAAGTAAATGAACCTGAAATAACCAAGTCAATAACAAGGTGGCTGTGTAAATGACAAATCGATTGTACCTTTGATAATCATGTGCGTTTATAACATTGTACATGAAACTTGAACAGAAAGGGTTGGAGGGTCATGTGACCTTGAGCCAGAATCTGTACAATACAACTGCTATTCTAGAATTACATACCATGCTAGTACAAATTTAAATTTTGGTTAATGGTCAATCCCTTGCTTTCTGGCATCCTTTTCTTCGTCTTTATTGTCCCCTCACCATTCAGGATAAAAAAATTAAAAGGTGGTGGTTTGGTTATCGCTTTTCTTCCTTTTAGAGAGTCAAAGTAAAAGAACTTCTGGGAATCTGTAACAACAGTTACATATCGTAGTACCAATTTAGTTATAGCAACATGCGCCAGTGATGATTCTTATAATATGTGCCTGGCAGACACGCCCACATGCAGAGATCACCGATGGTGATGCCGCAAGAAGGAAGAAATTAATGTATTTACCCTAAGGGCATGGCCCATCCGAGGATAATCTTGATCTGGGCATATTAGTGAATGCACTAGGGTTGGCTTGCTGTGCCACCAGAATGAATTAGATATGTTGCCGACGTTACGGTCTATGAGAACTTGATTGTTTCCTTTACCCCATACAAACCATCATGTTCAAACACATGGCCCATGATTTTAGGTGGTCTAATCTTCGTCTGGAGTTTGTGTACCGGTTAACAGATCTCGATTTGATGCCTTCAAGTTTGCTCTGCCTCTGGCCTTGCCATGCCCTGAATATGAGAGTTGTTGATATGGTGTCATATGCGACAGTTTCTAGCATGGTGCTCCTATGCAAAAGCAACTTGTTGAATTTATCATCTACTACTTGTTTGACTCTGAGTTGCTTATGTTGTTGAGATAAAATTCTTGAGCTCGTTTTCCTAATTCTTGGGCTGTCTTAATGTTGCAAATTTGTTTCAGATAGCAGACGATGCATCTGCTGCAGGTGAAGTCCAGAGTTCCAGACAAAACACTGACGTAATTGCCCTGCGTGGACCTATGACCCAGTAAGCTCTAAGAAGTACAGCACAGTTACAAGGGGTTTCCCAGTCTCACCGCCTGTGGCTGTGTTTGTAAGTATGCCTGACCAATCCGACTTAGCCACACCATGTTTTTTTTGTTGTACGTGAAGCGGAAAAGGCTCTCTCTTGTAAATTGGGCCGTGCTAGTCTGTTCAACACGGCCTCTTCCCTTTTAGTAGGATAGTATGTAATAACAGTATCTGTAAGTAACTTAGGTCATATTATTTCACATTCTTAACAAGCTGAAGAAATATAATGATCCCTCCCTCTCTCTCCTTCCTTCCCTCCCCCCTGGCAGGCTGGCACACAGAGATTCGAGCACACCTACTTAGGTGAGTTTGGCTAATGCTTTGCAAACGTTTATCATGACAAAACTGTGGGGGTCCAATTTATTCGTATAATCAGTTTGTCCCATGCAAGTGATGACTTGTGAATGTTGAAGCTGCCTGATAAACTCTTGACCTGCAATAGGGATGACCAACCGGGTAGCCTGACATGGTTCAGATCTATGGTGGTGACAGACCTTCATTTAGTCCCCTACAGGGTCTACTGTGAGAAAGGGCATTATCTGGATATTATGATAAATCATGCCGAAAAGCTAACTATGAACTTCGAGTGGAAACTTTGCAAATCTTGATTAAATGATGTTTATAGACTTGTATCCAGTTTCATAGATTTGTGTCTAACTCGATTTTAAAGTGAATATGTTCCGAAGAAAAAGAAGGCCACACAAAGCAACTAAGTATATTATGTTAAAGAAGAAAAGTAAAACCACGAAAATGTTGAAATGATCTTAAATGTCAACATAGCACTGCGTCGGATTGTATGAAAACAAAGAATAGACGACCTCATGTAAAACACTTTTCTCCTCTCAGCTTGAGCGTTTGATTTGGTTTGGGTGAAGCCAATCCATCGTCTACTCACGAAATGGGTGACTTCTAGTACAATTTTACGTATCAGCACGTAAAATGATTCAATTTTGCTTGCTTCTGATAGTTGAGGAAGCGTAGAATTGAAGAAATAATTAAATATTTGCATCCTTTTATCCCCTTCTAGCTAGAACTCTGGCATTGTCAATCCGTCTTGCTTATTGTTCATTAAGCAAATTCTCATGGATTAAACAGAATCATACCAATCATACTCCTGCACGGGGAGCGTTAGATCGACAGCAGGCTGCTCCAGCGCCGTTGCTGCTGGGGGGGAGTTCCGACTCCCAGAGGGTGCATGTGTCAGGCTTCGGATTCCTCTTGTAACAAAAAGAAATTAATCCTCCACTTTCTATTCTCGTCATTATGGAAAAGTTGTGAAAACTTCAAATAAGATGATTCGTTAGTGTAGTTTGAATTTTCATGATTTGCGAGTCCTAATAATGTGAAAGCTTAAATCATTTATTACATATTAAGGTTATCGACAAGAAGCATTTCTCTTACAAATACAACATAATGGTATGCAAAACTAACAAGTCCTGGTTCCCGATCGATCATCCAGCATCCGATGAATGAGCCCAAACATCAACATACTAGTACCTCATCGATGGCAAAGCATTAGACGAGATGATAGAATTCCTTTAATCCCCATTAATGAACAGCACGTAATAATTCATTAAAGAAGCAAATTGATGTACTTGGACATTGCAGGGTGAGGGTGATTTAACCTAAGATTCTTTTGATCCCAGCGGTGAACCGCACGTCATAATCCTTAGAGATGCAGTTTCCTACTGAAGAAGTTTTGGAACTAAAACAACGAGCTTTATCACAATGGTGTTCACGTGAAAATAGAGCAATCCCAAGGATCACCCGACGCTCCCTTTTGTTTGTTACGCATATGACAACGTTTTGGCTAGCAAGCGCGTAAAACCACAGCTACCATCTATGAGGAAGAGATTATGTTTGATTGCATCACACTGTATCTCTTACAAGTGACATTCAACCTTTCGAAAGTCACGTTCTCTCTCTCTCTCACACACACACACACACACAGACCATATTCATCGTTTGTTGCATGAAGAGATATCACACCAAGGGCCAAACACGTTAATACAAAAACAAGAGGCCAGGTAGCAGGGATAGTACGTAGTACTTATTTACTGATGTCACACGAGGAGAGGGCATCACACGAGTTCGACGTAAGTGTATTACAAGCAGGCTAGACATGAGTGTAACGCAGATATTCCTTCCCAGACGGAAGGCTGGCAGTCTCATATCCCTGAGGAAACATCTTCTTCGCTTCCTCATTGGAAACAGACGGCGAGATGACAACCCTGTCGCCGAGCTTCCAGTTAACAGGAGTAGACACCTTGTGCTTGGAAGCTAGCAGGAGCGAGTCCAGAACCCTCAGAATCTCATCTATGTTCCTCCCCGTCGTTGATGGATACAGAAAACTCAACTTTACCTACACAAGAAAACTAACATATAAATATTGTATTCCTCTTACGGGGTAAAAGAGGGAATATATTTAAAACCCCAAGTACCTTTTTATCGGGCCCAACAATATGCAGAGCCCTAGAGGGAAGAGGGTTCCCATTTGAGTCTTTCTCATCAGGGTCCACCATGTTGAGAGCCTTTATAATCTCCCTGTCGGAATCCGCCATGATGGGGTACTTCACCTTGCAACCCGGCTGCATGCATGTCCCATCTCGATATCAAAACTTTGTTTGGATTACCCAGTTACTGTTGTGCTTAATCCTTCTAATTTTCACACACACACACACACACACACACACACATATATATATATATATAGAGAGAGAGAGAGACTGTGTAGGCTTCTATGTCCTTGATCCACTGGTTGTGAGAGTGAATATCGTCACAGGAGATACCGAGCAGCTTCACCCCCCGCTTGTCAAAATCCTCTTGATGCGCCGCCATCTTACCCAGCTCCGTCGTGCATACTGGGGTGAAGTCTCCTGCTCCCATGCATCACAACCACACCATATATAGAAAATGAGACAGAGAGAGAGGACCCCATTGACCGTCATAATGAGAAAACAGAGATACCAGGGTGGCAGAAGACGATAGTCCAGCCATCATCAACATATTCATGTAGCCTTATCCGTCCATGAGTGGTATCAGCTTCAAGGCTGGGAATGGTGTCGCCTATCGTTAGACCCGGCATCTTTCTCCCCCCAAAACCACCACAAGGCAATCAAAACGATCAGAAAAGGCACCACAATCTTATAGTGCTACTGTTGCTGTGCATGGCAAACGCGTGGCCAGTGATGCCTATGAGCACTAGTGGTCTGTCAAGCTAAGACCTGCCTCGCCAACGCGTGTTAATCTTCTCGAAGCATAAGTTCGTTTGCCGTATTTGAGATTCAAACGGAGAACTAAATACGATATATATATAGCGTACGATATGTAATATATCATATTTTTCATCATACATAACGAACCCCCACAGAAAAAATTTGTCGAAAGTTTCTCCTCTATAACTATCTGTATGTCCCTTTAGCAAAGAATATGACAAAACTTCTATTGTGTAAATGTGGTTGCTACCGGCCTCCCTTTTGCTAATAGGCTGCCACACTCGGAACTGTATATATGTTACATGCAATTCCGACTTACTTTTACCTGTACAACGGCATCATATATGTGACACGCACACACACAACTTGAACATGCATCTTGGGGGCACTCACGTGCACACGCGCATACATATACATATATATATATATATATATATATATATATATATATATATATATATAAGGAAAGAGATGCAAGTTGGGTATACTCCTAATACCAAGTTCTCGATCAACTATTGGGAAGCATTTGAAAAAGGCGTCTTATATATGTCGTATGTGTCTTTTTGTGACATGGGAACCATCTTTGTTCGAAATAGTTCATCAAGGACAATAGTAGAATTATGATACAAAACCAATAACACCCGTTCTCTCTCTTATATATATATATATGCATATATACACATATATAAATATATTTATACACAAATGTATATATAATACATATGTACATCTCATTTCCAACTAAGATTGTGACATAAGAATACATATTATATGATCTTCTCCCAAGCCTTCTTCACCACATATAGATGCTGTTCTAAATGAAATTGGTGGTGGACTAGGTAGCGTCCAAAGGACCAGCAGTAAACCAAGCTTGTTCGGATCCAGTTGTGGTCGGTTCATCATGCTTCTGCATCAACATTGAATTATAATACAAAATATGGCTTTATAAGAAGATTCAACACATTTTTGATGTTGACTTGAACATATGGATTCGGTTCACGCCAGCCAGATTTGGCCATTGCAAATGAGGTGGTTCTACACGTGCAAAGCTGACTTCAATCGAAACCATACATTTAGCCCACATCTTTGACTACCATCTCTCCGCGGGTGCTTTGTTCATATGGGATGATTATCCAAAAGAAAGGAAAAGGGCAGAAAAATAAAAAAAACTTCTTCCGTCTCCCAGAGATTGGCCAACGAATGCCATCAGCTTAAAGTTGATAAAACCCAGCTGGTCTTATCTCATGAGTTGGCAAGTTAGGTGACGAGAAACCAAAATGAGACCAAACAACCAAGAAAGCCTCACTTAGCAAGCCCATAAGGATGTAATTGGACCGAACGTCCCGGTATTCTCGCTTTCCGATTAGCCGGATTTGTATCAACCGTATCCATAGACTGATCGCTTTACACTTTCATTCTGTTTTCAGATATATCCGGCAAATTCTCGAAATATCTGATAAATATAGGGTACTTGGATCCAACTGCAATGTATATTTTGGATTCGGTTTTGTCATTCCATATCTGTATCCGTGTCAACTCAGGACCCGCTTCCCTACTATTGCATTACCTGGAGTTGGGAAAACCCCGTTTGAATCCAATCTAATGCATTTACATAACCCACTATTCAAGGTCAATTTTCTCATGTTTTTTGAACAAACCCGACCCCGTTGCTGCAAGTGACTGACTTTCCGAGTTATTTCTCATGCCCGAGAGAGACGTAACAGACTTAATTATCTAGCCTCATTCAACGAAAAGGGAGCATCGTTTAGCTAAATGGGGAAGATGAGGGCGACTGGCTTGTTGCAATTATTCTTACGCTAAGCTGGGCCTTACACTGTGAATGAATGGTAGAGATGGCGAGGTCTGAAAAACAAACGGTGGTGATTGATATTATACAGGAAGACGTGTTACTACTACTTATGAGGTGATATTCAAAGTCAATCGCACCTTTCTCACTGTACCCCATGCCTTGAACGATCAAAGAAAAGATGGAATCATCTTTCTTCTTCTTTGTCAACAATCTATTCAAACCTGCTCCGACAGGGGATACGTGATGCTACCAATTTGTTAAATGATCCATCAATCGTTATATCTATTGTCTTTATTTATGTATGTACTATACGCACATGCGCCCAGACACATACATGCGTGTATGTGTTATACCATGACAGTAGCACCAACTACGTAAGTAAGACTGGTCTGACGCACGACTTTTTCAAATACACCATTAAAAATGGTGGCTATTCTTTATGATCACACTCTTAATATTCAAAGCGCGATGATGACCATCTTCTTGCATCGATCCTTATAAATACTTGGCATACTTACACATTGATACACACAAAACGATCACGGATAATCGCCAGCGCCGCACCACACCTTCATCGTTTCAATTTTTCAGGAGACGACATATAAGGAATATGGCTACGTACTCGTCCAGTAGTCACGTTCTTGTGTCGCTGCTGAGCAGCTTTGCAATTGTATGCCTTGTGATAGAGGTTTCCTGTGTTGGCGCCAACAGGCTGAGCGTTGGCTACTATGGCGAAAGCTGCCCTTCGGCAGAGGAGGTGGTGCGGAAGACCGTTGCTAAGGCCCTCGCCAGTGAGCCTGGCCTGGCTGCTGGCTTAGTGAGGATGCATTTTCATGACTGCTTCGTCAGGGTAAGCCGGGCACCTTCTTAATTTATTGTTTCCCAATGACAAAAATTGTAGTTATTACTATATATATATATATATATATATATATATATATCCGTGCAAGATAATCTGTGATTAAGTAGACATGAATTGTTATGACGATCGATGACAGGGTTGTGATGCCTCGGTGCTACTGGACTCAACCCCTGGAAACACGGCCGAGAAGGACTCCGGCGCAAACAACCCGAGTCTTCGTGGCTTCGAGATCATCGACGACTCCAAATCCATTTTGGAGGCACAATGTCCTCAAGAAGTTTCCTGTGCTGATATACTTGCGTTTGCCGCCCGGGATGCAGTCCATATGGCCGGGGGATTTTACTATGCCGTGCCTGCTGGACGGCGTGATGGCAGGATCTCCCTGGAATCCGACGTCATCAACAACCTCCCCACACCTGATATGGACGTCGACGAGCTGGAAGAAGCTTTCGCCGCGAAGGGTCTGTCTTTAGACGACATGGTCACACTTTCTGGTGCACATACACTTGGAGTCTCCCACTGCTCAGGTTTTTCCGATAGGGTGTACAACTTCAACTCCACAAACGCCCCCGATACATCCATGGACCCAAAGTATGTGCAGCTCTTGAGAACAAAGTGCCCGGCCCCCGAGTCCACCCAGCAGGATCCAACAGTACCATTGGACCCGGTGACACCAAACAAGCTGGACAACAAGTACTATATGAACATCAAGTACAAGCGTGGGCTGCTGGCATCGGACCAAGTACTGATGGAAAGGGCCGACACTGCTCAGATGGTTCTCACAAACGTGAACCGTGGTTCTATGTGGTTGCACAAGTTCTCAGCTTCCATGGTGCGGATGGGTTCAATCGGAGTGTTGACTGGTTCCCAGGGTGAGATCAGGAAATCATGCAGGTTGGTGAACTGAGACTACCCACTGGTGAATGCGTGCTGGATCCACTAAAAGGCTCCTCATTCTTTCATTTATTTCAATTTATAATTGTTCGTGTGCCACTTGTAGATTCATAAATTGTACGTCATATTCTTTTTCATTAAAAGAAGCATATGAAATGTTTGTTGTACTTTATTAATATGCACGATTTATTGGTTCATTTATATGCAAAGTACGTAACGTTTCTTGCGCAAGCTGATTTACCTGGCACCAGTAGCGGCCCGCATCCAACTTCAATGTGGAGATAAAAGCAAAACCCAAAGGTTTCATGTCAGATGGGGAAGCTTGCATAAGTTCTTAATTAATCTTCATAGTTCATTCTTATGATCTTTCTTTTTTAATTCATAAGGCCATTTAAAGCCACAAGGCAAGATTGTGGTTCCAATGAGCCCTCAAAGCATTCGGCAATCGAGTATTGCTTCTTCAAATGGAGGAATGAAGGGGATCTCTTTCTGTTGTATGCCACTGTATCGGACTGTGGACCGGGACGTAAATAAAAAACTAGTATTGTGTTCCCAACGTTAATGTCCAGAGCCCTGGAATTTTATTTTCCGGTCAGACGGCAAACATGGTACAGGATTTCTGGTTTCTGCGTGAAAGTTTACCGCTTCCAAAACAAAGCAGGATCGATGAGTGAAACAAGATTAGGAGAGAAACACGGGGGCTGGTGACGAATATAAATGCAAAAATGCTGTACCAAAGAGTTGCATATCTGATTTTTTTTACTCCATGAGTCCTTATAGAAAGGTTCATTTTACAAGATCACTCCATTATTCTAAATGATGAGCCGGTAAGAATATTTTTTGGTTAAAATTTCATAAAACTGCTTATGATATTTCAACCATTACACTTTTGAAACCACAACTTACAACTTATAGGGTATGGGGTTTTCTTCATTAATTAAATAGAGACATGAGGTTTCTGTTGTTAATCACATTGAGACAGAGATTTCTCATGGCACATATGAAAAACTAATATCGTCAAACTACAAGGTTCCTATTTTATTCATCACTGAAACTTTTGGTTTCTAATTGATTAAAAACTTTCTCTCTTAAAATGTTGAGAGTCCGAGGTCTAAAATTTGGGGAAAAACAGATATTTTTGTGAAAATTTTCCTTTTGTTAACGTGTAGATGCAAATGGAAGAAGAAAGACCATAAAAGATCAAAAAGAAAAGGCAAAATTATCTAATGATCTTCTTCTCAAGTAAAAAATTACAAACTATAAACTTGTTGCAATTGACATTGTTCGTGGTTACGAATGGATCTTTATGGGCCTTAGCTAAGGAAAATTTATATCAACATATTAGTGTTTTTTAATATATCAAAAAAGTTCTTTTTAGTTCACCTGTTAGCCCAGAGAACCATGTATCCTTGTTCACATTGCTTACAACCGAAACGCTGTATCTTTTTCTGATCGATGCATCAACTCACTCAAAACATAAATGAAACATGGCCGTCCTATGATCAATAGCCAATGTCCATGTTCACACACACACACACACACATATTCCTTCCACAGTGCATACCTTATCATGTATTAGACATGAACCGTTTCGAATAAGCCTGACGGTTCCAACCGGAATTAAACCAGGGAAGGGACCGACTGGAATTGAAACTGGACCTGGTACTGGGAACCACCCGGTTCAGTTCTAGTTCTACCCTCCTTAGAACCATAATCAAATAGGAACCGAAACCAGTGATTCCAAATCACTTGTTTCATGTTTTCTAAAAATTATTCCTTTTAAATTTCAATCTTTTAATGATTGTTTTCAGTTTCGAGCAATTTAAGACTCAAAGTAGAACCGACGGTTTGAAAACGAAAAGGAAACCGCCACGGACCTGTTCGTAGTTCAAAGAGAATTAAAACCGGCAGTTTGAAACCACTTGTTACGGTTTATCCGAAACCATCCATGTCTATCGTATGTATCTCTAGCTTAATTATAATGATCAAGCCCGTCACATGCATTAATTTATTTAGTCAGCCTTCTTTAGCGGCGCCGTTCTAAATAAATTTAATAAAATATTCAATGTGGCCCATGCAGCTTTCACAAGAACCGGTCTCAACCAAGCTTGGCCGGACTCATCTAAACAGTCAAGATTCCATTTATACTAGTATCTTCGGCATATGAATGCAATGCTTACCAGCCAGATTTGTCCACTACAGTTGAGGAAGTTCAACACGTGCAGAGCTGACCTCAATCTCAACCATTCATTTAGCCCTCATCTTTGACTATATTTCTCAGCAGTTTTCTCCTTTTTAAAAGGGAAATTCCACATTTCCGCCATATTAGCAAAATAAAAAAAGGGCAAAAAATAAAAGCATTTTCCATCCAGCAGCAAATCCCGTCGAGAAAAGTTGTAAAATCCAAATGGGAGTGTATCATGAAACGGATAGTAAGGTGATGACTAATCAAAATGAGACCAAAGCGGACCGGACCAAATGTCCTGACTAATCCACAATTATTCGGATTCGGTATCAAAAACCATATCCAAAAGACTAATTGCGAAAACCTTTGATTCTGTTTTTCAGATATATCCAACAGATGTCCCCAATAGTGTGTGATTATTATCCGATATAAGGATCCAATCAAACTCTACTTTTTGGATTCTTATCACTTCAAACCTGTATTCATGTAGGACTCCGGACACATTTCCCTGGTATTGCATTACCTGGAGTTCGGAACCCCGTCCGAATCCGATCTGATCCATACACAACCCCACTAGCCTGGTCCTGTCATGCTTCTTGAACAAAAGGGATGTGAAACAATCGGATAAACAGCTGTGCCCTGAGGGATCCGATTTGTTTCCATGGTGTTATGTCTCTCCGAGTTGCTTCGTATGCCAGCTAGAGAGCCGTAATACTGAAGATACGTCACAAGATAGCTACATACTTTGCATAAATGAACAAGTAAATCCTTCATATTTATAGAGTAAAACAAACATTACATATGTTTCGTTTACTGCAAAAGAATACCACATACAATTTATCAATCTACATTAAGTCGCACAAAAACAAACCATTATAAATTGAAATAAATGAAAGAATGAGGAGCCTTTTGGTGGATCCAGCACTCATGCACCAGTGGGTCGTCTCAGTTCACCACCCTGCATGATTTCCTGATCTCACCCTGAGAGCCAGTCAACACTCCGATTGAACCCATCCGCACCATGGATGCTGAGAACTTTTGCAACCACATAGAACCACGGTTCACGTTTGTGAGAACCATCTGAGCAGTGTCGGCCCTTTCCATCAGTACTTGGTCCGATGCCAGCAGCCCACGCTTGTACTTGATGTTCATATAGTACTTGTTGTCCAGCTTGTTTGGTGTCACCGGGTCCAATGGTACTGTTGGATCCTGCTGGGTGGACTCGGGGGCCGGACACTTTGTTCTCAAGAGCTGCACATACTTTGGGTCCATGGATGTATCGGGGGCGTTTGTGGAGTTGAAGTTGTACACCCTATCGGAAAAACCTGAGCAGTGGGAGACTCCAAGTGTATGTGCACCAGAAAGTGTGACCATGTCGTCTAAAGACAGACCCTTCGCGGCGAAAGCTTCTTCCAGCTTGTCGACGTCCATATCAGGTGTGGGGAGATTGTTGATGACGTCGGATTCCAGGGACATCCGGCCATCACGCCGTCCAGCAGGCACGGCATAGTAAAATCCCCCGGCCATATGGACTGCATCTCGGGCGGCAAACGCAAGTATATCAGCACAGGAAACTTCTTGAGGACATTGTGCTTCCAAAATGGATTTGGAGTCGTCGATGATCTCGAAGCCACGGAGACTCGGGTTGTTTGCGCCGGAGTCCTTCTCGGCCGTGTTTCCAGGGGTTGAGTCCAGTAGCACCGAGGCATCACAGCCCTGTCATCGATCGTCATAACAATTCATGTCTACTAAATCACAGATTATATATATATAGTAATAACTACAATTTTTGTCATTGGGAAACAATAAATTAAGAAGGTGCCTGGCTTACCCTGACGAAGCAGTCATGAAAATGCATCCTCACTAAGCCAGCTGCCAGGCCAGGCTCACTGGCGAGGGCCTTAGCAACGGTCTTCCGCACCACCTCCTCTGCCGAAGGGCAGCTTTCGCCATAGTAGCCAACGCTCAGCCTGTTGGCGCCAACACAGGAAACCTCTATCACAAGGCATACAATTGCAAAGCTGCTCAGCAGCGACACAAGAACGTGACTACTGGACGAGTACGTAGCCATATTCCTTATATGTCGTCTCCTGAAAAATTGAAACGATGAAGGTGTGGTGCGGCGCTGGCGATTATCCGTGATCGTTTTGTGTGTATCAATGTGCAAGTATGCCAAGTATTTATAAGGAACGATGCAAGAAGATGGTCATCATCGCGCTTTGAATATTAAAAGTGTGATCACAAAGAATAGTGTACAGTTTCTCAAGTCCCATTTACAAACAGTAGTCTGTAAGACCAGTCTTACGTAGTTTGTGCTACTCGGTTGGGAACTCAATTAATAATAAAAGAATGAAACACGCACACGCACATATATATATTATGTACATATATATACATATACATATACATATATGTGTGTTTTACTTCGAATGACCGATGCAGCACCACCATAACGCTGTTAGGGTAGGTTTGCATAAATTATTACAAACAGAGAAGAAGTTGCCTTGATTTTTGTCTGACTGTGCAAAGCAAAAGGTGCGACTGACTTTGATATATATATATATATATATATATATATATATATATATATATATATATATATATATATATATATATATATATATATATATATATATATATATATATATATATATATATATATATATAAAGAGAGAGAGAGAGACTGTTATATGCATTCAAGCAAATCTCAACCATCATTCTTGATTGAGATTTGAAAAAATCTCAACCATCATTCTTGATTGAGATTTGAAATTTAAAAAACAAAAGTACTTGAGGCAAAAAGAAAACATGTTCTTTTTACTTTATAGATTCAAATCTCAATCATAAATCATATGAGATTTGTTTTAATTTGCTAGTACTAACATATATGAGTCTCTCTCTCTTTCTCTATACGCATAATCTCCACCGTTTCTTCTTCATATCCAATCATCTCCACCATTGATTCATAATGTGCTGCCCAGCATAGCATACAATGATTGCAAATATTAGCGATTCGTCTTTACCTTCCTGATTAACTAACGCTGCTTCCTTTTGTTGAATAAGACATAATTGAGTCTGTTACGGCTCTCTAGCCGGCATACGATGCAACTCGGAAAGACACAACACCATGCGAACCAAATCGGATCCCTCAGACTGAGCTGTTTACCTGATTCTTTCATATCCGTTTTATTCAAGAAGCATGATAAAAACCAGGTTAGTGGGGTTGTATACGGATCAGATTGGATCCGGATGGGTTTCAAACTCCAGGTGATGCAAATAGTCTAATTGGGGATACAGGTATGAAATTATAAGAATCCAAAAAGGTACAGTATAATTGGATCATTATATCGGATAATAATTGGGGACATCTGATGGATATACCCGAAACACAGTTCTAATGCAAATAGTCTTTTGGATATGGTTTTTGATACCGAATCCGACTAATTTGGCACGAGTTGATGCCGGGACAATTGGTCCGGGATTGCTTGGTCCCATTTTGATTGGTCATCACCTAATACGCAGCTCAAGCTGGATTTTAGAACTTTTCTTGACGGGATTTGCTGCTGGATGGAAAATGTTTTTATTTTCGTCTTTCTTTTTCTTCCTTCTTCTAATATGGTGGAAACGGGATTTCTCCCCAGGAAAAAGAAAAACCGCAGAAAATTATAGTCAAAGATATGGGGTAAATGGATGGCTGAGATTGAAGTCAGCCTTGTACGTCTGGCTGGCACTCATCGAACTCATATGTTGAATATACTAGAATATATAGAAGCCCATGCATAGCATATATCACGTCGTCTTCGATCACCAGTTCTTGTGTTATGGTCCATATTGGAAATTAGATTCCATGATGGAGGAGCAGTTGGAACCAAGCCGAAACTGGGTCCAGCCATTAAGGCTGGTCCCATGAAAGCTACATGGGCCACATTCAATATTTCATATAGAACAGTGCCTTGGGCTGATGAAGAAGGCCAACTAAAAAGAATTGATGCATCTGATGAATTTGATCATTGTAATTAAACATGTTGGGTTCCGGATAAATCAGAACATGCAGTTCTAAATCACTGGTTCCGGTTTTGAAACTGTTGGTTCAGGACAGTTTTGGTTCTGCTCCGAAACCAGGGTCCATCAAGTTCAAAGAATACTTTTTTTTGCAACACGTTCCCCTCTAGGGAGTCAAATTCCCACCAATTGGGTTGTTGGAGACGCTTTCTAGGTTTCATATATGAATTCGATAGAGATCTGGGCACATACTCATTTCCGAAAACCATGAACCGTAACCAAATCAGTGAGTTCTCGATTTTGGTTCCAGTTTGAACCGACAGACCAGTTCCAAACCGATCATGTCTAATTATAATTAAGTTGGAAAATACATAGGAAAGACATGGCCGATTTTATGTAATCTGAAACCAAACCAAGCCAGTTTCAGTACGGAACCTCCAGTCCTGGTTTGAGTCCTAAACCATATGGAATTAGAAAAAATCATTAAAACGTTTGAAATTAAAAAAAAAAAATCTAAAAATATAGCATCAGCAGTTTTCAACCTGGATCCGTGAAATGTGGAACCAGGAATGAAGCAAGATGACTCCCTGTTCTAGATCCAGTTTGACCAATTATTTCGGTTCTAGCCGGTTCCTGGCTCGTTCTGTTTTGGTTGAAACATGGGAGCTGGTTTCAAACTAGCCATGGCTGAAACAAGAGAAGGTATCTATGCACTTTGGAATCAATGTGTGCTTCTGAAACATGGGAAATTGGCTCTTGATAATAGGACAAGCCATGCTTCATTATGATATGAGTGAGGTGATGCATGGATTGAAAAAAGATTCAGAGTTTCAGTCGTAAGCGATGTGCACAAGGATACATGACTCTCTTGGCTAAGAGGTCAGATACTTTGAGCGTCACGATGCATCTTGACCTTTGGCAAGGTTTGTGAATTTATGTTATTTTTTTAAAATACTTTGATCGTGACGATGCATCTTTCGAACAAAGGAGTATGTCGTCTTTACCTAAGGTTTATAAAGATCCATGCATAACCACAAAAGATGTCAATTACAATATGTTTATAGTTTGTAATTCTTTACTTGAGAAGATCATCGGATAAATCTTCCTTTTTTCTTCATATTCTGTCGTCTTTCTTGTTCCTTTTGCATTTGCACATTAAAAGGATTATTTTTTATTCTTTCATCTTTTAGCATAATGGTGTGATCTTGTAGAATAAACCTTTCTATAAGGACGCGTGGAGGAAAGACAATCATATCTTCAACTCTTTCATACTCCTTTGTTCGAAAGTGGTAAATTTTCACGAAGAAATTCTCGTGTCGTGCAAGATGCAAGCGTTGACAGAAATCTCGTACCGTGTTTGCTGTCAGGAAGGAAGATAAAATCCTGGGGCTCTCGACTCTAACATTGGGAATACAATACTAGCTTTTATTTAGGAACCAGTCGACAGTCCGTCCCCTTCTCCACAAACGCAAAGATGATCGACCTCATCGTGTTGAACATCACGCAACAGAGAAACGCAGCAACTGTTGAACCTTAAATTCACTGCAAAGCAAAACTGACATGGAAAAGTACAAATGAATACTGTGATCGAACATCATCTATCGCTCTTGACTTGCATTATATCATTAATGGTTTTTCAGCTTAGACCAAAAAGTACACTGAACCGGGATTGCATAGATCCACTAAACTATGTAGAAAGGCGACAACATCAGCGTTTCATGCATGTGTCTTTGGCAGTGTGCTTACATTTCCTGCTGCAGAGACCTGGGTGCCGTGCATCGTGAGATCAACGGCTCATGTCACTGCAGAAATGGGCTGCTGGTGCATGGAAGGGTCGGTGCATGTGCTGCATTTAAACAAATTTCCGCACGGAAATCGACGACTCATTAGTGAAGACACCTCTTATGAACATCACCAATGTCCATCATGGAACAGGCTGGTGTTAATGAAACCATTTCCTATTTGTTATAACCAATAGAAGAGGAGAGTCGATGGACACACCATCTGCTTAAACATTATATATATTATGTACTTCACATGATCCGCCGCCCGTCTTTTCTTCTGAGGCATGCATGGCGCCTGGCGCTGCATCAAGAAGACGCGCTTCTCTCGCTCTCTGCAGGAAAAGGGTCGTCTAGGCATTCACAGTGGCACCAGCCACGTCCAAAGCAAGGTAACATTTAGTTAAGCCTCTCAGAGCAAGGCTCATGCATCTTGGGATTACAGAGTTCTTTTCCTACAGTTTCTTGATAGCGTATCTCATTCATTCTGAAAAGGGTGCTCGTTATTTTCAATTTGAGTGTCGTCGAGCAATTTACAGTCGCACAACAAAAGCATATTAGTATTTAGTTAAGCCTCTTAGTCTTGTTATTTTTGAACAATTTAGAATATAAATACTGATGACATGATCCACTTAAATTGCTTTCAAGTATATACCTGATCATCGTTCTTTCATTCACACAGATTTGACGGCAAGGTGGCTGTGGTGACGGGCGGAGCCAGCGGCATAGGCGAGGCCACAGCCAGGCTCTGGGCAGAGAATGGCGCGCTCGTTGTCATTGTTGACATTCAAGACGCTTTAGGTAACCAGGCTGCGGCGTCCATCGTTCAAGAAAAATGAGTTTACAGACACTGAGATGTGAGAGATGAGAGCCAAGTAGAAGAAACGATCTCATACATCACTGAGACTCACAACAAGCTGGACATATTGTTCAGCAATGCAGGAATAATGGGATTGCCTGCAAGTATCGGTCATGGCTACCAATTTACGTGGCTCTGCTACCATGATAAATCACGCAGCTCGCGCCATGATCGCCAAGAAGACACGGGGTTCGATGATATGCACAGCAAGCGTTGCTGCCTCGCTTGGTGGGGTTGTACCGCACTCATACGCGGCGTCGAAGAGGGCGTTGATCGCGTTGGTGAGATCTGTGGCGAGTGAGCTCGGGAAGCATGGTATCAGAGTGAACTGTGTATCTCCTTCGGGGGCTGCGACTCCATTGGCATGTGGACCGCTTGGTGTGAGCCCGGCTGAAATGGAGGCCGCATGCTGGTTAACTAGTTCTTGTGCTGGTTAACTAGTTCATGGAAGGACTAAGCAATCTGAAATTTGTCTTGTTCTTGTGCTGGTTAACTAGTCTAGAAAAGTGGCAGCCAACAGAAGTAGATCCTCTTCCTTCCTCCTTTTTCTTAGTATATTGAGGGCTCGTTGGAATTAATCTGCTAATTTTGAATCCGACCAGTGTGTTTATCTGGCCCTGTTCTTACATTTTTCCAAAATTCCGAGCCGAAAGTTTCCCTGTCTCATGAGCCTTTGATCTTCTCCTGGGTAGATCATGGATTTCACCCGTGGAGATCAAGAGGTCGTTTCTTGTTTCTTCTTTCGGAGAGCTTTCCGAAACCAAGCATAAAGGAGAAACAGTCTAGGGTAATTGTTGTTTCATTAAATAGAGATTATATCTCCGTTTCCGGATTTAATTTGATTCCTGGGAGGTGTGATCTGGCTTAATCTAACTTGTTTATTAGAGAAGGACTCCTTAAATAAATACACACAAAAAATTACATGAAGGATTTGAAGGTTTCAGAACCCTACTATTGGATCCTTTCAACAGGAAGACATATATTGACTTTCTGTTTGATTTAAACTCACTGTAAAATATGAATTATATCCAGCTCTTGCGTTATGATCATATGAAAACAGTCTGCGGAAGAAGTACTAATTAGAAGATTAAGAGAGCACTCCGAAGATTATAATGGATTCTGTGCATAATGTAAGAATGTGGTGTATATCCAGCTAAAAGGTGGGAGCAGTAAAAATTATTTGCTTACTGATTAAACGGTGGTTTATATTTATACTTTTCATACAGGAACGAGGGGCAGCTAACGTCGACTAACTCTGAACTTAACTCGAAAATCATATTTTGCCTGGATGTTTTTGGGACAGTACTTCCCAACAAACTAGTAACATTTAGAATATTGAATGATTTTACTTTACGTAACTAATTTTTGTAATATATTATTTTTTGTCATCTGATTAATTATCTTACAGACAATAAGTGCCTTAAATTAGCATTTTGAAAAGTGATTAACCATGGTCATCAAGCTGGAACCGTGGTATGGCTTGATTCAATTTTATGACAATAACAGTTCGGATTGGTTCCCCCGCGAACTTACTATTGGTTTTATATGTGTAATTCGAGCCTGGAATCGAAGCAAACCTAACTACGAAGACCCTACTGTTGTGGCCTGCACTGCCTACTTGTTCAAGGTGACCAGTGTGGACGAAATAAAAATAGAACACGCTCACCGACCCTTAAAAATTTGATATTTAGTAGAAAAAGAAGGAAACAAGACGGTAAAATCGAATCCACAAATGTACAAAGATGAAGAAGAAGAAAGTCCCGCGAAATTTAGCATGGTTCAACAATTGGCTAAATCCAAGCACAAGCAACAGGAAACTTTTGTTCAATTCTCTGTGTCAACCGTCAATGAGCAGCAATCCCATACCTCTCTGTATATATGTTTAATAATTGGCTAAATCCAAGCAAAAGCAAGAGGCAAACTTTATTCAATTCTCTGTGTAAACCCTCAGAGCAGCAATCCCATCTCCCTCTCTCTCTCTCTCTCTATATATATATATATATATATGTATGTATGTATGTGTGAGTAGAGATTTTGGCTTATATATATACATCCATACATACATACACACATATATACATATACATATACATACATATATACATATATATACATACACATATACATATACATACACACACACTCACATATATATATATATATTTTGATGTTGCTCTATGGTGAGCATACATGCGGAAAGTCTGCTAGGCAAAAGGAGGTGAAATTGATTGATAGTGTGCGGCCCAGCATAAGCATACAAATGATTGCAAATATTAGCGATTCGTCTTCAGCTTCCCGATTAGCAGACGTTGCCACCTTTTGTTGAATAAGATATGATTGAAGTCTATTACGGCTCTCTAGCTGGCATACGAAGCAACTCGGGAAGGCACAGCACCATGGAAACAAATCGGATCCCTCAGGGCCCAGCTGTTTATCCGATTGTTTCACATCCCTTTTGTTCAAGAAGCATGACAGGACCAGGCTAGTGGGGTTGTATACGGATCAGATTGGATTCGGACGGGGTTCCGAACTCCAGGTAATGCAATACCAGGGAAATGTGTCCGGAGTCCCACATGGATACAGGTATGAAGTGATAAGAATCCAAAAAGTAGAGTTTGATTGGATCCTTATATCGGATAATAATCACACACTATTGGGGACATCTGTTGGATATATCTGAAAAACAGAACCAAAGTTTTTTCGCAATTAGTCTTTTGGATATGGTTTTTGATACCGAATCAGAGTAATTGTGGATCGGTCGAGACATTTGGTCCGGTCCGCTTTGGTCTCATTTTGATTAGTCATCACCTTACTATCCGTTTCATGATACACTCCCATTTGGATTTTACAACTTTTTTCGACGGGATTTGCTGCTGGATGGAAAATGCTTTTATTTTTTGCCTTTTTTTTTATTTTGCTAATATGGCGGAAATGTGGAATTTCCCTTTTAAAAAGGACAAAACTGCTGAGAAATATAGTCAAAGATGAGGGCTAAATGAATGGTTGAGATTGAGGTCAGCTCTGCACGTGTTGAACTTCCTCAACTGTAGTGGACAAATCTGGCTGGTAAGCATTGCATTCATATGCCGAAGATACTAGTATAAATGGAATCTTGACCGTTTAGATGAGTCCGGCCAAGCTTGGTTGAGACCGGTTCTTGTGAAAGCTGCATGGGCCACATTGAATATTTTATTAAATTTATTTAGAACGGCGCCGCTAAAGAAGGCTGACTAAATAAATTAATGCATGTGACGAGCTTGATCATTATAATTAAGCTAGAGATACATACGATAGACAAGGATTGTTTCGGATAAACCGTAACAAGTGGTTTCAAACTGCCGGTTTTAATTCTCTTTGAACTACGAACAGGTCCGTGGCGGTTTCCTTTTCGTTTTCAAACCGTCAGTTCTACTTTGAGTCTTAAATTGCTCGAAACTGAAAACAATCATTAAAAAATTAGAATATAAAGTTAAAAGAATTTTTAAAAAACGTACAACCAGTGGTTTGGAATCACCAGTTTTGGTTCCTATTCGATTATGGTTGTATGGAAGGTAGAACCAGAACAGAACCGTGTGGTTCCTGGTACCAGGTCCGGTTCAGTAAAGTGACACACAACAGAAAGAGATCCCCTTCATTCCTCCATTTGAAGAAGCAATACGCGATTGCCGAATGCTTTGGGGCCTAGTTGGAACCACATTCTTGCCCATGTGCCTTTAAATGGCGTTGTGAATTAAAAAAGAAAGATCATAAGAATGAACTATGAAGAATGCCCGTGTTGCTATGGAATGTAATACTGCTGTGTGATCGCATCTCGTGTTGTCTTGTTGGTCTCCTCTGTTTGTGTTGTATTTGTGTTTCCCTCGTTTAATGTGAAGTGGACTTTCTTTTGACTCTCTTTTGGTGTTCACCTTTTTAATTCAGTTTCACTTATTGCATAACTCAACAGATAATCCTTCATCGAAAGGAAAATTTTCATGACAGATTGAAAAAGAATTTATAAACTAAGATATCGACTGACTGCTCTCCAGTGAGAAATACATTGCCTCTTCAATAATCTAATCCGTTATTTTTTTCATAAAGACGTTCTCCCAGACCCCCAAACCAGTTGCTTTCAATAGTTCTCTTATTTAAAAGTAACCTGCATGCGGCATGTGTAAGAATCAACTCTCTTTTGCTTTCATTGTGTGTTAGGCTTTCGCCTGCCGTTGTCACCATGGAAAGAAAACAAAAAGCTCCAAAATCTCTAGATTATGGTTCATATTGATAGACAGATTAATTAAGTTTGATCCAACCTAGGAGACATGAACCATTCTATGACTGAGTTGTTTACTCTCAACTAGTGATCCGGTACACAGCAGCAATTAGGCCTGCCATGTTTTATGGTTCTGAGTGTTAGGCAGTTAATCGTCAACATGTACAAAAGATGCCTGTGACAGAAATGAAGATGTTGAGATGGATGAGTGGTCATACAAGAAAAGACCGTATACATAATGAGGTTATTAGAAACAAATTAGGAGTGACACCAATAGAGGATAAAATGAGAGAATATCATTTAAGATGATTTGGACATATAGAAAGAAGATCAAAAGAACAACCTGTAAGAAGGTTAGAAAAACTAAATTTGGAAAGTATTAAAAGAAGTAGAGGACGACCACAAAAGTGTTGGAAAGAAACATAAAGAATGATCTAGCTTATTGTGAGTTAACTGCTAACAAGGCACACGATAGGGATATGTGGAAACAAAGAATCCATGTAGCCGACCCTGTCTAGTATGGGAAAAGGCGTAGTAGTTGTTGTTGTTGTAGTGATCCGGTACTTGCTAGTAGATTGAGAATGATAAACAATGCTGGTGTATGCACCACCCAGGAACAAATGAAGGGATAAAAGCCCAAACTGAATGGGGCAACTGGAGAAAAAGAATCACCACAAAGATACTCACAACTCAATTTCAGGTATTGAAAGGGAGATAAACTTTAAAGTGAGGATCATTACCTAAATAAAATATAAACAACAGGCACACTTGAAGAGAACGAAATTTTATGACAAAATAATAGTTTTCAATATATAGTTATTTAGATATATCAGATAAGGGATTGACTCCTTGATTTATAGATAATTATAAGGCTTTTGAGAAATGTAAATGAATCTTTGCACGAGAAACTTTTCCAATTCAACAGTATAACACCAATCTATTTCTCTTGCAGACCTCTTTGACCATAAATCGTTCACAAAAAAATGAACACGAACCAGCTCGTTATCAACCCTGGTTTCTTGGTATCTTGTTTTCTACCTTCTTTAGTTAAGCTGGCAATTTACAAAAAGAGATCCTACCGGATACAAACAAAAATAGCGCCCTAGAAAGAAAAGTATTTCTTGAAGTTGATATTCATCTAGCCACGCGTTTGACACGGCAGCCGACGCGCCTCTGAGAGGTTGAAGATGATCTAAACGTTCATCCCCATGCATTAAACACGCAGAGTAAATAAATTTAATTACTGTTTCTTTAGACCTTCAAGAGCTTATTACGTATTCTTCTCGAATTTTTAGCTATATTTTCTTATTTAGTTAAAAGAAAAATAGAAAGTACATGGTCGAAGGAGTACTGCTCCCATAAAAACTATTGATTTTTACGGACCTGTTCGGCAAAAAGAAAAGATTCCTGCAGACGGTAAGCTTGAGAAATCAGCCCTCCGTACAGTTTGTTGTCATTTATAAGGTACTTTATTTTGAGGAGTAAAACGTTGGTTTACTCGACTGGTATGTGTGTATGTGCGTGTGAATTTTGAGTAAGTAGAAACTTTTAGCCTTATCGTCATTCAAAACTATGTTAATTAACGATTTGCTTGTGTTGTTCTAGGGGGTCATTCAGAACATGTTCCCTTCACTGGAGTTCAGCTTGTAGAGTTATATTTTATAATTAATTAATTAAATATATGTATGTATGTATGTAATATAGAGAAAGAGAGCAAAAAGATGGCCAGTCTAGATGATCAAGAATAGTTTAACATCTCCCATACTCTTCTTGATCGTGGTCCATATTCAAAAAAGGAAAAAATATAAAGTACATCTTTTATTTTTTTAATATACATCATTGGACAAAAAAAGTAAAATTAATTTTTTCAAAAGGAAAGAAACAACTTATACTTGTTATTTTTTCTTCTTGAATATGAATAGTTCAACAAAAAAGATGAACAAAAGAGTCTAGCATGAATTAAATCTAACAAACTCTCTCTCTCTCTCTCTCTCTCTCTATATATATATATATATATATATATAGAGAGAGAGAGAGAGAGGGAGGGTATATATATATATATATATATATATATATATATATATATATATATATATATATATATATAGAGAGAGAGAGAGAGAGAGAGAGAGAGAGAGAGAGAGAGAGAGATGACGTCAAAACATTGAATTAAGGCAAGACTTTATTATGCGCTCAAACAAATAATTGATTGTTGCCCGAATAGCTGGCTGCCAGTGCATTCATTGACCCAAATGGGGGATGGCTTAGTGCTGGCCCTGCTGGGGATTGAGACCACGAGACTCACCCTTCAAGAAGCCAAACTCATCGGCCCACGAGAAGCATTTCCTTGGTGTTCACCAACTACTTTCATGACCATTGACGAGTGAGCAAACAGAAGAGCAATGAATGATGATGGATTCTAAACCTTGTGGAAAAGCAAGATAAGCAAGCTCGTCGGTGACCATGTTATCTTACACGAAATCGGAATTTTATACTCGACTGTGTCACTGTGTATACATTAATTTCTTTGTGACCCATCTAATAGAAACGTGTTTCGAGTTCCACCATTGAGTCCCTGTCAACTCATCTCATTTGAATCTGGACAACATAATAAAAAATACCTAGAAGCAGAGGGATTGCTGATCTGAGGGGCTCTCTGAGCTCCCTCGCCATTGGTGATGAGTTTGATTCTTGGGGCGTGCAGTGTCATGCTCCATCCTCTGGCAACCAAAACGAAAGGTAAAAATGTCATTCAGGTCGATTTTTTTTCTATTACAACGGAAGACTGAAGCTTAACATACACCTACACATGCATAGCCCAGGAATCGAACTCACCACCTGCAAATGGATATAACAGATCACATAATCTGAAATTAATCAGTTCATAATTCTTAATAACCCTCGAAAGAAAGAGTATCAACAATCTTAATAACCCTCAAATAATTTTTTCATCAAAAAATTAAGTGATTCGTTCTTAAATTTATTTAATCAAACAGGAAAGCATGTCCTGTATTAAGTACATGTATTAAAAATAAAGAGATTAGCCGACCCCATCAAGTATGGAAAATGCTTAGCTGTTGTTATAGTATTAAAAATAAAGAGGTAAAAATTATTTAGTTAAGTTATCATAGTTTAATCTTAATACTATATTTACTTTATAGTAACCCTAATGCTCGAAAAGAAGTATAGGGAACCGCCAATCCCACTGTGGGAAATGGCCTGGTTTGGTTTGGATTGTGAAAGTTTAGAGGTAAGGCAGGATCTTAAGATTTTGAGTTGATCCTATGAACCTGATAAGATCTGCATCTTAACAACACTGGATGCATTGAATTATTTTCATGCATCCTCATTGTACATAAAGTTAATCACCTGAGTTTAGAACTGGCTTTTAAGAGTAGAAAGTTGGTGAAACCTACCTTTGCCAAATAAAGCATCACAAAGTAACAATAAGTTTAACAATTTCAACAATAGACTCAACAATCAAGTAGCACAAGTGAATTACATTATGAGCTATGCATAAAGAAACATGAAAGTGCAGCAAATGAACACAATAAGCTAAGTCATGAACGTTAGTCCCTACCATAAGCAACCTTAGTCAATAAATGATCGCAATAAGACTCCTAGAGCCTGGACATTCTATATTATTCCCAACTCTATCATAAGCATGAAAGGCTCACACCAACCCCAGAACAATTCGAGCCGCTTCACCAGCATTATTGCCTTTCCATGGACTCAATGTGCCTTACCATCAGGCATGTTTTATAGGAGAGTAGCAACAACTAATATGCAGAGGAGGATGGTATTAATGATGTGAAAGATTAAAATAGAAATATTACTCACATTAAGGAGGAAAATATGAAAGATTGAAGAAAAGGAACGGACCTCCAATGGAGGCCGCCCCCCTCTTTCTCTTTCTTTCTTACACACAACCTCATCTCCTAATACAACCTACCAGTGCTTATATAAGGAGCTGTAAAACGAAAATTGACCAAAATAACCAAAATATTCTTAGTATAGAAAATTACCAAAATACCCCTAGTATTTCGAGCAAGTACAATAATACCTAAAAACATCAGAAATTATAAAACTAACACAAAGAATACTAGATAAGCATATTCTTTAACACCCCCCCTCAAGTTGGGAGTGAGATACTTCGAACTCCAAACTTGTCGAAAAATCTTCATATCTGTTTACAACATTCTTCATCTGCTTCATCACTAGTCTGATCTTCAATAGCTTCTTTCACTGAAAATATCTTCAACTTAGCTATAACAACAACATAAGCAGTTACTTTGGATGTAACACACATTTTAGCAATCCTCATGACTACAATCTTCACAAGAATTTTCCAGTTCTCTTAAACATTTCCTCAAACACTTGATATTTATGATAATCATCTCTTCCTTGATCATTTCATTGAACACTTCCTGTGAAAGTAAACTTTTCTCTTGATCATTTCATCAAACACTTGACTGCACACACGCTTTTCAATACAAGCTACTCATTTTCATCTTAACATGCTTCCCACCATATGCAGAATTACTTTAAAATTCTTTTCTTATCACCAATCACACGATCTGGGATAAGAAATTTTGTAGTTCCACTTCTGCTAGAGCTGAGTATTCTTAATCTTCTCATGATGACTAATCACTGAGATTTATACTGCCTACCATAATAACACTAGGGCATTGCATCACTTCATTCATCCACTTCGCTTTTATCCTTGTCCGTAAGGCCTGACATCAATATAATGCTTCTGAAATTTCAGGCTGGCCTCGCCTCTTTCCTCTAGCAGTTCACATACAATAAAAAAAAATGCTCCTGATGATAGAAATAATCATAAAGGTGCACTACCTTCATTATTTTCCATCTCCTGTCTTCTACAAGAAGCTTTTGACCAATCCCTCGTAACAAATCGATCATGTATGTTTGGAGATGTTCTTTTTTTTTTGCCTTATGAACTTAAGTCTTTATCACTGTCTCCTGAATCAATACCCTAAATTAGCGAGGGATCATCTACGTTTTCTTCCTTAAAGTCCTTGACATCATTTGCAAATACAACTCTTCTTCTTAATCTTCCATCATGGAACTCAGGCTCGTCTTGGTAATCAGACAACAGTGGCACGTCATTCTCATTTTCTTCTCCTTCAAATTTACTTTCACCTTCTCCATCAAAACCATCATCAGGTTCATCAAACACTCTTTGATGTTAGTGTAGCCTCCCTAGCTTCATGATTTTGTTCATGGATTTCTAGATTCTTTCTCTTTTCAGCTTCTATTTTTGATAACTCACTTGCTTTGACTAGCGCATTTACCATAATATCTGCCTCCATCGGTAATAAATGCAACCAATTAAATTTTCTAACACTATTTCGTTATTATAAATGGACTTGCACTATTAATTAAAGTTGCCCTGGCTGTCATTAATGTCCATAATATATGCCTCCATAATAGTGCAATTAAAGTTGCCCAGGCTATCATTAAAGACTCCAGCAAGAGTTCTCAGTGCTGAGACATGACTAGCAACGTTAAAAGCTTGCCTAGAAATGAAGATAGCAAACAATGAAGGAGCTAACTTTAATTGCTTCTTATATTCCCCATGCAATCCTACAATTCTTCTTTAATTGCCTTTTATATTCCTTTCCCAACGTAATATTGCAGCAATTAATTCATAAGCACTTAATTCCAGCTGCCACATGCAATAATTCTAGTCACCAAACTCAATAATTCCAGCCGCCATATGCAATAACTGTATTGCCAAATCCAATAAATATAGCCAAATCCAATAAAGGCAGCCACCATAGTCTTTACAATACGTGCAACCATGTGCAATGAATGCAGGTAAATTAAATTCTCTGGTTGATACGATTTCAAAGGAACAATTAACGAAAAATATAGTTGTTCCTTTAAGCTCTCATAATTTCTCTACTTGTGTTTCTTCATCCAGTTTTAGCCCATAGTATGTTTGTAATGTTTCAAAAAAAAACAACTGTTGTCATAATATGAGCATCAGATAACGTATTCCATGTTGCAACTCTAAGTGAAACATCAACAGATTGATGCATATATATTGCTAATTGATGACCACAAGTGATATCACCATATGATATAGAAGCAAATTGCTCAACAAGAGTTTCAACAAACTTGGAATAATTAGCATGGATACCCTTTTCATAGTTGAGAATTTTCAAGCAGCTCTCGTTAGGCACATCATTTATTTATGAGTAGCATGATGAACTTTTGCCTTCATTAGAGACAATTTTGATGCCAGCATGTCTAAAAACAATCTTCTCAAGTATGTTTATGATTTCTTTTTCAAATACGTCTTCAGCAATATGATCAAAAACACTAAGCACACTAAATGTCATCTGTGTCTAGTTCAAGTGATCTACCAATTTTACCAACAAGTAACCAAACCTTCTGAATAATTTTGGCCCCTGTATAGGTAACAACTCTAGCCATTTCCATTGAATATCATATTGCTCCCTTGCGCATAACATATCCGTAGAAAGAATTAAGTATACATTTGTGAACTACCTGTAGAGAATCATATAGGATCACCATATCTTTTGATTCTTGTATCTGCATCAGATTTCCTTTGGACTTAGCTTCAGCCAGTTTACCCTTCCAGACTTTATTAAGACCTTTGTATTCATATCTTCTATCTCGAAAACTACGGACAGTATCCACATAGAATGAATTCTCACGCATGCAAATCCCAGCAACTCGACATTCAATAACAGGTTTATCAACCACCCTTTTATATACCTTCTGGTAATACTTTTTCATCTCTGCAGAACCTTTTTTTCCTTTGATCTGGTTTCATCGGCACCCACACAGTTCTTGAGCCACAACTAATCATCATCCCATGACTCCTATTGCTCCCAACGATCGAAATATGCTCTGATACCATGTTAAAATTTGGAGTAGTGATGTGAAAGATTAAAACAGAAATATTACTCACATTAAGGAGGAAAATATGAAAGATTGAAGAAAAGAGGCGGACCTCAAATGGAGGTCGCCCCCCTCTTTCTCTTTCTTTCTTACACACAACCTCAGCTCCTAATACAACCTACCAGTGCTTATCTAGTATTTCGGGCTAGTACAATAATACCTAAAAACATCAGAAATTATAAAACTAATACAAAGAATACTAGATAAGCATATTCTTCAACAAATGGCACCACACGAGTTTTCTTAGAAGTGATTTTGATATTCGCGGACCAATGACTGCAAACTTCTTTGTTGTCAATGGAAGAAGATGTAATCAGGGTAAATACAACTTCACAGGAACATGTAGATCAATGCAACATAAACCGGATTGTCCTGAGAATGACTGCAAACTTCTTTGTTGTCAATGAAAGAAGAAGATGTAATCGGGGTAAATACAACTTCACAGGAACATGTAGATCAATGCAACATAAACCAGATTGTCCTGTGAATAACTGCAAACTTCTTTGTTGTCAATGGAAGAAGAAAAAAAATTGAATCAGTTCTTCAACGCTTCTTTAAACCTTTACCACAGGATGACTAGGATTTAATGAAAAAACTAGTAAAGATGAGCTCCATAAGTGGGGCATTAATGGTTGGTGGTCAGCTCTTATTGACTCATTGAGCTTTTAATGAGTACATACATTAGCATGAAATAATGCACATTTTATGTGAAATAAGAAGCTAAAATGAGAGAATATCGTTTAAGATGATTTGGACATATAGAAAGAAGATCAAAAGAAGAACCTATAAGAAGGTACGAAAAACTAGATTTTAAAAGTATTAAAAGAAGTAGAGAACGACCTCAAAAGTGTTGTAAAGAAACAATAAAGAATGATCTAACTTATTGTGAGTTAACTGTGCACGTGATAGGGCTTTGTGGAAACAAAGAATTCATGTGGCCGACCCCGTCTTGTATGGGAAAAGGCTTAGTTGTTGTTGTTGTTGTTGTAAGAAGATAAAATGTTTAGCATATATAAAATAGGTTTAGAGTTTAAATTCTACTGTCCATGTTCCAACAATAGATTTCTTCTAAGAAACCATACCGAGCTTAGCCTCATGTACTTGGAATTCAAAATCATAAAAGTAACCTTCAAGATGAAGCATTTGTATGAATGAGCAACATGTATTTAGCTCTTTGAGCTCGAGTACATCACAAGCTTGAGCAATGCTTTAATCATGGTATCACAGGAAAGAAGGCAAGTATGAACAATCGGATCAGTTCACTCATCTCATTTTCCAATTGTAAGTGGTAACGAGAAGGTTGCTTTCATTGTATATATATACCGTATACATAATGAGGTTATTAAAAACAAATTAGGAGTGACATCAATAGAGGATAAAATGAAAGAATATTATTTAAGATGCTTTAGACATATGGAAGGAAGATCAAAAGAAGAACCTATAAGAAGTATAAAAAACTAGATTTTGAAAGTATTAAAACAGGTAGAGGACGACAACAAAAGTGTTGAAAAGAAACAATAAAGAATGATCTAGCTTATTGTAAGTTAAATGCTAACATGGCACGTAATAGAGTTATGTGGAAACAAAGAGTGAAAACAATGAATTCATGTAGTTGACCCCGTCTAGTATGGGACTTAGTTGTTGTTTTTGTTTGTATACACCAAAACATACTGTGTATTTACAGGAACTCTAAAGTACGATTCTGAAGGAATTCCAATAGCTATTCCGATTGAGCAGAAGACATAAGGGAAGCTATTTGCTCTCTCTCTCTCTCTCTCTCTCTCTATATATATATATATATATATATATATATATATATATATATATATATATATATATATATATATATATATATATATATATATATAATGTGTGGGTGTGGTGGTGGTGGTGGGGGGGGGGGGGGAGTTAGACGATGAATGGGAAGTGGGTGGATGATATATATATATATATATATATATATATATATATATATATATATATATATATATATATATATATATATATATATGTGTGTGTGGTGGGGGGGGGGAGTTGGACGATGAATGGGAAGTGGGTGGATGATATATATATATATAAATATAATGTGTGTGTGGGGGGGGGGGGGGAGCTGGACGATGAATGGGAAGTGGGTGGATGATAGGGAGCTACACACCTGAAGGCGATTGCCCTTGGACAGAGGGTTGGCCTCAGCCTCCACAACGTCCCCCAGTTGGGCGGGCTTCAGGTGGTTGATGTTGAGCTGCAACCCCGACGCAAGGTAGGCGCCCATGCTCGCCAGTGCCTCCGCAATTAGCGCCGAAACTCCCCCATGGATCACCTTTAACGGCTGCCATCACCAATTAAAGAAGATCCACTTAATCTAATTCAGTAAATCTTCTTTTGCTTCATCCTTTTAGGCAAAGCGTTTTAACCCATGAAGCCTTAAATTCTAAACTAATTTCAGTGTCGATTTCCTAATTTTAAGCCCCAATATAAGAGCGATTATTGTATGCAAAAAGACTTATCGCACTTCGGCCGCAGGCCTCAACTTGCGCCGAGCCACTTCTAATCGTGGCCTCCAAGTCGAAGGTATTTTTTTGCGTCTCTCGTCTGAAAAAGGAGAAGGGAGGAGACAAATCTGGCAGCACAACTCACTTTCAGACGGCCGGTGACCTTCTCCAGCGAGACAACGTCGATCTGGAAGCCTATGGCGTGCAGGGGATGGTCGAGCTCGGCCGTCTTGGTGTCTGGCTCGGTGCGCGTTGTCTCGCTCATGGTAGCTGAGTTCAAGAGTCGTTTCTCGTGGTGTTGGGTTGGGAAAATGGCGGATGAAGATGAAAGAGCGGCCGTTTCATGTAGTATTTAACATGCATGGACGGAGAATTTTGTATTTAGTGACTGGACTTTGTCATGCGTGGTAATCTTGACGTTCCAGGTAATAAAATAAATGAGATTTAAGGGGAGGGTGTTTGATTGACGATACTAAGCTTTGGTATTGAAACTAAAGTGAGGCTTAAAACTATCATAAGAATCATCGTTGATTTGCTTTTAGACACAGTTTCAACCTCGGTGCTTTTCGACCCAGTTTCAACCTTCTACAATTAGTTTCATGATTCGCATACCCAATTCAAACTACCACTCTGCACCCAGTATCAGAATTTTGTGAAGTAAAAAAGCACCCAAACCATGTGCTTTCCAAGCCGGTCGAGTAGTTTTCACCGGACCTGAACTAAGGCAAACACAAAAAGGGTGGAAGTGGACAAAAAAATCAGATGAGAGGCTATTTGGTTTTAGTTCCACCTGTCATGAAACTAGAACCGAACCAAAATCGAAATCAACAGTTTTAAGTCAGCACATATTTTTTTAATCTTTTAAAAGTTTCAAATTTGTTATAATTTCTTCAATTTAAGCCTCAAACCGAAACTAAATGTTTTCAACCATTACTTTAGAACAGCCAGTTCCACTGATGTCTACACGTGTGTGTAATTTGAAGTTGTGAAAAGACCCAATACCATGTACCCATCCTCTGGGTAAAAGGGGTAATTGGAAAGCACAAAATTATGTTTCAGGTACAGGCAGATCAGTCCCCAACCCACCTCGTCATGTTTACATGGGTAAGGGCAATCCAGCTAAAACCGATTATGGTACCCAAAATCAAAACTCAAAATTAACCAATCTGGCCACACACACACACACACACAGATATATATATATATATATTGGTGCAACAATATACCAAATCTATACCATTTGATCAAAACATAACGTTACTCGTATTTATATTAAAAAGGAGAAAGTACATGTGTACCCTCTCCTTTTCTAAATTCAAAACAAGCAACTTTTCGAATGGCTATGGCATCAATCAGTTTGGTTTGATTCGGTTATTTTTGCAGAGACACCAATCAGCTTTCAGTTAACTCGGTTTAATCGGACCTAAGACTACGGATACACATTTCATCTTCAGTAACTTTTGCCATGCCCAATAACTCCAAGGCGGTAGCAGAAGTTCAGAAGCCTATTATATTGGTTATAAATTTCATGTATGGCTGCTGGTTCATAATCGAAGGCTTCCTACACGTCTTTTCTTATCACGGCGTGGATTGGGGGAATCCTCTTGCCCACTTTGGAGGGAGTTGCAGGAAACTTTACTGCATGCCATTATAGACTAGACTGCTAAAGAACTTCCGTTGTTGGACATCACCATGAAGTAGACATTAGATGGGAATCGCCAGTAGAGGCTAGTTCAAGGTCAATTCGATCGGATGGCAGTCAGAATTGTGAAGACAGACAAACAGGGAGTGGCAGTATTTTACGAGACCTTATTCTTCTATGGAAACCCGACTATTAAGATCAACGACAATGATCGAGCTGCTAGAAACTCAATGGCTAAGACTTCTGTTTACCTAGAGTAGCAAATGAAGATCATGTGTGTGTGTGTGAGAGAGAGAGAGTAAATTTACCAAGCAATTTGTTCTCAAAGAGTGAGAAACAATAGATAGAGAGAATCCCAGAAAAAAATTTAAATCAAAATTTACATGGGAGACTCCTGACTCTCTCCTTTCTTAAGTATTGAACTCAAGACTTGTTTAGAGATGTAAGTCTCCAATTCTATCGAAACCTCTGTGAGCTTCAAATCGAAGTTATTCTTGTACACTCGAGGCGAGTCCAGGGGACTCTGCCTGCGAGATAGCAGAAGAGCACTTGAGCTGCTTGAGAACACTGTTGGGGAGTTTGTGAACCTCCTCCTTGGACTTGATCTCACTGGTGAGCTGGGTAACCAAACTCTAGTAGTTACTGGATCAGTTGCAGGATGGACCTTCCTCCCATGATTCATTAATAATCCACTCTTTTGTTCCAAGGGAAGTGGCCTTAGCGATTCATTTCCATCTAGTTCATCTCTCTTGCGCTCCGCTGGATGAATCGGCATTTGTCTTCTAATTCTTTCGCGGGCCTTTTCTGCAGCAATTAAGGTCTTCTCTTTGCTCATCTTTATTAATTTCCATGGATCAATTGTGACTCTGAAATTCATTTTTGAGGTTGGTGTATCCATCCCTTTGCTGTCGAATTTTTCCGATAACTCATTGCTCTATGATTCCGTTAGAACAACAATGTCAGTTCAAGGACCAAACACACATTACAGCAATAAAATTACTGAGCTAAACATGACTTACAGATTTTCTCGTACACCTTTCGGGAATGAATCTTGATGCAGTGCTACTCCTTTCAGGTGTGCTGAAATCAACACTCTCATCTGACGAGAAATCTGAATCATCAAATACATCAATTCTTTCGCTTTCCTTCATTGCCAGAATGTAGTCATATGTTCTCATACCCTGCATTTTGTCATGGAAATATGCAAGATTAAAAGAAATAATTATTTCACCCGTCAACTTGGAAGTCAAGATTAATTAAGGTTTTTATACAATGATAAATTAATTCCATGTTTTTTTTCTACATCTGCAAATCTTGAATACTAGCAACAAACTCTTCTAGAGAATGAAAATAACAGCCTGTCTTAAGTTTTGAACAGAACGATAAGGCAACGGCCATAGATCCTGTTGCCTGGAGATCTGGATTCTTCAACGAAAGCAACAACCATGTAACGGTGGATGTATTTGCTCATAAGTTTTCTTGGGCTCTGTCTTGCCTCCGGATACTTTCTCACCTTAAAATTGCGGTCAAAGCTAACTCCATATTGTCATCAAGCATACCATTCTTTCAGCTCAAAACATCATCATAATTACCAACAACAGGAAACCGGTTCAATAGACAGGAAATTTTATGGGAAAGACAGTCTGGAGACTAGATTTATTATACGATATGAGGGATTGATTGCTGACCACTACTATATGAGGGAAAAGATAGCATTTATCCCCGAACAAGATTTATTATACGATATCTTGATCTCCTAAACATCTATGAAAAAACATATGATAGTTAACAGTGGAAAACAAATTCCAGCAAAATGCGTTTAACCAGATCTTTTGATAAAGATATCAAACATTTGTGCACAGGGAGCTTGAGCTCTCCTTGCTAGTGGGTGACTGAAAAGAACCTTCAATTCCGATGTTTGAAGTTTGATCACCGAGACAGTTTGGTGGGGATCTCCCTACCCAGATTGCAATATGTTAAAGATTTCAGAAAAAAGAGTGAGAAACAATAGATAGAGAGAATCCTATGATAAGATGCACTTATCTCTGGGTTTGGATATATGTTAATGACCTCATTATGTATTCTGAAGAGTAGTAAACCATCTTTATGATGCAAATATTAGTGCTTAAATCAAGAGTGAAAATCCTTAATACTGATAATTTAAATCTGAATAAAATAAAGAAAAAGGAAGGTTGCTGCTGATTGTTATCATCTTAGACAACCAATTCAACATGAAAAAGGAGAACTATCACATATAAATTTTCTTTTTAGACCATTACCCAAGTTGCACCTTTCTAATGAGAACTAGATGAAAGAAAAAAAGCTGTCCCAGTTGTACCTTTCTAATGAGAACTAGATGAAAGAAGAAAAGTTGTCCCAGTGCTACAGAACTATACGCTGCAATGACGCTTAAGCATGCCTGCATTGCAGTTAACGCAAGTCATAAATGTCTAAGGTGTGATTGATTTGAAAAAGAGTGAAAAAACTTATCACTTTAATTTTTGACTTACAGAGATGGTTGCAAGGACACCGATTGGAAGCTTGATGTGGAGCCACAGCTCTGAATCTTCCAGAATGCCCTTTCTGTCAATAAAGCAACGTATGAACACCACAATCGCCACTCCTCCTTCGACAGCAAACTGTGCAATTCAGAAGTTCAAAACACTCAAAGCAAGTTAGAAAGGGCAACTTTTCATTCAGCTATCTACACCAAGAACAAGGGAGGAGAATTCACCATCAGCAAAACAAAGACCATCAGGAGAATGAAGGTGGTGTAGTTTCTTTTCCCAATACAATTGTTCAGCCACTGCGAGGAGTTGATCAATCAACGCCAAGTATGAGAGTGACAGATTTCAGAAGAGCCAATATATTTAAGAATTGGGTTCAGTTTCTAACCCTGCAATGATGATCAAATCCATCGACGCAACGATCACAGCTCCTGCAGTGTTTGCTGTGCTTTTTTACCTGAAAATATTCAACTTAGAACAGATTTTACAGTGGAACACATTTGATTCATATTTCTCTAGGTTGGACAGGCTTGGAATGTAAATTCCTTCTCACCAGAGGTATGTCAAGAAAAGAGCGCTAGATTAAAATTTGCACCTCTACTACAAAGTGCGAAGTAACTTCCTCTTGCCAATTTTAACAACTTCCAAGTCCTTGTTCTTTCTGAATGTGTTAAACCTTTCTTAAAAGGAGGTAACCTTCATAAGTTCCTTCGTAAGTAAAATAAGGCATAGCCTCAAACAGTCGAGATTCAGGTCTTCCTGTTTCAATATACTTGTTTTTATGGTTCGAAATACTGTTCAGAAGTTCAGGATATCATGGAAAAGCTCAATTTATCTACTTGAAATTCATGGTGTTTGGAAAATCGCTGAACATTTTGCCTGAAGTACAGTTGCACCACTAATATCCTCATGTTTTAGATCTCTCATAAATGATATATTTCTTTTGGTATGACGGAAGGCCGAAGCCAGGTATGCACGTCCCAGGAGTCGAACTTGCAGTCTACAAAAGCAAAAGTCGAGAGCCCTGCCAGGTGGGCTAACGCACTGAGTGCATAACTGATATGATCTTAATAGTTGAGAAGCACTTATTTTAAACAAAGTAAGCCTCTAATCTCAGTTTAAAATCATTTCAACAAACAGGACGGTATTGCAGAATAATTCATCTGATTGTAATATAGGAAAGAACTAACTCCTACCTCAAAGTCACAGAAGGAACAGAAAGAGATATCTTCATACTTCAGATCAGGCGAAACTATGTCATCACTATCAACAAGTGGAAACGGCAACAGCGGCTCTATTTGAACAGAAGACGTCCATGCATGGTTGTAATTTCTCTTTATAAATCTCCTCATGATCTTCTTCTCCATCCTCCTAACAAATCTCAACACCATCTGGACCAGAATAAACCTATAATTCAACTTCAGAACCCCACGAATCTTACACCGCATTTTCTTCCGATGAGTTTGGTCTGATGGATCGATTGCCGTGCACCTTATGTAGAGCACCATTACTGAAAACGCCTATTAACGAACAGCACAAACAATTCTATATTCGAATCAAAATGGGTAGATCAAGATTGACCCAAAAACACTTGCATCAAAAGGAGCAAAACAATAAAATAATCGTCTCAACATGAATCAAGAACCACCTAGAAAAACAAAAGATGCTAAAAGCTCCACGTATGGCCCCATGGGCTTACCGTGAATGAGAAGAGGGTCAGAACGGTGTTTACAGCTACTTCGTTTCCAACAAAGAAACCTAAGAATGTATAGAAAGATACTACTAGAATACTGTAAATCACGATTCCTGCAATCTGCAAAGAGAACAGAAAGAAGGAAAGTTTGTGTGAACATTGGTGCTTAAGAATCGGCCTCACTACACAAGCAGAAAAGGGATTTACGAAGTTCTCTGAATTTGTTTAGACCTGAAGAGGGTGAAGGGGCAGCTGCCATCCGTGCCGTCTCATTTTGGGGAGCAGCTGAAGAGATTCTGAGGAGTCGGGTTTGCAGATGGCGTTGGTACATGAGCAGGGTTTGTGGGGTCGTTCCCTGCGCCTGGATCGGGATGGAGGCTTTCTCGGGAAACGGCTACATTGCTCCTCGGCGTAGGCGGGCCCCCAGTGTTAGGGTGTTGATGAGCCCAACGGTCGTATATCATTCTTTTTGAATTTTGAATGCCTGGTTTTGTCATATTGGCAATTGTCGTATTTTTTCTTTAGTAACAAGACTCTCTCTCTCTCTCTCACACACACACGTTACCTGCACGAGCCCTCAATGAACCAAGAGCTTTTTCCTGAAGCCTAAAGTAGTATCTCATTAGAAATTCTTTCACATGCACACATTCCTTCAACATTCCCTTTCTGAAATTTATTTGATGCTATGATGAATACTTTTAATGCTTCATCCCAAATAAGCAAATTGAATGGTGATGAGATCATCTGGAAGGGCTCTCTGACTTCCGTGATGCTGGTGGGGAGTTCGATTCCAAGGGGAGCTCACATGTCTCTGTGTGTTAGGCTTCAGCCTCGCGTTATAACCCCCCAAAAAATCCAGAATGGCGATTGAAGGGATTTGCTGCAAAGGGCTGTTGTTACAAGATGGATAAATACACAGATGAGTTCTTAATGAAGGTATTCGCACAAATTTTTCTTATTTTCTTTTTGGAACATTTCCTTATCTTATAGCCAAAAAGATGGCCGACTTGGTCAAGACAGCCATCACATTCTCGTATGAGTTGGATCATGGAGGAGAAAGAGTAGGGATGGCAATGTCGACGAGTTCTCGAGGGAACAAACCTGCCATGACTGGGCCAACCAGAGAAGACTCACAAGCAGGGTGAGGTAGGGTTTAAGGTAAACCCACCTGGCCCGACCCCAATATATATATATATATATAGTAGATAGATGCGTATACATTTTACATGAATATAAATATATGTATACATATATATAATCACTTCTAGTTTAATAATATGAAAACTATAGAGTAGATTTTATGTTTTACATAAAATATATTATATAAATTATTTCTTTAAAAATACTTTTTATAGGTTGAAGTGTGACGGGCAAGGTGGAGAGGGTTATACCAAAGTGGGTGTGGGGCAGGTGCAGTGTTTGATCCCCAAGAGGCATGGGGCGGGTGTACTAGCAAATTTTCATTGCGAGTGGCATGAAAACCTGCCCCACGCCGCCCCATTGCCACTCCTACATAAGAGGCTCGAGGCAGGAATATTTGCATGGGGCATAACCAATGCGCTTGAGCAACAGCTCACCTGGTTAAGAGGTCATGTCACAAGTTGAAGATCATGAGTTCCATACTCAGGGCATGCATCTGCCTTCGAAGTTTGAACTCCCCCATATCATACAAAGACAGAAATCAACCAACGAACTATAAGAGATAGAAAATTGAAATTTGAAATAAACTCACAAGAAGAGATCTTATCATAGTCAGTATAAAAACCATGCATGAAATGTCCATGCGTAAAAGAACTATTTTACACTCCTAATATAATATGTAACAAACTATTTTAACACGATATCATGATGTTCCTAACACGAAATAAATAAAATGCTATGCCGATTGTGAGATATATAAAATTATTTGATGAAAATGAGCAAAATATCCTTTAAATATGGTTTCGAGCAGTGCAGCAAGTCTTGCATCATCTGCACCCGAAATGGGTCGAGTGTTCCTCACTCTAGACTTGATTCTAGAATGGATTGGATCATGCCTCTTCTGAATCTGAATCCTCATTTAGCGCGATCATATAGTTCACCAATGTGGTAGTACAGGATCCAGTAGAAAAAAAGGACAGTCTTAGTACTAATGATCTTATTAGTAGTGCTCTTTGGGCAGGGCTCTTGACCGACGTGACCAAGGTGATCAGTTCGAATCCGGGTGTGTGTACTTCGCTTCGACCTCCTGTTGTAACAAAAAAAAGGATCTTATTGGCAGTCTTGGCATGTAATATTGGCAACTAATTCTTTTGGATATGAATCTGAACACGTGTAAAATCTAAAATCCGAATATGATTTTTAACAAGCAAATTCAAATCTAGATGGAAAATATTACACTGGTTCATGTACTCCTTCGGGCTGTTATTTTGAGAAATAAAATCCCTAAAGAAAGTGGTTGGTTTTGATTAGCTGAACGGCCGACCAAACCCATTTTTTTAAGACTCCAAACCCATCTTCACTTGGCCTCTACTTGCGTCTTCATAAAAGAAAAAATTAATCTGCTCTTTTATGACATTAAAATTATAAACTTAGAAGTTCCAAGGGTTGTCGTGGCTGCGTTAGAAGGGATACCCATCACTCTCTACATCTCGATCACATACTATAACAACAACAACCAAGTCTTTTTCCATACTAGATGGAATCAACTAAATGAATTTTTATTTTTATAGCTATCTTGTGCAATGCTATAACTCTTAACTCAACATAACATGAATCATTGTTTATTATTTCAATCCAATAATTTTATAGTTTTTTTTTGTGGTCTTTTTTTCTTTCAACATTTTCATAATACCGGACTTTTTTAGACGTCTTTCTATATATTCAAACCATCTTAAATTAACTTCCTTCATTTTATCATCTATCACTTTTAATTTGTTCTTAATAATCTTGTTACATATACGGTCCTTTTTGTGTGACCACTCATCCATCTTCATTGTATTGTCATTTAATGAAGAAAATTAATTTAAAATAAAAAAATGTAAAACCTACAATATGATATATTATCAACAACTATATGATACTTTTATGATATTTATCGTATGGTGCCATATACACCAATGAGAGGATGGTGAGGATACACGTTATCAGTAAATGATAGAGCTCATGGTATTATTCTCTATTTCTCGAATTTGATGATTTAGTAATTCGGTGATACCAAAAATGTCTTCTATTCTTCAGGGAAATAAAGGTGAAATTATATTGATAAAGTCAAGGAGAGCTAAATTTCTTTCAAAACAAAAACTAAAAAAGAAAGAAAAAGGATGGCGACATATATTGGAAAACGGGATGCTGGAAGTACACATAATTGCAAGCATGTATATTACCAACTAACGCGTCCTTTGTACCTTTATCAAAAGTGCGTACTACATTTATGTACTCCAAAATTTTGTGACTTTTTGAGCACCGTCAATAAATACCAAGCCTTCATCCTTCCCCTCAACATGATAGTAGGCCATTTCTTTAGTCTAGGGTTGGGTGGGCTTGCACACATACACACACCAAAGGTCAAATAATTTGGAGGTGGGTGCAGTTCGGTGCGTTCAAAGACTGAAGAGGAGATAAGTGGTGGAGGGCAGGCAGGGTCAAGGCAGAGCATGGGAAGGTCTAACGCCAGAGAGTGCTGCCGTTGAGCTTCTCATGCACTGCCTCTTCCCTGGCTCTCCTTTTTCTCCTCTTTCTTTTCCCTTTTTTACTCTTTCTGATTTTTAAAAGGTATTTACAACCTAGAAAAAAAGTTCTTCGTCATCAATATGATGCCCAGAGGGATTGAAACCTTAACAGACCCCCCCCCCCCCCCCCCCCCCCCCCCCCCCCACCTCCCCACCCATATGCCAACGCCCACATCTCTGGAGCCTTTCCTTTGATTACTATGACCACCAAGACCAAAGTACAAATCTAGGGCATTCTTCTTAGCAAGAATTATTTCAGGGCTAATGGGAGTTCCGAACCCGCATTTTGCTCGACATCATCTGCAAAAAATTCTCAACGTGAAAACACAGAGACAAAGGGCAAAGGGCTGATCTTTGAATAGGAAAAAGAATTGATCCGCAGGGTCCCAAATCCAGAGAGAATTACAAGACTGCTTTGCCCATCTGAACTATCAAAGCCTTTTCTTCACTTTTGCTTTTTCCCTTGTAATGGGTGGCACCGTGTGTGTAAATGTGGATTTTTATACTTCTTATATGATCATTATGGACCATTCACTTGGAAAAGAAAACAAGAATCATGCTCTGTAAGTTTTAGTGTTGCAGTTTCTAAAGTTTTAGATCACAAACACAGGAGATTTGATCTTCATGTGCAAATCTGCTCCCGGACGCGCTATACACAAATTATAACTGCACAATAAATTGATGGACGTAAACCAGAAGTAGAAACTCCCCACATGTGAGTGGGTTCCAGAGAGCACTACAGTCATCGACGAAGGATACAGAAGACGTGTGCCCTCCTAAGAGATAACTACTGATCAGAACTTCGTCTGGTTTCAAATGCTACTCGGAGGTTCACCAGAGACCAGAAATTGTTGAAAAAGAACTTTTTCTTTAGTCCCTTCCAGATGATAGGAATAGAAAGAAAGTTGTGGAATATTTATTGCTTACTACAAACTATGATGCAAGAACCCTTCCAGAAAGCAGCTGCACCAATGTGACTCGCCGACTGCAGAAGACTAAATGAGTGTAAGAAAATGCACCTATGGGCTTGACAGACCCTACTTCTTGCCTTTTACAGTGATAACAGTAAGATTGTATGAGATCATATGAAGTTATCTTTCTTTGCTGCAATGGCTTTGAGATTATGGAATCATAATATTAAGCTTTGGTAGCCATCCTTTTTGCAATTGGTGCCACTGCCTGCACCTCTACCCGCATCTGCACACATAACATTGAATGCAAACAGTGCATTGTTTCATGATCTCAAAGCTTGCTATATTTAGTCGGCAATATTACGTAGAGACGGTTTACAGGAAACCAAGCGTGAAAGTCATTTCCCTGCACCACCCACTACACGATTAGAAAGGGTCAGAAAGCAAATTGTTAAGTTCGATTACCATTTCTTTGAGACCATGCCTAGGTTTAAGCATCAATTTGTTATAGACCAATTTTTTTTACTCCATTTCTGGTATCTTAGTTCACTAGTCTTTCTTTGAAGAAAGAAAACGTACATCAGGAAGTTAGAATAGGCAGTTTCTCTAAGAAAATCATAAAGGAACTTACTGTTCAAACAGGCAAGAAAATAATAGGTGGAGATATATGAGAAATTCGATTCTACTTTTTCACTTGACAACCACATAAGGGTTAGACTGAAGTTATTGATCAAGAAGTTGCGGACAGGAAAAAATACAGGATAACTAATCCATGACAATGAGCTGCAATGGTGATCAAAGGAATAAAGTGGGAAAAGGGTATCAAATGCAAAATAGAATTAACAATTCAAAACCGTCAAATTCAACTGAGCAAATCTCAACCTGTGTTTCACAATGCAACATCCTACACAAATATGATCCACCGGTATGAAAACGCTTTTGCCATTGATTGAGGATCTTATCATGTTCCGCCTCTGATACACATACACTCCCACACACTAAAACACACACACACAGAGCTTGTCCTATAGGGCCTGGGATTTAGTCAGACTACAGCAAGAAAATTCCACCAAAGGATAAACCTTCATTCCATAAAATTTCCCAAAATCTAATATATTCGCAAAAATGGTCACATTGAACCAACCCACTCTGATTTGCCACAGTATGGTTTTGGCTTCAACTAGCAAGAAATAGTTGTCTGGTTTGAGAACTAAACCTGGTCCTCCTCATCTACAGTAACTCCTGCAGTAGGGCATTCCATACTTTGAAATCAGGGAAGAGGTTCAATTACCCATGAGGATTCTTTGTATAAGTAACAAGTCGAGCCCATGTAACTCGGCTTACCTTCTGAAAAGAACTTCTAATTCAACTGCAAGATCAAATTTCATGATTTACTCACTGATGTGCCAGGGCATTTCAGCATAAGTGCCAAGGCCGATACGAGCCAACAGTTGCATTAGTAAAATGGGAGCTTACATTTAGTTAGTTGATGATTCCTGCCAAAACTAACAGTAGGAGAACCTGGTGGAGGCTGAAGGATTTCTTCATTATAATTCACAGACATGAGGCAGAGTCCATGAGGAGGGGCAGTAGCTGCAACCTTGGCAAGTTCTCTTCTATCACAAGTGGCCAAAATCTTAGGCACAATATCTGAAGGAAGTGCTTCCTTGCCAATTTGAATCAGCAAAGACACCTGGAGAAGTACAGTCACAGTTCCAGCAATTAGAGCACTAAACTTTACATAGCGGTGGATTATCAATACACAACAGTACTAGCAAGGACCAAAAGAGTTCAGTATTTCTATTCCAAATCTCAACGACTGAAGTAAGCTCTCAAAAGTAAAACATGCTGAAGCTACAAAAATTGAAGATGCATCTAGAAGGAAAAGACTAGCGTCAAAGGTACCAAGTTACTAACGCCATGTAGCAATGTAAAGAATTTGCTTTCTGATAGTAACACAAACAACAACAGCGATAGAATGGGTAGATGTCTCAAATGTGAAAGGAATATCCATACCATGTTCCGCACTTGCCTGTATAAGAACCCTGAACCTTCAACCTCGAGCCGCAAAAGAGAATCCTAGCCATCAAAGGAAAAAAGAAATCAAATTTTGCAATATTGCCCAAAAAAGCAGAACCTATTGAAAGAAGAAAACTAGGATGCCTTAGCATTACATATCTGTATGCGTGCAGGCAGGAATGGAAGGGGAAAATAATAAGTATGTTGTGGAGGGAAGGAACGGCTTAGATACCATTTCAACAACATCAAACCGAAAAATTTCTTTCATGGGATCAGGCTTTTTGTCATTTTTTGGTGCGTTTGAGAAGGCAGAGAAGTCATGCTGTCCAATAAAATGTTTTGCAGCTTCCTTCATCACAGTAACATTGAGTTTGAAAGCACAATGATAGGCAAAAAGATGCTGAAAGGGGTCCATGACAGCATCAGTGTATATCTTATAATGGTAAATTTTGCTTTTTGCAGAACATCGAGCATGAAACTCCAGTGGTGCAGGACTGAGCTCCCGCACTCGAATATCACTAGGAAGTATTCCATTAAGTGCAGAATGCAACTCCATCAAACTCGCATAGGGGAAAGGTGTCATGAAATGTGCAACCTGAATACATGTCAGAACTTGCCATTAGTTTAAGGTCCGGTTTCTATTGAGGACAACAAAAATGATTAAGTACAATTAGACACCCTTTTTCTAATGTATTAACCTGAATAGGACAAGAAACTATACAAGCAATGACCATTAACTACGAATTTTATGCCAAAAGTTAATAAATGAAACTGTAAAAAAACATTGAAATTCAGGCACAAGAAGTTTGATACACAAAGGTTTATAAGTACAATAACAATTGAGTGCCAGTCAATGAATTACACTGCAACGAAGTTTTGCTATCAAATACCATTTTCTCAACTTGAGTCAGACTTTCATTCAGAACTATGCAGCTTTTAAAATCTTTGAGCTGTCCATTTTCAGCATTATCAGTTACCATTGTAACAAAGCCCTTACATATTCTACAAGCAAGAGGAGCAAACCTGTCCCCATGCATGAACTCCTGCATCGGTCCTACCGGATCCAACTAAACCAAGTTTATCTCGCCCTAGTTTTGTGGCGATTGTCAAGGCCCTTTCTACAATAGACTGGATGGTGGGCGGGCTTTTCTGGTACTGCCAACCTGAGACATCACAAAGATGTAACTGGTTAAGTCTTTAAGAAGAAATGTTAAAATTTTCAGTTTGTTAACCAGCTTTGGAGAAGAAAAGAAGTGCAGAAACATTATAAGGTGTCTAAAAAAATTCAACGAACTCATATGCCATGTTTAACAATCAGAAAGATCATTGATGATGAGACTGTAAGCTTGAATGTCTCCTCAATTTATAAGAATGCGGATTATTATCAAGAAGAAACGGAAATGAAGACTAAGGCCATGGGACAGGAAGCTTGTTATATCAAAACGTGAGACCCAGTGATCCGACAAACTTCAACCTACAGTTGTACAGACATGAGGATGCAGGACTATATGATCTAAAGCATACATGGTGGAAAATCTAAAATTCAATAGCCAAGTGAGGTCAGAAGATTAAAACAATTGAAATGAATTGTTCCAAAAGGGTTGTATGGTTTTAATCCCTGGAAAGATTTTAGCAGAACGAAAAATCTCAAAGAAAGTTTTGCAAGCACAGGAAAATCTGAATAGAATACATTCTTCTAGAACATCCTTTCTTGCAAATTAATGGGAATCCCAATTTTGCAAGCCATAATCTCCAACAATCAAATTATCGTAAATGGATAGCAAGATATAATTTATGTTTCTCTGACATTAAAAGCTAAAATTGGTCATAAAACTCAAGAAAGATGATGCAAACGCAAGATGACACGTTTCTCTTGTAGATTAAAAGACAATCCCCTTGAGAAGATCAGCGCAAGAATCAAATAAAAGTAACTGCTAGTTATGAATCTTGGATTCTGAGCTAAACCAGATAATCGGGTTTCTCTAACTTCCCTCAAACTTTGCGTCAAGTTTTTTTCTCTCTATTGTGTCAATCAAAAGGTCCCCAAATGTGTTGCGACTTGCGCACAAACTCCGGCTAACTCCAATTCATTTCCGTGCTTAATATCAATAGAAGCATCGATTACGCAGCCATCATAATGCACGTACTCATGAAAGAATTACCAAAAGGAGCGAACTAAGAAGCATTAATTTGCAAAATTCTACGACGGTTCCTTCTTAACTAGATCAAGTGAAGGAACTTATTTCGATGTAATGAACAGTTTGCTCCAGGAGAAAATATATAATAGTTTGAAATATAGAACAAGAACAGTCCCTAATATGCTACGAGATGCAAGGGTAAGAAACTTATACAACTAGTAGGAAAACGACGAAAACAAAAGGGGGAAACAACATAAAAACTTTGTGGGAGCATCAACGAGTCGAACCTGCGTACTTGGTGCCATCGTACGCAATCACCAGACGCCACTTCCATTGAGGCAATGGAGAAGGGTTCAATGAACAAGCGCCGTTTTCATTCAACTCCGCGTCATTCTCTAACTGTATGATACTCGGGAGAGCTTTCCCTGATGCTGGAACACCAATAACCGGAACCCCCAAGTAATGACCAAACGAGGAAGTGATTTTCACACTCATCGAAGCAAAGCATGAAGTGGGTTGTGAGTTTTTGGAGAGAAGGAATGTCGGCAATCGGTTGCAAGCTAGACCAACGATGTCATGACCCATCTACGCTCTCCGCTGCCAGGCAGTTCGGATATGGGCGTGTCATAGGAAACGGCAGTGTCGTGCGCCCATTGGGAAACACCAGAGAAAAAGTGTGCAACGTACTTTTTCGGTCTCAGGGTCGGACTCATCATATCATATACGGCAAGGACTATTTCAAAATAATCTCCCTATAATGATGTGTTTCCTTTTATTTTCAAATGGTTATAGTATTTCAATTGGGCCTTTGTGCTTGAGATCTGTAGCTTAGTATCTAATCATATCTATGTTAGATTAAGTAAACAAGATCCTTAAGTGTTGAAATCAATCGCGGTCATGCTAGCCCAAAATTCAATAGCTTTCGTATGTTGACAATGTTTCAACGAGAACATTTATAAACGAAAACCAAACCGAATCGACCGAATATTTGTTTTCTAAATTCGGTTTGGTTTTGAGTTCTCTGGTTCAATTTCAGTTATCGAGCGATGCACACCCCTCATCCCATGACTATAATCGGGGTCGGATCCAGCCATGTCTGGTTGGCCCCGTGTTGCAGATAGACGAACATCATTCAGTAACCTAGAGATGGACGGTCCTCCACAGAGGAGCCGCAAGCAGCAACTCAATTTGTGGAGAAATGAAAACCCTGTGACCGTGCGGGGGCAGACAGAGGGGCCTTCCTCCTCTTTCCTTTGTTTGGAAGAGGGGAGATTTTCTTCATCAGAATCTGAAAATAAAAGACCGAGAGTTCCTTCAAAACGATCGAGCTCGGTTTCTTCCCGCCTTTCGTTGAACGGTGTTCGCTTCTAACTGGCGGCCCACTCGATGAGGGTGCGGCTCCTGTCCTTCATCCCCAAGAGATCAATTTTCGCCGTATTCAGTCTGAATTCACCACTTTCTTCGATTTGTAGCGATACCCATTTCGGTTTAACTACCCAGGGAGCTCTTAGAGAATCGAATTCGTCAGAATTTGATGCAGTGATATGTTCTCTAAGAGGTGGTGTGGTACCCACAAACCTTATTGCTGTTTTAGACTCCGTAAGCGACCCGGTGTTAGCCCTGAAGGTGTTTAAATGGGCTTCTTCACAAAGGAATTACCGGCATTCTACAGACGCCTACGTCAGCATGATAATGAAGTTGGGCGTCA